>JAAIXI010000230.1:3090790-3593171 GCA_013403645.1 Heliconius nattereri
TTCAATTTTTTTACACAAACAATAACATTTAAACTTTATAGTGTAAAAGTGGGGAACGGAGTATCTACTAGGTCCCCTCTGCCTACCCAGCTGTTTGCGGGACACAGCATTAAGCAGATTTTTTTAAATAAGAGTAAGATGACTCACAGCTTTGTTATTATAGACTACACTGTCTCTATTAGAAGGCTCTCTGTCCTTTCTGTCGTCGCGGTCGCCGCGCTCGCGCTCCTTCGCACTTCGGGGCTCCGGCGTCGACACTATCGGGGATTGTCGAGGCTGGAAGGCGAAACAATAATAATCGTTATATTTTAACATTAAAACTTGTATTAATAAAAAGTATTTGAAATTAACAATTTGCCAATTTTCAATTTTATTTTATTTGAAAGTAAAGCAATATAATTCTTATGACATTTCATTAGTTGGTTGATGGTATACATGGTATTCCATAAATTGATTGGGTTTTTTTTTCGTTGTCTTACACCACAGACATAGTTCGTCAGGATCTGTTTTAATCTTTAATATTTATTTTCTAAAATTTTACAAAGAATGGAGTGGTAGTGTATTTGTCGTAAGTAAAAAAAGTTTTTCAGTTCTTTATGAAGACTAGCTAGAAGAGCTTTCGTCAAATATTTTATCAAAGTTTAAGCCTCTGCAAAAGTTAATTCCTCTGAAAATTTCAAAGGAACACTCACAGGTGGTTTCTCAGAGGTGTTGTTGTTGAGAGGCGCCGGCTTATGATTGTCGGCGGGCGACTCGTCCCTCGCGAGCGACCCGTTCTGCTTCGACACCGGCGACGTGGGCGATGGTATTACTGGAATGTTAAAAATTAGGCTCACTTATATTATATAACTAAAGAGTTTGTCTGGTTAAACGCGAAAATCAGGGATAATCAGGAACTCAATTTCAAGTGTTTTAAAATCGGGAGTGTAAGAAAATACAGAGGAAATAATAATAGAAAGAAAAAACTAATTTACTTATTAATTTGATCGGACCTAACGGATATGATCTATTTTCAACATTTAAATTTGTAAGGGATGAAAGCCAAGAAAGGGAGATAGTATTGATATGGTCGTTAAAAAATTTAATTAATATTTTGGATCGAAAAATAATACACAATTGTTGTTTTAGTACAAAAAGAAATAACTATCAATAGTAACATAATAAAATAACAAAACCCAATAATTATGATCAGGTACGAGTACATGTGACTTTATTATGAACATTAAACGCTTAATAATGATAAAAGTTAATAATAAATAGTAAGGAGGTATACAATCTAAGATAAACATTAGTTATATCTAAAATATAGCTTTGCATTACTCATACATACATATTTTAACATCGATAAATAGTTGTTATCATATATGAATGTATTATTCAATAATAAATTCTTGTGTCCAAGAATATTTTTGCTATCGGTGAAGTTCCTAATAGCCTTCATATTTTTAAGCTTCCTGCTGTATCTCGCACTACTGAGACAGAGGGAACCCTGAGGAACTATTCCGTTCTCATTAATATACTTCCGTTCCCTATTTTCCGCCGAATTATGGAGGCATAGTATGTTGAGTGGCGGAATCCAACACCGTGCATTGCCTCGTTTTCCTCGAATAGGAATCGAACCCACAATCTGCAACGTTTACATTCGCACATTTGCCCCCTTACACCACGACTGGTCTAATTATAAATGTGCACAAATAATGTTGTAATATACAATGTTGTACTAATAAAACATGAAGAAAAATAAAAGATACATAAACTCAGATTGATTGCACAATTTCATTCCTAATGGCCGTCACTATTGTGATGACAATTTATGACTCACTAAAATGTTTATAAGAATCTACTAATCGTTAGTGTTTCATTTTAACAGTACATTAATATTACTTGCCTTGATTATATTGAAATTAAAACACAGTTGATGGAACAATGATTGTGGATTCAAATCTCAATCAAAACAACATTCATAATTGTATAATATACCAGTTTCGTTGGTCTACATAGATAAAACACTGCATTGGATTCTATCAACTAGCACATAATTAAAAATGAATCTATTCAAGTACAACTTTTGACTTAGATTAAAGACCTATAAACTTCTTTGTTTGGCTATAGGATTCTCAGTATATAAAAACAATATATTTACTTGAGACTATTGAGGGCGCATGGCCATTCTTCGCTCTGGTATCGAGGCAAAGTTCCGGCAAACACAAGCAATGGTGCCAGATTCGGCGGAACATGAGGAACGACATGTTTTAACACTAGGTTCCCTCTGCCAACCCTGATGTTTTCGGGATACATTGTGAAAGTGAAAAAAAAATTACCGGCATCGTCGTGCAAGGTACGCCGCTTGTCCTCCGCCATGTGCGCGTGCAGCGCCACGGGCAGGTGCGAGGCGCGCGCGCCCGCGCCCCCTCGCACCGTCATGATCCACGGCTCGTCCGCCTCGCTGTCGCCGC
This sequence comes from Heliconius nattereri, assembly GCA_013403645.1. Lineage (NCBI taxonomy): Eukaryota > Metazoa > Arthropoda > Insecta > Lepidoptera > Nymphalidae > Heliconius > Heliconius nattereri. The sequence continues at coordinate 3,093,247 of JAAIXI010000230.1, forward strand.
GGCTGCACTCCTCTCTGACAATACATCATAAACATATTATATTGGTGTCATTACTTGTGATAAGCTGATCAAACATAATACAAAAAATAATACATTATTAGTTATTTTGTCTAGGGAACGTCGAAGCCCAGTGGGACAACGTCTGGTTGTAAAGGCGACAGCTGTGGGTTCAAATCCAACTGGGAAACATAAAGAATTCTGATTTCCTTATCTGGTAAGAAGACTTTATGATTTGTTAAGTTAAGTTGATTGTGTCACTCACACCGTCTCAAAAATGGACTGAAAATGGGGAATCGAACATCCCTTAAAACTAGGTAACCTTACGCTGCTATGAAAGATACATCGTGATTATAAAAAAATAATTTAAAGTAACAAAATTTTAAGTTTCTTTAAAGTTATTTAACTAAATTTTGTTTACTATGTTTGTTTTCTATCTAACCTACTTTTAAGTATTAAACTGATTATGAAAAATTTTAATAGAACATAAGTATAAAAAAGATTAATTGAAGTGAATAAAAAAACTAGACCTCGATGATATAATCTTCATTGTAAGTGTATTAACAATACACACAATGACAAAGGTACTTGGAATGACAATTAGATTTATAAGTTATAAGCATAGTATAAAACGAATATTCTTTAATATTATGTATAAATACAATTTAACACATTATTTCTTTTTACCTTTTCTTAGAATAAATATCTGTATAAATATAAAGAAAACGTATATCGAAATTACGAACGGATTTTGGATTACGGATCTCTCACTGTAGTCAGAATATATATATTTAATATCGAATATCTTCATTTGGCTAGTTTGCAAAGGTAAACGGTATGGAAAATTTTAAAAGACAATTTCGAATTTGGGGAGTAGTGTACACTGTTCCGATCCCAATTTCAGCCGAATTCTGGAAGAAATGCGTATTGAGTGGTGAAAAATGGAACTCAACCCAACTCATTTGTCAGAGCAAGGAAATATTAATTTTATATTATTTTATATTATTAATATTATTTTTTTCCACAAGTGGAAATCATACCCGTCCACCACGACGGCCTCGACATAACATGATATTATATAGAAACTAGAATATCTGAGCATTAAGATCCTTTTGTGATTCGCAAGCGCACGCAATTCGGTGATCATGCCCAAATAGATCGCGCCATTTGTGCGTTTATCCTTGATACAAATACTAAATGAGTCAGTACACTGAATACAATTACGATTAACTGCTGTCGAAATAAATTTATGTGTTAGTCAAGTAAGTAGCCTGATTTGTAAATGTTTTATGGGCCCATTATTAAATTTCAATGAAATGGATTAAGTAATTTACATAAATTCCTAATTTCCATCTGACTGCAAACGCGATGGTTGCATTATCTTAAATTCTAAAGGAAAATCCAAAGCGGAGTGTCGTAAGGCTCTCTCTTCCCATCTATGTGCGCGTTCCAGAACTAGCTCATAAATATCTTAATTTCGTTAACAAAATTTAATATTTCAAATGGAAATTATTTCTTCGATGAGAATGTAAATGAAAAATCAACAACATGCGATACGAGACGTCTGACGTGATACTAATCTACTTTTTTAATTCACGCAAAGACATCAAAGCGTGTTTAATTAAATTACAAAAAAGCAGACGCAAATTGAAAATTCGTTTAATGATTATACAGTGTATATTATGTGTATTCCGTTCTTTTTGTACATACATAACATACTATAGACAAAATATGTCAACAAAACAAACAAAATACGATTTTAAATGACAATTTAAAATAAGTAGGGAAGTGATGATCATTTGATAACACAATCTTTCCGATGCATATATAATTCAAGGCAAAGGTCATTATTATTTATTGGACGTATCCTATCGGTTAAGTAGTGCGCGTGCATATCGCACTTATCTGAATATTATATTAGACCCAGGGCCAACAGTTGATTTATATTAAACAAATATATTATATTAGCTTCATGCTGTATCCCGCATACAGAATAACATAGCAGGGTAGGCAAAGGGAGCCGTGTTAAGACACTCTCCTCCCCACATTGCGCAGACTTCTGGAGAACACAACGCCGCGCTTTGCGTCGACACTAGAGCGAATAAAATGAAATATTAAATATTTCATTTCCTCGAGTGGGAATCGAACCCACAAACCGTCGAGCTCTGTCGAGTCGCACGTGCGCCAAGACTAGCCTCAACTAATCATTATGTATATCGAATGTGTGCTTTTAAAGAATTCATCAAGTGCTAATTACGTCTTTAAGTTTTTTCTAACAACGATTGCTACTGCATTGTCTCAATACAATGTACAATTTAGTTTCTCCACTATAGATACATTGTCAAATGTACAACAATACGTTCCGTTTAGTAATAAGATACAACAAAAGAAAAACACAGCCTTAGATCGATCAGTGTTTTTTTTACTATTTGTCAAAAGTTTTGCTTCCTACTAATAAAAAAATACTGCAATAGGCAATAGGTAAAGAATTGTCTGTATGTTGTTGGCTTGTTTTTTAATAAACAAATAATATACTCACGAATCTGAATTCTCCGATTCAGTCTCGCTCTCCTCGCTTCTCTGTGCTTTCCATTTCTTATACCTATCTATAAGATCCATTAAATAGGAATTCTTTTTGGCCTTCCTTATAAATTGAAATTTAAGCAGCTCCTTCGCCGTTGGCCTCTGAAATATAAAAAAAATATTACATTCTATAATAATAGTCTTCAATAAGACTTCATAAAAATGTATTGAAATAGAATAATGTATACACTAATCGAGTAACATATCGATATAAACCCCATTTGAAAAGGGTAAATCGAAATACATTGTCATTCAAACGAGCGATCAATCACATTCGACAGCACTTACATTTTCGGGATCCTTGTTGAGGCACGCCTCGACGAACTCTTTGAAAGGCTTCGAATAACTGCCGGTCAGTTGTGGAGGGTTGTTTTTGGGTATTAGGAACAGAACTCTCATGGGGTGAAGTTCAGAGTTAGGTGGTTCACCCTTAGCCAATTCTATGGCGGTGATGCCAAGTGACCATATATCCGCTTTACTGTCGTAACACGATTGTTTGATAACTTCTGGCGCCATCCAGAAGGGTGTACCGACGAACGTGTTACGTTTGCTGGTAGTATTTGTTAATTGACCCGCGACACCTGAAAACATCCATATATACTTTCTGTGAGCTACAAAATAATAATAGAATTTCTATCTTTAGTTACTATTCGCTCTAAATTAAGACCTGAATATTTTTTTTCATATACAACAAATGATACAACAGTACGAAATATTGTTTAAGGAACAAGACCACTTTGGCACTCGTCCTTCTCGTCTTGTTCAGACTTGATGGCACTCTAAATGTCTCACCCCCACTCGACGTAATATTATAAGTCAGTGGGAATACACACAGAGTATTACGTCACCGACGACAACTCAAGCACATTTAGCGTTGACTCTAGAAGCGCACAAAGAAGGCGCAAATGGCTCAAATATTGAATGTTGGCGGTAAGCCAGCCTCTACACACGACATTTACTTAGGAAGGTATTTGGTTTTAGAACATGGCCACATTGTGTGGATTCTTTATTATGTAACTATACTATATGTGATGGGATTAAAAGGATACTGAACATGTTAATACAAAGTAAATAATAAAGCCTGTGATAGACAAACATACGTATATTTTAATAAAAGTTATTTATAAACATTTTAATTATTTAACAAAAAAACATAAGAAAGATAATAACACAAGTTTTTATAAGATTTGTATTACACATTTTAGGCCTCACTTACGTAAATTAAGTAAACATGACCATATATCGGTTGACATAGTGCGCTACTCATTTCATTAAAGCTGTCGCTGGTGACGTGTGTCTACTTATGATAATGAAGACAAATTAACACACAGTTTGTTATTCCTAATTTCAGTACAGATATATTCAAATGTTCCTATGAAATTATAAGATCTTACAGTTGAATATAAATAGTATCTAATAATTATTTTGTGTTAATATTTATATGTAGGGTAGATGGTTATGCCATTTCTCCTCATATACAGCAAAAATACATATGTTATTGTTTCAAGAAATTAGCTTTGAATAGAATAATTATGTATGTACTATATTATATTACAATGTAATATTATAAAGAACATTTTCCAGGCATTCCACGTAACACATGAAATACGTTTTACAACTGATTTAAGAAATATCCGACCACGTTGACCACCAAAAAGGCAAGAATAATATGCTAATAAAAATATAGATTTTAATATAAATACTTTGTAATAATACCTTCGAGGGTATCAATATATTGTTACAGAATGGAACTATGTTAACTATGTTAGCAGTGACTCGTCACGGTTTATTAAGTACATACGAAGTGCCGTCCATCATAGGTTTGTCAGTTAAGTTATTAGCGGCGTTACTAAGACATGTACTCATGTTGATATACAGAATTAATATGTTATAGGAACCAACAGACAATTAGTTAATCAAGAGTTTGTTAAAGAAGATTCATTTAACGAATCAGCCATATTCAATTCTAGAATCATCTCGTTATTAAAGTCTCATAAGACACAGATGTGAAAACACAAAAAATATTAATTTCCACAAATAATATATATAATTTTCTTATATTTTTTATATAAGAATAGAATTCGACGCAAAATATTATCAATCTTTGGATACTAAGTATGTAATAGTAGGAGGACATGCTGTTTTACTGGCAACAGTATATTAGGCGTATTATTTGAGTAAATATTAGCTATTATAACATAACGTCAAGGCTGACGTTAACGACTGCTTGATGTCCAAACAAAAAAGTCGTTTTTATTGTGATAATAGAATAACAGAGGTTTATTATGGGCGTGAAAAACTAATTTTATATTAACTTTGGAGAGAAAAAGTAACTTTCATGTTAAAACATATACTTGCTTTATTTGTAATAATGCTTTATGTATTTTCGTATATATTATGGACGGTCTTTCGGTTTTCAAGTCCTAATTTCTTTTGAGGTTACGTTCCGAGGAGAAAATAAGTTGTATTCTTCGAGGAGAATTACAAAATGGAGTTTTAATATGAAAGAAAAGATATTTTCAAAGTTTAGTAGCATAACCCGAAAACGATAAGCATAATAATGAAACTTTATGATATTAAGAAAAATATTTATAAAAACATTAACAAACACGTCGGAATTATACCTACATATTATATAGATAACAAACGTATAAAGTAACATGAAAATTGTTAGCAAAATCTTTGTCTAACCGCTGACACTCAATAATATGATAAAATGCTCACGTCCGATATCGAATCCCAAATCCAATAATGCTGCCGTAAGGTCTTACTTTTGGAAGAATGTGGACAATTATCCGTAATATTATTTCTTTAGGAAATCCATGTCGCGTTTGTATTTTTAAGTAATCCATCATATAAAAAGTAAAGCCGATCATTAAATAAATCTAGGTATAGATGAAAATGAGAGTTGCCATTACAAATATAGATCTAACCATAAAAGCTAAGCTATACATTAAATATCATTAATTTACCTTGTATAATATTCTTCTTCTATGCATATTAAATTACGTGGAATAATGCAATTTACGTGAAAGATTAAGTAACATGATGTAAGATGATGAACGGCACCTTTAACTTCGTAATCATTTACGTAAGATGAAATAATAATAGCATTTAATTTTGTTTCTTAAGAAAATGTACTTTTGTATAAAAATCTATGAAAAGTTAATATTTTTTACATTCACAGCACATTTTTATAGCGCTTCTTGTTATACATGAATAAACAATTTATGACTTCAAAGTTTTGTTCTTTTAGTTTATAATTAAAAAGAACATATAAAATATTCCTATTTATATACTTTACAGCTTGATTTTACTTTCAAGTTGCATTCAAACGTAGTTTAAATTATCGTGTTAATTAAAATAATAATATAATTACCTACATGGTTATATAAGAAATTACGTAAAAGAGTTACAATTTGGAATTGAGGCTATCTGAAAATTATTTTAAAACATAAAGATGGCTGGCGCAGATAAAAATAGAAAGCTTGTCCATTTTCAGAGTTTTATGTATTTGTGTGACTGCATTGCGTATTATACAATAGAATAGAGTATACGGTTTGCGGTTTCAATTCCACTACCAGTAAATACGAGTACATATACGAATGCACAACAAACGCCAAAACGTTGAGGTTCGGTTACATTATCTACATTCCTGTTAGTGATGTACGTGAAAGAGGAGAAAGTGTCCCGTTCGTCACTCTAATTTATGACGGCACAGTACCGAGAAATATTACACTAGTGATGAGTGTAGTGTGACATATTATGTTATGTTCAACTTTATATGTCACGCTAAACAATATCTTCAATAAAGATAGATAGATAACTCACCAAAATCAGCTAACTTGACATCGCCCATTTCACTAAGAAGAACGTTAGCTGCCTTTATATCTCTGTGCAACTTGCGCTCTGAATGCAGGTAATCGAGGCCTCGCAGAACCTCTCGTAAGATCACTGCGATGTGCATTTCTTCGAAACTGCCAGCTTTCATGAGGTCTAGGGCAGACCCCCCGCCAAGATACTCCATTATAATCCATAATTTTGTTCCCTGAAAAGAAAATAAATGTATATAAATAATATTCTTATATATAATAAAAAGAATATGATAAAAAGTGATCTTAGAGTTGATTATTAACTTGTTATTATTTTAATAAAAAAATGTCATATTAATGCAACTTTTGAATATAATATTTCATCGCGTATTTTATATTTGTTTACATTTCGATAACCTTCTCTCTGTTTGTCATCATCGTACATAATCAGCGCGATAGTTTAACAGAAATAACGGCCGAGTTATCGTCTATAATACGCAATAGCCTTGACATTTTCGCAAGCTATTTGCGTAAATGCCACTGACGCTCCTGTTTGCAAGAAGCTAATGACATAAAACCATATTATATAAAAAGTGTCAACAAAATTTTATAAGCATAAGTATAATTAAATCTTTAAAATATTTTTTCCTTTAGCTGTTATAAAAACCCATGTGAAAATTTAAAACACAGATTCATAATACTTATACAATTATTTATTCAAATTGGACATAAAGCTACACTAGTATAAAAATGTGATAGGGAGATAGGTGTACTTAGTGCTTAGGCTCTAATTATATCCAGATATGTAGTTATATTAAAAATGATATAAATTACATAAGGCACATGGAAAAATTTTACGACAGGTACACCATAACAAAAATAACAGAAATTAGAAGCCCTTACTGGTCTAGAAGTCGCGGCCGCCCTGAAATTATTCTTTTAAGTTTCGCGCACTGTTCTCTCGAGAAAGATTAGAAAATTCCTAAAATCAAATCTGCGCGGACATCTACATCCAACTTCAGTACGGCCACAGGGGCCACATATAATAGGTAGATTGTTAAATCTTTATAACTATGACAGAGTATAAGAAAGGCAGAGAGTATTTTATACATATATCAGTTTAGAAGCAGCAATTTATAGCATCGATTGCAACTCCTGCTTGATACGCCTCGTAAATCTTTCCGGATTGCAGCCAAAACCCGCGGGTGACAATAAAAGAAGCGGGAGCGCCGCGGGGCGTTGGCTGGTCTAAGTTATGAATTTTATCTCATAGCCATAGCGCAGTACGAGCTCGCATGTACGTGCGCCCGTGTAACGTAATGTGATGCGGAAGACGACAATGGGAGCAACGGGCCGAGGATCCGGCGGGCCGTTTACGCTCCATCTGCTGATGGTATGAGGTTATAAAATTGCTCTAATAATTTATATAACCCCTGTCTATGATATGTTACATACTAACATACATGTACAACTAGTAATAATATAAGCAAAAACAAGAGTGGTTTTGAATAATTTATCTAACCACGAAATTTGTACGTACACATCACTTTAATATAGGAAACAGTGGATTTCAATTCGTTAATGAGTTTAAGCTTGCGTAAACGACAACCTATATTACCGTATTAAGCCAGCGGTATGGAGTGGTTTCATGAAAAGCGGAATTATTTGATTATCCTACTAATTTAAAGATTTTATTTATTTTGTATGATACCAACGTGGCAAAAAAGAAAATATATTCCGTCTTACTTAAATATTTATTATTTGGTCAATTTAAGGCTTCATGTTATAGATTTCACAGGCTAAGCGAGCCTAGCCTAGCCATTATTTACTAGAATATAAAACCGTGTTGTCACAACGTAGATGAAAATAAGTAACTATTAATAAATAAAAAATAAATATTTAGTATGACAGAATGTTCATGTACGTAACATGCTCATACATGATTATTACATACGTAAGTCATAAACCTATAAGACAAAAAACAAATAAAACGACGCTAAGCAAATCTAAAATTTAATTATCACATAGTTACGACATTTGAGGCGTTTTATCTACTATTGTAATGTGTGCTCAGAAAACACATTCTGGGAGCTAAACGAACCAAACGTTGTTTGAACAGGATAAAGCCAGAAACAGGTTAATATAACTTATCGTGAAAAGGTGAAAGGAACCCTTCCTTCAAAAAGTTTTGGGTTTTGGGAACCTTTGTTTTGAAAAGCCGCACATATCATGAAACTTCCCGCACACCATCATTTAAGATGTGTATATTATATAATATGATAGGGGAAAACAAGATAAATAATTCCTTTTTCGTTCAAAAAGAATCAACGTAAATAGCGTCAGTCAAATAATAAGGTTGTATAAACATTAAAAGGAAATGCTTTTAACGTTATTATTTTCTTATTTAAAAAATATTGATATACATATAGTGTATGTAGGTTTATACCTATTTTCTTATGAAAAGCGAAAGAGCTTTTTGGTCTACAAAATTATATCTGTATCGTTGATTCCAAAATATTTTTGTATTCTAATTTTGTAAAAAATCCACCCAAGTGTTACGTGCAAGCACATTAATTGAACAGACATTGGAATAACAAATTTTTGTCCTACTGGCACGCTTATCAGCTAGATACATATTCAACGAATTAAGCGATGCCATTGGTGTCAAGAGCTTATTTTTTTAGCTTTAGCCCGCATAACGCAGGATAGGCAGAGGGAACTTAGTGGTAAGACACTCCGTTCTTCATTTTCTACCGAATTCCTGCACCACGACGGCCTAATTATTTAATATTTAAAAATTTATAAGTAAGTATTCTATATGAAAGGTAACTGACGCTACATTAAATAATAACTTTCAGAATATTAGACGAGAAGAATAACTTTTTTAAGTTTTATTTGCACATCTTAGAAAACTAATCATTTATCTTTCTGAATTTACGAAAATATTGGTCTTATTAGGCACCAACGTTAGTGAATATGTGGCATAATAATGATCACGTGATATGTGCTGATGTTTAAGAAGAGAAAAAAAATTGCTACACAAAAATACAAACGATCTTACGTTTTACTTTTTACATTTGCACCATAAATGTCAAGGATTTATACAGAAGGAGGAAAAAAACAGGTATAATTCACTGGAAGATGGAATATTTCCTCCTTTCTCAATTTATTGGATGCATCACGTAGGTATTCCCGTTGTCATGACAACGCAAGGCGTCGGTCAAAGACCTCCCCGTCGCGACATCCGAAGTAAAACAAGAATGTTGAACTATTAATCTAGGAGGAAGTTTAAATAAGGGTATATCCTAGACTGCACCAGAAAATGGCAGACTAACTATAGACACGGAGGGAGGGTAAACATTTTTAATGAAACGCACTTAAATATAAAATAAACAAGTAAGACGTTCAATGAACTTGACAAAAAATATATTTATTTAGTTTTTTTTTACTATAATTAACTTATAAATTATGCATTAATTATAATCTTAAAGTTAGACTAGCATATAACGTAATGATTGTATAAAAAAAAATTATATTAAAGCGTATTTTAATAAAAAAGAAAAATATATTATTAATATTTAACAGACAAAATACAGGATAATGTACGTTTAAAAACAAAGGGTAGGTTCATCGGCTTAACTAATTCAAGCCTCGTGTTGCCATGACGACGTTTGAAGGACCCTTTGTATCTGTTTATATATCACGTCATTTAACTTTTACAAAATATATATATTTTCTAAATATACATATTTATGATAAACAATAATTTATAAGTTAATTTATTATATAACATGATATATTTAAATAATTTTAATAAAATTGTACAGAATACTGGTATAAGATATTTCATGAGTAACAAAAAAACGATAATAATTAATTAAATAATTAATTAATAATTAAATATTGATATATGTTTAACTCCACACCATTCGGGTCATTCACTTGCTAAGTTTTAAATTGATCAAATGGAATTTTCAAGATGGGATTTCTTTCTATCGCGAAATTTCCAATATTCGCTGTCAAAACTTCAAACTTTTCAATTACGGATTAAATTATTTCAATTGACTTCTCTGTCATACCTACCTACTAAATTTATTTTTATTAAAGACGCAAATAATGGGAAAATTTCAAATAACAATTAAATACAAAAAATGAAGTTAGTTATGAACATCATTTTTTAATTTTTTTAGACATAACAAAAGAAAAATGCCTAACAAATGATTTTTCAAATTTTGTATTAGATGTTAGAAATCAATGCCCTACTTTGTTTAACTAGGTCGAGGTAATCCTTTAAATATATACTACGAGCCTATAATTCAAATGTAAGTCAAAGTAAGCAAAACTATGTTAACCGAATTAATTGCGTATAATTCGATATTAGTTAATACAATATTTGAATCACTATTATTGGTCAAAATTATTTGATTTAATATATATAACAACAACGAAACCAAAGATCTTTTAAAAAATAAGACGTCCATCTAGCGACATATGAACCATATTCTATATTTTATTCTGTTCCCTCATTCTGGACACCATTCGGGAGCTTCACTTTGAAGACTCTGTTATAGCAAATCCTTAGGGAGGACAGGAGGCGCATAAGGTTTGATTAGACGAGCTTAAGACTCCGAAATCGTTTATCTCTAAAGTGCCAATTGCAAAGATAGGCTTATATTCTTATTGCATATACACTACAATTGTTTTTGACTGCGCCAAATCCTGTAGACTACTAAATATTTTGGTTTATTAAACAATTTATATTATACATTTTTAATTTATATTTAAAGCAATATTATATTTTTTAAAGTGATAGCACGTTATAACATAAGGGACTTGTTAGGGATAAAAAATATATAATAGTATATATAAAGATTCTTCAATTCCATCCCCTTATTTATATAATTTCCTTAATTTGCTTTATATACCTCCATTTTATAATCCATACCTATATTATAAATTCAAAAGTAACTCTGTCTGTCTGTCTGTCTGTGTCTTTTACGCAATCAGGGCCAAACCGCTAATTCAATTGTGATAAAATACTTGAGGGTCTCGGGATGAACATAGGATACCTTTTTTTCTCATATTTGTAATATTTTCGATATATACCAATATATTAAAATACTTATTAATTTGACATGCAATTCATTCCGCCATATTTATAACAACCGTCGTTGCTAAGCAACGATTTGCAAGGTTTATTGTTAGAAAACGTCACCCAAAATGAGCTTGCTTAACGCATCTTTCTATTGAAAACTGAAAATAATTTCATAAATATATTTAATAAATATTCGTATAGTTCAAGCGGGCGTAGCCGCGTTCGAATCCACTAGTTTCTTTTATAAAGTACAACTGAAGCACATTAGCCTGTGTCACAATCTTGGCATTTTCGAAATTATTCCATCGGGGCGAGTGTTTTAGTACAAGTTTCTTGCGTTGCGTAAATACACGTTAAAAGTTAATTCCTCGGGGAGGGCGTTAAGAGCTTTTTCATGACTTCTATTTGCCTAACGGTCACGTAAAGAGCTGCTCTAGAATATTATATGTATTCACATAAACAACGAGCACCACTGGGGAATACTTATAAATATATAATAGGTATATGGGGGACGGAGTGTTTTAACACTTCCCACTGCCTACCCCGCTGTGTGCGGAATACGGAGTGAACCTGATTAATTTTATTTATAGATATAATTTATGAATAAAAGTTTCTAATAGCAAAAGAGTAAGTAAGAAATACAGTAGAGAGCCTATATTATAGCAATGTATACTTTGAAGTGAACATACACTTTGAATCTACAAAAGTATTTTATTGGTCTAATAAAATTTGACTGCAAAGCTATAAATGTGGGTTGCAGATTTCGATCGAACATTTCGAGGGCACTTCGCGTGCAGCCATAAAACCGCCAGTACCATCCCATAAAATCCCTGTGAGGATCCTTGAAGCTTTCCATCGCATAGTGGAAACTGTAAATGGACAATTCTTATAATACATTCCATGTGTTACTTATACTAACTCATTCCTATCGGCTTCTTAACTTGTAGATATTATATTTATCTAACAGTAATATTATAAAAAACAAAAGCATAAAGTTATTTTAAAACATAACATGCTTTAGGGCCAAATATAAACTAATAAACTGCTTACGTGGCAAGCTGTTTTTCGATCCATTATATTTTCATATATTTAACTATAAGAATAAATTCAGAATTAAATTTCAGAAAAATAAGGCAAAACAGATAATATCATGCCAACAACGTCGTTCGCTACATTAGCCTCAAGTTTTGAACAGACGATGTCGTTGCATCTTTGTGAAGAATAAAAACTTTAATGGCGGTGCTCACTTGACTTTGTATAGGATAAAATTCACGAGAAATTCAGACACAACTTGACTAACTATAAGAAGTTTAAGAGATGACAAACGAAATAAACAGACAGATCGTTTATTTTTAGAACAAAGTTATGTATCATAAAGCTATACTTATGTGTATGTATATATATATAAATATAACGATATGATTGTAAAATAAATTCGTATTCGTGTCACTGTGTAAATGTTACGCAAAATAACCTATGAAGTCACAGCTAAAATAACGACTTGAATGGTCGTTTTATCGCCTTTCGATCACCATAACGTAAATAATCTCCAGTTTATTAAGAAATAAAATGGATTTAGCAACCTTAGCAACATTACATTTGTTTAATATAGGTACATTTCTCAATTTTTACTTTAATTCGTTTTACGGGGAAGTATTACATCGTAAATAAACTCATATAGTTGTAGGCATTAAAAAAGGATAAAAGTTTTATAACTCATACGAAGAATTATAAAATATTAGTAACAAAACAAAAAAAGTTTTAACAGGAAAATAAAAAAAAGAAAGAACCTATAATGAAGGTATTTTACCCGTTTCACTATATCAAGAATCCATATTTATTTTGCAATAAAACGCAGTAATGTATAAGAAACCTTGAGTATCTACACACGCCACTTCAGCATAAGATAACCCAGATATCTATTTATGAGAGTACGCCAACGATGGATATGGTTTATTATGATATTGGTAGTAAATCCACCATCATTACGTCCGTTATGAATATTTTGAAGCGCAGTTCAAATAGCTTAAACGAGATAAACTTCGATTTTATTACTAAATCTTATCACTTCTATCGCTTGTTAAAAATATAGGTGTTAATGAAGGTTATTAATAAAGTTTAAAGTACGCAAAAAAATAATAGTTCTTCTTTATTTATTGTCTAAAATATTAACATATTATAAAATGTAAAGTTAAAGTAAAATATTAAAACTACCCACCTAAACCTACTTATCAAACCTTATCTAAATAAATACTTACTAATTACAATTTAGAAAATAAATGACAAATTTTGTCTAAAAACATAATATTAGCAATTTCAATTATAACGACCACAAAGTTTAAAATGTAATAGCTAGCGCGACCGTAAACCACAATATTATTATCGAGCTTAGCGTTATTATTACTTTAGTGGTAAATCATGAGAGATAAATTAATGTCACGTTGCATACAGACAAAGCGTTTGGTCCTTGACCTATCCTAGCCGGTTGGTGCACTTTTACTTGTCGAAACTGCGGTTGAATCACCGTGAGCTTAGATAAACGCTATTGCGCATGTAAATTACGATTAGATGAATCAGTACTAATAATAAATTAATTTAATTTATTTTAACTTACAAAGTATTTGATACAAATAAATTACATCCAGATAAAAAAAAATTGCTCGGGGAACCCGCTCCCTATATTGAATAATATTTGAGTATTAAACATAAATAAATAAATAAAAGTTCAAAAAAATTACGTAATAAAAACTGAGAATGAAAAATCATTTGTCACGCAAATATTTGTATAATATAACACCATTGACACCTTTCTTATTGCACATGTAAAACCGGCAGTCATGTAAACTATGATGTATAGACATGACGTAATCACGCTTATGAAGAATCGAAGAATCACTTACGTGTCACCCAGTAGTAGGTAATGGGTAATACATGTACAAACAAACGTTAGCAAAACGGGACAACTCCCACGCAAACAACGAACGTATTACGCGCAACTCCACCCGCTTGTTATTGCCTAGCTCGTGAGTAGGTACTTGTGATGTCGCTTTACTGCCCATTATTCCAATTTGATAGCTCATGCTCATGACGAAACGGTACTTTCTAATGTTGATACAATGGACCTGTGTCGCTTGGACTTGATAAGTTTCCATCACTTCACTTCACCATGTGAAAATTCTGATAGTGTTGCCTAATTTGATTATAAATTCAAAAGTAAACAAAAAAGATAATTTATTTACAGTAATATTCTATTTTTCTTTTCTTTGAAGCAAGTAAATATCCACTATCTTACTATATATTTTCAAAGAACCGAAATCCTTCCTCATAAATCGACCAAATTGATACCAGCGAAACTTGGATTGATGGTGGGTACTCATAAAATATGAATGAAACATATTTCTTCATCAGACGACGACGTTAAATACAGGACTGCCGGATTTTATACCAAATAAAATGTGATTCAATGTTTTTGGCACATTATTACTTTAATAAAAGATTTATCTTCTTTTTATAACATAAATTAATGTTAGTAATTTACTTTGGGCGAGTCTTAAACTGTATATTCTTTTTGAAAGCAGCAATAGAAATAATTATATTTTTTTTTCTTCGCGTTGAATCACGCACACGGGAAACTAGTGTCAATACACTCCGTTCTCCATTTTTCGCCGAAATCTTGAGGCATAAAGAGCGAGGAAATGAACCGCTGCATCACGACGACCTCGGATAAAATATCCAATTCGGTAATAAACAAGTTTATGAAACTAAAACATCAGGTATACCTACTCCTTTCCAAGTGGATATTATTCGTACCTACAGTATATAGATGGGAATAGCATAGTTGAAACTCGAAACTTGTAGCCTGACCCAAAGTTCTTTGTTCGTTAATGGCTCGCTCCTATTCCGCAAGGGAAATAGCATGAAGAGAAATCTAACAACACTAGTATTATGTTTCCGAGTTCGCGCGAGTATCGCGTGCGACCGCAACATAACGGACGGTATCGCTCGCTGCATTCTGAACATGTTATGTATAATTTGTTGAACTATATCTACATATAACGCCGTAAGTATTAGGGTATTCTGATTTCGTCTACATATCGAAAATTCAGTTCTTCCAGTAATAGGCCATAGAGTAACACATAAGTAGATAATTTTTATATTTACAGCAGGTAAATATATGATAAAATCTTTGGTGTAATAGTAGGCTGGAACTATTATAATATATGCATACATATATTTTATTGCACTTAGGAAAGTGCAAAGTAAATAACTCTATCGTTTACATTTGCCTTGAAAGGATCTCTTCCATTCAATCTTTAAATTGTTTCCAAAAAAATAAAATATTGTTAATTCAGAACCTGAAGTCAAATTAATATAATTGTTTGGTGATTGACCTAGAATATACATATATACAAATATACCTACATGCAGTTTGTTTATACGCCCATAAAATTTAATAGTTTTGGAATTTAATTTGTTAAAAAGATAATGTACCTTAAAATACTTTATATAAAATATTAATATAAAGACATATTTACTCCATATGAAACTAACAATGTAACCTTGGCATTAAAAGTATACTTCTCTTATTACAGCTAAGTCCATTATTTAAGGACCGAGTTTAAAGATATAATTTATTTTTTCTACCTTACTTTGGAGCAAACAAACATTAGTCGCATTCTTAACTATGGAACGAAACGCCTGCAGGCCACTGAGTTTCCTATTAAAGGATATGGAGGAGTTATCAAAGTTTGTAAAAAATCTTACCAAGTTTATAAAAAAGTTACAAAGGAACTAATATTAATGCTTATTTTAAATAAATAATATTACAAGTATATTAATAAGCATCTCTTGTTAGTTATGAATTTAATGAGGAAAATAGAATTAATTGATTTTCATACATACCTACATAGCATAATCACCACTTCTATTACTACTTCAGTTTATTATAAAGATAGATACTAGCTGATCCTCTACAATCCTTTTGCGTTGTTTTTTTATTACATTTGATATATTTTTTAAGATAAGAGCCAAAAGTCTAAGAAATAAACTATGAAAGAATTGATTGAAAACTAAAAATAGTTTTGCCGCAACACGATCACTAAGGCAAAACCTTTATAGTTTTTTTAATATAAATATATTAAAATTAAAAAACATAAAGGTATGCCGTATATTTATATAGACTATAATAACATGCAATCATAACATCGACTGTAAGCGTAAAAGTTAAATTGTATTAAATATTTATACAAGTGGTCGCGTACAATACTAACACGAATTGCGTTACAAACCTTGAAACGTTTAAGTTTTGTGTAGTCGCTTTAATTACCTGGAAAAAATGAAACATTGTTTAGAAATATTACTCAATAACACAATATATTCATAACATTGCAACAATAACGAAATGCAGGTGTCGCATAAGCTTTACACTTCTTTCACAAAAAGTAAAGTGAATTTATGTGTTAAAACAATCCGTACTTCACTTTCCTTCCAATATCATTTTTAGCTTCACGCTGTATCCCGCACACAGCAGGATAGACCTGGAAAACTAGTGTTACACACCTTTCCAAAGGAGATCGAATCCTAATAACCAGAGCGAGAACAGTTACAGATATTTAAAAAGAATAGTACAATTATTTGAAACAAAATAATTGTTATAACATCAAGTCTCTAAATAAACGCCCTTAATGGCTCTTGTTGTAAAGTGTGCGCCAAGCGAGGCATTATAAATCAGTTTTCAGAGTATTTGAGATCAATTGTAAGAAAAATTAATACAAAGATGGCTTAATGTCAAGTAAACCTAAAAAATATATTAGTATCAAATAATTGTAAATTTAAATTAAATTCAAATAATTGTGATTTTAATAAAATACATATATTTAAAAAACATTTTATATTTGTTAATGTTATTTTTCATATTGAAAAATAACATTAATGCTCATAACAAAAATTACAACATATACCTACAATAACAATGACTTTGAATCAGTTTAAACTCTACTAGAGCATTAACGGACAGAAATATTCCGAGTAAAACTTTAAAACTATTTTCCCTGTCAGATATCTTTGTAATGAATGTCGTTCCTACGTCAGATCTTTTACAACAACTTTTTCTATTGGTAGAGAACTAGGGAGGATAATTACTCTTTAAATAACTACATGAAATAAATAGTAAATCCGAAAAGACCGTTTCCTATTTTCTAAAGATGCGCAGTTTTTGAAGTTGTATCTAATAAATTTTAAAATATTCGTTTAAATATATTCTTGTCATATGCTTTTTACATCTACTACTGCAAGTAGAATACCTTTCTGCGATATAAGTAGGTATACCTCTTAGAGACAATATACATAAAATGAATCTTCCCTAAATACCAACACCAATAAACTATGTTACGAAAATGGCGATTGCGACATCGCATCTCAAATTAAGTGTATAAATTATTTACGTTTTCATTTTATAACACAAACAAACCAATTTAAATTCAATTAAAATTCGATTCCCTGCTGATGTAATTGACACCATTTTCACGAAACTTACATTTAATAGACTTCGAATCACATTTACAAGCATGTAGTTTAATTTTGAAATCATCGAACCGGTACTTGTTTTTATATTTTAAATATTACATAGTTCGGGGCAAAGACATTTTAAGGCACTTACAAACGTAAAATAATAGTTTCGTAATTTAAGTTAATAAAACCTATAGAGTAACCATTATAGAAAATGTGAAGAACGAATATATACAATATAATCAGATAATAGTTGCTAAAAATGGAAAACCTTTGTTATGATAAAACTACATTCCTTTGTTTCTTGCGATAAGATACTATCTTTTTTATCTTAAATATTAGGCAACTTATAGTGTGATAAGATTTTCTATTAAACTTTTAAATGGCTACAATTTTTATCTTTATAAAATTAGTTTAATTTTTATTGTTTTAATGTTGTGGCAAATTAAAAATGAAGTACAACAGTCTTTAGTGTAAATTGAATAAGCGTTAGAATCAAAATCAAAGAGGACGTTCGTGGCCAAGTTCAAACAAAGTTAGAGGATATAGATCAAAAGATATAATATTGTTTTCTTGTTAGATATTTTAGTAGCACATGATAAGGATGAGGAGATCATAGAGCATTGGAGGATCCCAATAAAGATCGCAATTCTTTATTACAATTGGGTGACTTGTGTAGAAATTATACCTCTAAAATCCTATATATCTTATTATAACCTATAATCTAACCTATAATAATATATCTATACAATTATCGACGTAGATAAGAAAGACATTTCAAATGTAGGCTCTATTGCCGAGCATAATATTATTTTAAGCACTATCTAGGACGAATTATTTTCAACTCATAATTATTATAAAAAAACTCAAAGAGATAAACTTCTTCTTTGGTATAACTTGTTCTTTGGTACCTATACGGTTCCTAAGGGTACAACTCTACGATTGTTCTTTCAAAGTAACTTTACTGTGCTAGAATTGGCGTATTAGTGCTGACTGATATTCGTTTTAGTTAAAAGTTTAATAGTAAAGACAGGGAAGAGCCTTAATCAACACAATTTATTAGTACAGTTATTTTAAAAGTTTTGCCAATACTTTACTATTATTTTAATCATACGTCGTCATCGAAAATCATAGGAACTAATGTTTCTCTAATAATAATAAAAACATGTCAAAATTGCCGTATTGCATGCCATGATTTCGTATCATCATTACGATAAATACATATTGCTTTGACAATATAATTTCGACGTAAACTAAAACTGTGCCACACAAACATAATTTCCAAATTAAAGCAAATAAACAAGATAATTCTGGATACAGGATGGCGCAACACACCAGAGGTTTGTATCGCAACGGGACAATGGAGAGCTGCCCTTGAATTAGCACCGGAACTATTCTCATCGATGTACAATAGATTCTACGCCCGCACTGCAGCGAGGCACGCGCTATACAACTCACCAAAGCGGATAATTGCGACAATATATAACCTATGAGAATTCTAACCAGCTTCATTCGTACAGAAAACAATATTTGCTATACAATTAATTCTCAAATGGTCTCAATTGGTCCATTTGAGGTGATTTATTAATGCAATTAGGCAGACAATTAAGATATTATGTCAATATTCTATAGGGACCGTTAATCATTCCATTGAAAATTATGTAACTAGTCAATATTGAAAACTGGCGTCGTAGATGGTCCAAAAAAAATATTCGCAGAAGCTTTGAAGCATATAATATTTGCTAATATTTTTATTTGCTTCTGCATTGCTTATATAATACACAAGTTTGTATGTCATAGTGCATACATACGTACATATTGAATTATTTTAAAACGATATAAACAATTGGACGATTTTAAATATAGCTTCACGCTGTATTCCGCACATAGCAGGGTAGGCACATGGAACCTGGGAACATATATTAACCTATCCCTGCACTACACAGACAAAAAGAAAAAAAAAAACAATTTAAATTATTTGCATACTTGTCATGCACGCGTCTTATTTATTTACGTTCGCGGGGTATTTTTCTCAAGCGGGGTATTTTACATACATACATATAAACAATATAGGTCGCGAGACCGTGCCAGGAGCCGACATCGCATCCCTTCGTAAATAAATTCATCCGCACGCGTCACTAATTATAGAAGCGAGCATCGCCGGCTTTGCGGAAAAGGTCAAGATATATTTAGCAAACGTTATTTAGCGTCTAATCAAACGTCGGTAAGTACATATATCGACCAACATAATTGTGCTGCGGAAAGTACGTTAATATTTTTTTTTCAGCGTCACGATGTATTCGCACACGCTCTTAACATTCCGTCGACTTTTGGAGGCTTTGCGTGTTGAGTGGTGGAACTCAACGCCGTGTCGACCTCGTCACTAGAGCAAAGAAATGAAAATATTAAACATTTCATTTCCTCGAGTGGGGATGGAACACACAACCTGTCACACACTCCTACCCCAGAACCATTAATAAATCCATTTAATAAATCAATAAATAATCTCAATATTGAGTTACTCGTGAAGTCGTGATATTGATAAGCCCGATATAATATTGCCGAGGTTTTGATAGTGATAGTGCTGTATGCGGGCACAGGCGCCTATGCGTCATCTCCATCGATCAGTGGAGAATTCAACTCAGACCGCGACTCGTTCTGCTAGGGAATAGAAAGGCATTGTTTTATGTTTACGTGAGATCGAAGACCTAATCTCGCGGGTGGTTGACACTGAGGTCATTCTACCATCGGGTTCGACGGGCACTAGCATAATATGAAAATATTATAGATGCAACACAAGTAAAATATCTAACAAATATGAAGCTTCATATAATAAATACGTGACCAAGGACGCAAATTTAGCATTTGAAATTACATTGGTTAAAATATTTCTTAAGTATTATTGAAACATAAGATAAGAAAGAGATTTTGTATAAAAAAATAATATCAAATAATGTTATCGATGTATTCTATGTATTTCATTAAACTTAATCGGAACTTGCGCAACTGGTCTAATTCTAATAAACAATAAGACAACTCATTAGAACATAGGATACAGGTACTCATTAGAATACAGGTATATTGTGTGGAAAATTTCAACCAATATTTGCCAAATACTACAGCTCAGTACAGCGGTTCGGTAAATGGCATGCATTGAAGGCATGACTTAGTTTAATAAGAAAAGACTCCGGAAGAAGATTTTCTCTTTATTCAGGGTAGTAAAATATAACATACTTTTTATTTAATCATCCTCGTCCCCAAGAAAACATCTTGGAGATTTCTTGCGTTATAAAGGGATTGGGATACTTCGGAGCACAAGCAGACATGCCCCAAGTCCTTCACTTCCTCGTTCCTTTCCTTTGAGCTCCATATCGTATAATTTAGAAATGTAAGGGAAAACAGTACAAAAATTATTTAAGCATAATTATTTATATAATTTTATTTCACTTTATTTATAGCTAATTCTTATAAGGTAATCTTACACAGGGCAGTCCTTTATCCATGAGTCCCAACTCACAGTATGATGAACCGCCCGCGTCGTATTTGGGTTAAATAGCATTGTGTAGCACTCTAGTACTTCAGATCAATCGATGCGGGTGAAAACAATACCGACATGTTGTCAATATCATGAGAAATTCTCGTATACATGTGCAACTTGCATCATTACGTTCAATCTAACAAGTGTTTGATATTCTTATTAAATTATTGAAAAATATATATTTATAGAAACATAAAATTTTTTTGTGTAATAATAAGGCAACGAGAAAGACTTGGTGTTCGTCTTATATTAAACGTCACATTTGTCACGTTTAATATAAGTTTTGTTTGCTTGGACTATAAGAATACTTATTAAATATATTTATGAAATTATTTTCAGCTTTCAATAGAATTAGTAAGAAAATATAAACCTAAATAATCTAAATAATAAGTAGATACATACTATTAGAAAAAAATATCTGAGTTATTGAAATGAACCAACAAAAGAAGTAAAAGTAATTAAAGGATATTCTTAATATTAGAAAAAGTACCTAAAGTTTTCCGTGCGTGCGTACATACTCGTAGATATCGACTCTATGAAATAACTAAGCATTTTTCTGTATTAAATAGGTTAATTGTTGCGAGCAATATTAAATAAAATAAGAAGAGAACCAACGTGTAGTTTAAATTAATTATAAACAGCAAATAATTACATAAAAATTAACAATAGTTCGAAAATGTATGAAAATTTATAAAACCGTCAACTTCATCTGCCCGTTCGCGTCGGTCATACTATGCCGCCCGTAGGCTAGGTCATTTCGAATCAGTGACATCTCCTTAATTATTTATTAGAATGTTACACAGTAAACTATGAATTCAATCAAGATAAAATGCTAAAAGTGAGTATTATATTTATTTTTATAAGGATGAATATCAAAATATAAGTTCATTTTGGGTAACGTTTTCTTAAAACAACAAACAAACTTTGCAAACCGTTCCTTAGCAACGACGGTTGTTATTAACATGGCAGAATAAATTGCATGTCAAATTAGAAAGTATTTTAATTTAATAGTATATATGTGTAATGTAATGTTCTCTCGTATAGCCTATAGCACTTCTGAAGAATGCAGCTTTGATACAAAACAAAAACATAGCAAATGGAACCAGTAGATCCAGAGATCTTCGATCAGAACCAACAAACAAACAAACAAACTCTTCCGCTTTATTATATTAGTACAGATAGTATAGATAATTACTTAGTACTATCTCATAGCCTTAATTTATCAATATAGATAAACTACGCACTTTATATTATAGGTACTTGGGTAACCTAATAAACTGTGTGTCATGTCACATTCGTACCTTTATATAATATAGTAAAATGTTTAAATAAATATCCGGGCAACACACAACAACAACCTTCATAGACTAATTAATAATGTAAACAAATATTTTATATTTCCTTTACGAACAATATTAATAATAATAACAAACAATACGAAGAAATTATAAATAAAAAATATAAGAATTATTGATATTGTTTGAAATAAAATATTATAAACAATGGTACGCCATACCGTAAACAAATCACAGAAATATGTGGTAATGCATCACTGGCGATGACACACCACTAATTGATTTTCACATTTCGATGTCATATGCATCTCTATTATCCGATCATGTCATCGTTCACTCGAGACGTTAACTAAACAACATAATATAAATATGGTATTTTCTATAAATGTTCAGTAAAATAGAATAATATATATTTTTTTTATTGGATTAATAAAAGCTTTAATATTATTATTTAATAAAGAAACTCTATCCAACTTAATTCCTACTTGCTGATACAGAAATATTATGAATGTTTTTAAAGTACCTACTTTAGTGAAAATCATGATGTGTAAATGGTGTTTTTCCAACTATAAATATACCGCATCAGACCAGAGCGAAGATATGCAAATATAAAATATTTAATTTCCTCGGGTGAGAATCGAACCCACAATCTGACGCGTTTACACGTTTGTGCCACTGCGCCACGACTAGTCAGGCAGGGTTAAGTTTACGTTGGTCACTGGTGCCGTGGTGACGCATTGGGGACGTGACTGGCTACATGTGCTGGATGTCAACAGAAATACCACTACCAGAAGATAGATAATGATTGTAAATTCCAAGGAACAGGTGCAAATTTAAAGAAAGACAGTATATTATATTCCGTCACACAAATTGTAAAACCTATTGTGTCATAAACCGTGTCTAAATTTGTGTTATTGCTTATAATAACATAAAAGAAAAGTAGGATGACAAAAAAAAAATATAGCTCTCCCAAGTGGAACGCGACACAGATTCGATGAAATACAGGCTTGTGCGCGCCTAATGAGAAATACGAAAACGGTCAAATTGGAAGTAATTGTGATTACCAGTAAAAAATCTACCATATTCGAAAGCTTTAGCGAGTTATTCATTGCGAAAATGAACAGGCGGTTTATTATTTAAGTTCATTTAAATTTCATTTACATGTAATTACATAAGTCGTTTCAAGAGAAAACAGAAACATCTCAAGTAGGCAATTATTCAAAATAATTGATATATTACAAAGTACATTTTAAGCTACAATTATGGTACGGAGTGATTTGATGATAAAATATATCATTCAAGACATCCATTACAAAATACAGCAATGGGCATATCTAAAGTAATTATAGACAAAGATTAATAACCACTAAGTGTACGTAATCTCTTATAATACCATAAAACATTTATAATGATAAGTTGCTTGTTTACATGTTATTTTCTAAAATATCTACATAATTAAAAAAAATCTCGATAGTAATTTAGCAATTGGATTAACATAAGAATTTCTACGAATGCAAAAAACCAGGCAAATGTGACTAAGTTTTATTAGTGGAAGTTAAGCCTTATATAAACCCTCATGACGCCATAAGTCGGTGAGGGGAAAGGAAGCCAAATTCCATCAGGCGTCCAATCTGTTTCGTTTGCCTTTGTTATTGAATAGAATCACAAATGAATATCTACCATTGGGATGGCGAGGCACTTCGGTAAGTAAAGATTGACTGACTTCTATTATAGCCCTTGTGATATAGCTCATTTGGTATTTGTACAATACATTTATACCGAACATTTTCAGTTTTTTTTTCAATCTTTACAATAAAATTTTAATTTGATTACTTAATGGAAAAATCGTCAAATACTTTTACCACAATAAGAATAAAACATTAAAACTTTTTGATGTAGAAAGTTGTCCTTAAAACCTGAATTAATTTTAATAAGTAACAAGAAAGTACCTTCTATTTAAATATATTGAATAAAAACTAATTTAAATATAATCATTTAATCATATTGTCGTTTTAACAATGCGTTACGATAAATTACCACAAACGAACATAAAATAAAAAAAAAACTGTGTATCTTTCACAAAAAAAAATTACATACAATAAAAAAATACAATCAGTTAACACAAAATAACGTAACTACTAATTGCCAACACATATTAACAGAATAAATGGCACCAAATGGTTCCAATGTAAGCGCAAACGCATGCAAATCGCTTATTGGTTCAACAATCAGATCGCGGCCCCGGTCAGCCGTGCAAACGGTCGGTCGTTGACTCTGGGTGACATGGGTGTAATGTAGATAGGGAAATTGTAAAAACTATTAAAAGGCATTATTATGTGCTAATGAGAATATTGACTTTATATATATATATATATATATATAATTGTTTTTTACACTCGATTATATATATATATATATATATATATATATATATATATATATATATATATATATATAATAAAACAATTAATATGTTAACTTGCTATATTTACCGATAATATATGCTGTGTCTTACTTATCTGCAATATGCTATAGCAAGTCAAATAATTTTATTAAAAGCCATGTTTTTTTAAAAATGTACAAAATAATTTACTTTGAAATAATTTAGTGAGCGAAAGGAGAGTGTTAGTCCATTGTGAAGACCCTGAAGGCTACGTCTGAGGTCGCAAGCCTAAGACACTGCTCCGAGCTCAAAAGCATCTATTTATATTTGTATTTCAATGTATAATAAAATGTACCTACATAATACACGAACATACGAAATGTTACTCAGTATTTTTCAATTCTCTTATAAACTCAATATAAAACATAAAAAGTAATTCATAATTTTGTTGAACCAGTTACGTTATTGTAACATGTCGAAGTGTGTTAGACATTACATAGCCTATTTAAGAATTCTGTGTAATCACATGTCATGATATGGAATATTAACAAACCCAAGATGGAATTTAGCTTACATATTCATACTGAAGATGATGAACATCGGCACGAGCACGTAACTTAGAGCTCAACTCAATTTAAAGTCAAGCAATATTTAGAAATTATTAACCAAGCTTGTACTGATGTGATGTTAATACAGTGTTCACAATATATCCATGTCATTTTTTAGGCTACGGTAGGCAGTGGGAACGTAGTGTTAGGACACTCCGCTCTGCATTATATCCATGTTCTAAACAACAAAATACATTAATTGAAGTTTCTCACGTGTCAAAACAAATAACGACTTAAGTGAATATACTCCATGAGACACTCAATCCACACATCAGCGATAACTGCCCCAGACCCCATACGACGGTGGGGCAGGATGACAATGGATTACTTCCGTCTTATCTCATCAATGAGGAAGAGCCTTTTAGTTTAATTCGACACTCATCGAGCTGGCTATAAAATAAAGAATAGATATCTAGTATCTAAAGTATCTATATATTCCGTATAAGTAAATATCGTACGTAATAGAAATGAAGATTGTTTTTCATACTGCCTTTCTTGAGTCATACAAAGATGTGGAACAAAGCGGTGAGAGTGGCCTTTGTGTTGGTAACTATGAGTATGACCACTTAACTACATCGGCGATGGTGACAACGGCCTCGTCCACTCACACGAAGCCATGTTTAATTTCAGAATACAGAAGCATAATTTTAATTAAGAAATATATATTTTTTACATTTACGCTGTATTCTGCACATAGCAGAGTAGGCAGAGGGAACCTGGGAAATACTACTACTACTACTGTTAAAGACATTCCTTTTCCGTTAAGATACTTCCGTTCTCCACTTTCCGCTTAATTCCAGAACCAATGTAATGGTTCTGGAATGGTTGAATGGCGGAACGAGAAATGGAAGGATTAAATATTCATTATCCTCGAGTGGGAATTGAACCTATAACTTGTCGCGTTCACGCGCACGCTTGTGCTTTTGCGCCAAAATTAAGAAACAGGTTCATAAATAATAAGTAATGAATGCAACTAGAATGGCCCAATCATTTCCCAGCATCAAAGTTCTATAGAGGTCACAGTTTCAATCCAGTCCAGTGTGTCTTCAATAAATATAACTATACTATAATCGTAAAGTAAAAAACATCGGCGGTCTGTACACGAAGCGCGGAGAGATGACCTGTGTTCGTTAATAGTGATCTTTTATTGGCATGGCCTAATTGCCTGCTGTCCCGTATTAATGACGTTTCCATGCTGACCTAGTTAAATTGTGTACTTTTAGTGTTTTTTTAAATGAAATTTCCATATAACTATTCCAATATTTAATAAGTCTTTTATTTTTTTAATTCAATTTCTAGCAGATATGAGGGTGTCGGCTACACGTTAGGGATACCAATTTCAATTTTCTCTAAGAATCAGCTGTGCTCGGAATTTATCTCCCTCTTGAAACGGACGAACGTTCATCGCCTTCCAATCACCTGCCCGAACAGTCAAAGGGGGACAAAAATGTAATAGGAATTTTCGAAGCACTGGGATTTATCGAGTGTAAAAAACAAAGTTAAAACATTCTTTTATTAAGATATTTTACTTAGGCGATGCAAAAAACATATATTATCTCTAATAAATATCAACAGACCAATAAAGAAAATAAACCGAATATACAGAAAACGAAATATTGACTGTATAGATTAAAAATTATAATGAAGGAATTAAATAGTATAAATAATAGACCTACCTTGAGACCGGTTAAGGCGGTCGTGAGGTAATGTGTACATATCCAAGTTACAGTTGTAGCTGTAAAAACTAGTATCAGCACAAGTGGAATTACATCGAGTTACTATAGAAGCGCGGAGGGATCCGGTTCTCTCGCATTGACTGCCGTCCGGCGTCGGCGAACATTCATATTCGATTCCGAATACAATTTACAAGCAAGATAAATGTGAATTTACGGTACCTTCCACCAATTAAATTAATACTTAATTGAAAGAAACAAACATAATAAAACATAAACTAAACATTTTCATTATGAAATTTATTCTAAAAATGACAAAGAAAAAATAACAGAACAAGTAAAAATAATATCATCTTTTATCTACAGGCACTTAGAGATCATCAGCCTTATAGCCAGAGTGACGCATGCGCTTCTCCTGCGCAACGGTCAATTTACTGAATTTATAGCAGCCGCAAGGTCGCCTAAGGATAACGACCTGATTCGTTTCGCAAAACAAAACAAGATGGTGTAACCGTTCTCATAAACCATACATATTCGATATAGCATCGACATATGTATGTATGTAACTTATAGCTCCGTGAGAATATTGCAACGTATACGAAGGTATATTTCATTGAATGTACTGCAAAAACTATGGACGTATTTATAGTTGATATTTTATATTTATTTGTTATTGTAGCAAAATATAGAAATAATATTTTGTATTTTATTATTATATTATTAATATTTATATTTTAACAATGTTTTAGTGATAGGTAACCTCTATGAAATGAAACATGTATAATGAATTAATATATTTAACAAAAATAACTTTAGTATCTGTCAGAAATTAAAAAAAAGTAAAATTACTTATTTAAATATTATAAAAATATATTTTTTAATGAATTTTCACGTTCAAATTAGAGTTCGAATTTCGTATTAGTTGTTATTTAATAATCATAAAACGTAACATAGTTGTTATACAAAGCAAACGTACTTAGACAATAGAATGCATTAGTCTAATAGGAGTCCAGTTTCATCTGTACGTAACCTCAGTTTACAGGTTAAACCTGGCCGGTCGAAGGCTCGTCGTTATCGAGTTAACGTTAATTTACGCTTATAGCATTACTTTCAATTTAGTCAATATGCAGGCAGCCCTGTCGTGTAATTCAATTGGGCGTAAAGCCAATAGTTGCATCATTATATATTCATAGTTTTTTTATTAATAGAACAATTTATTCGATTTCACATTTCAAATTATTAATTTTATATGGTATTGTACCATACTGCCGTGGATTTTGTAGATTCAAATAGTCCCATTTTATTATTATTAATGAATATAACCAAAAGAAGAAGAACAAAAAAAAGATCTCTCTAGGGATCCAACTACTAAAGATATTTTTTTATTTACATTTTTTTTTGCAATAATAAGTCGCAGTCCGCATAATATCTTAAATAGTAATTTAATGCATAAGATTTTAAAATGTTGTAGGTATTTAAGGCAATATATTACATATGATTCTTCATCAACTCATCAAAGTCCGGAATTAGAAGCTGCAACGTTTAAGTTATTAAGGAAGCCTCGCCATGTCTTCTAATGAGATTAACCGCTGCTCGACCCACGTGACCTAAGTTAAACCGACTTCGGACCTGTACTAAGGTTCTTTCATACAGCGCTACTCTTAGCAGCTTATCTTAATCCTGCTTCAATATCACGTGTGGACGAGGCCTTTTAAGTAAAATTTAAGCCAAAAACATGAACGTTTTTTTTTTCGCAATTTAGCCGAGAAAATTTCAATATATGCATGTGATGAATGGCGGTGCATATGATATTTTTAATTTATTCATAATAAATAATTCATGTAATATATTACAAGAAAGTAACGTATAGTAAAATCAGTAATAAAAACATTAAAATGTTGTTACGAGATAAGATTAAATGAAATTAAATTTAAAATCTTCTACATAAAAAGAAAACATTAAAAAAAAGCGCCTATTACTTACTATACTCCAAAGTGCAATTTACATCTAAGTATGCCCCGAGGTATGACAAGCGAGACGCGCATATCAACTCGTGCGATCACCGAGCAGGCAAATGACCGTTCCTTCATCTTTTGATACTATATTATTACTACGATACTTCCCATAACTTAAACGTGCAAGTTCAAAGCTATAATATGACGACGATACTTCCCATTCGCTAAATGTGCAGGTTTAGAGCTATAATATGACGACGATACTTCCCATTCGTTAAACGTACAAGTTAACAGCTATAATATGACAGTTTGTTCTCAATATACAGAGCGCCGGTCTCGTCATATTCGGATACAATAAAGTAGGCCACTGTACGGATTGCCCAATGTTTTATTAACGAAACATACATTCAGTATTTTCGGCTTACATCAGCAAATATTTATAGTTTCACTTTTGTTAAAATTTATGATATTGGAGTAACGGAGTTTGTTGAATATTTTAATTTCTTCGCGCCGGTAACACGACTAGGCGCTGCGTTGAGTTCCGCCACTGGACATACCATGTCTCGAAAGCACTACGATGCCATGACGTTTATTTTGTATGCATAATATTAATCATTTCGATATATCAATAATAATAGCAAAACTCAAATATAAAAGCTAAAACAGTAATTTGGAACTCAACAGGACTGACGTTTATGAACCTATCGCAACTCTCTTATATTATTATTCGGTATTTCTGTACATTTATTATTTACAAACAGGTAGTTCTTAAGTATGTAAAACATCCTGCTCAACTATTCATCTTGCCTCGTGTCAGTGATGAATATAAATTTACCAAATGAACACGTCTAATGTTTTAGCAGTTGATAAATTACGTTGTACAAGCGTATTTAAATTAATTATCTACTAATAAACTTTATAAATTTAATTAGGTAAATATTGAAATATTTTCATAGAATAATAATTAACTTAACTTACAAACTCTGGCTTGAAAATAGAAAATTAGAATTATTGAAAGAAAATTATGTTTTAAATTGTAATTAATCCGTACCTCTCAAAATGCGATACAAAGTAGATAATAAAGTAAAGTATTGTTTCAAGTTAAAATAATAAATCACATAGTTACATACATATAGGGATTGTCATAAATCGATGACTATAGGAGTTAAACGTAAATTCATTCCACGGCGTAGACACGGTTTTATTTATTTAACTTGTAAGTGTCCTCAGTGACCTCTCAACAGCACTGCACGAGTGCTCAATTTTAGGGCCATGACCTTTAAGCGCTCTCGTTGAGTACAAACCGCCCCAGAGGACCTCACCAGCTCCTATATCGAGAATACTCCAGCATAATTTATACACAAGTTTCTTGGGGTCGTATTTTATTATAATTAAATTCAATTATGTTTTTTGCGGACAAAAGAGAAAGTTGGAGACGTGTGTTTATAACGGTTCAATATAACATTGATGTTTTTAAACAATTATTATTATTCATTAAAATAGTATGATATCGTTTAGCTATATTATAATTGATTCAAATATATTAAGGATTATAGATTTTCGAAGAAACAAATTCGTATTTCAATATCTTAATCGAATATTTCCGATTGATTGTAATTCGTGTTTTATTTGCTATCAACTACTATAAACTTTTCAATTATTATAAACGTTGACGCCAGTCTTGGCGCAGGGGCACAATTGTTCCTGAAACGCGACTGGTTGTGAGTTTGATTCCCACTCGAGGAAATTAAATATTTATTTAAATTTATATTTCCATTTTTTTTGCTCTGGTGTCGAGGAAAAGCGCGGCGTAGAGTTTCGCCACTTAACACGCATTGCATCTAGAATTCGGCGGAAAGTGGGGAATGGAGTATCTTAATACTGGGTTCGTTTTGCCTACCCTGCTGTGTGTGAAATACAGCGTGAAGCCGATTGATTGATTGATAAACGTGGCAAAATCTGATACGAATTTTCAATCACTAAATCTAGGTACTGAACGCAATGGTTGCAAAAAAAAACGTTTTCCAATACCTTTAAAAATCCCTGGCTATGGGTCACAGTAAAATAAAAAATAAAGCAAAATCTATACTAATATTGAGAACACAAATTAACGAAAACGAACAGATATTTTAATATATACCTTTTTGTAATGTAAACTCAAATTAACGCCGTCATCAATCATAACAAGCTGGGGAAGGTTTGGAATTTAACCAATAACTGACAATGACAAGTCACCGTCGAATTCGTGACAAACGAAGCCCTATGAAGATTCCTTTGCAAAGCTCGTATTTTTCTCTTCACAAAAGGATAATTAATTACATTACATTAGAAATGAAATATAAATCACACTATTAGAATTGTTTGTTATATTAAACATAAGTACATAGCATACATATACATATAAGACACAACATTATTTTTTATGAAAAAATATGGAGGAAAACGGTAAAGTCATCGGCTGCAAGCTGACGCAAGTTAAAATTTTGCAATTTGTTTTCGTTTTGATTTTCATAATTTCGTCAGAAATTTAAATTAACTACTTTTGTAAATGTATAATAAAATGTTTTTGCAAATTTAGTAAAATCTTAACCATTACTAATTTACCAAAATGTTTGCAATGAAGGCGTTAATTCAAACTTCTTCCTGTGCTGAGCAAGGCTGCTGATAGCCAATAAAACAAATAGCCAATGTTCTTGACCTTCCAAGTTAGCCAGCGAGGGTACCCCCACCTTCGTTCAGCCCCGCGGGTCCGCATTGCAGGCAAGCTAAAGGAGTTATATAAAATCAGAGCCAAACCCACATCATTTTAACGTTATTAATAAACCTTTAGATCTTGCTCATAGACATGATATTTATGCATTTTTGTGGAGTCATGGAATTTTAAATTAAACGAGCAGCACAGATAGCTTTACCTGAGAGATAAGAAACACCATAGCATAGTATGTGTCCAAAACTGTGCCAATGTCATCAAAACAAAATTATAGGAACCTTGACCACAAATGATGTCGAGGTTAAGGGTTCACTGCATTTGAAATCACGTAAAGTTTATAGTTTTTATATGGTCGAAAGTCTTCTCTTGTTACGCTAATATGGAGAAGCACTAAATCGCAGCGGATTTTTTATAGCGAGTTTATTCGTAGATTTTATTTATATTTTACCGTTACCGTCGTTAAAAAATAAGATGTGCAAATGATTGAAACATAATAACCACGTATACTCAAAATATATATTAGAGAGAGTTAAGAATATATAGTAGGCAGAACGGGGTTGGTTGACCAATTATCAGCTTAAAGGCTTCTTTTTTTGTTTCTGTCGAGTATATTAGCTTAAAAATAGATTTCGTCAATAGATTTGCTATTAAGCTATGGAAAAATATTGCAAAAAGCACGTTATTCATTATAATAAAGAGCCAGTTCTTGTAAAAAAGGAAAAACTGGTCAACTTACCCCATGCTTGGGGTTGGTTGACTATTCAACTGGGGTAAGTTGACCTACAAAGTTGTAAGGGCAAAATCTACAAAGAAATGAGATAAAAGACATATTTTTAAACGTTATTAAAAATAATAGGCGATCTTCCGCCACTTCAATTAAACATAGTAAAATTCAAATCAAATTATTATAATAATTAGACGCTAAATTAAAGGTAATTGGATTTACTAAAAATAAACAAAGTACTTTCTTATTAAATATTTGAAACAAAATGAAACAACTTCGTATAAACTTTAATCATTTGGTAACAAATATCATATCTAACTAATGTAATTATATTTATGATTTGGTAACAGTTTGACTATCCAATCAGTCTTCTAAATCGGAGGTGCTATATTTGTTTTCATAAAACATTTTCTTGTTTACACATTTTGCGTGTGCTCATACCTTGCGCGCAGTGTATCCATTTTTCTCTTTCAATACTGGAGCTATATGAGAACGAGAGAATTTGCTTGAAGTGCATTGAGCAAATGTACTTCAAACAAAATCTTTCAATCTCATCAGATTCATAGTCGTTACTTTTCTTCTTATTAACCTCACTAAGTGTTTTTTTCCATTTACTGTTTCCATCCTTTCGAGTTTCTGTAGATATTCCACCTGTTCTCTATGGCTTCTTTGTTTTCTTGGTCAATGTCTTACTAGGTCGTTGTTATGCATAAGTTTACCAGGTAGTCCATCAGCGCCGTCGCACATTAGTCTACTAGCCCCGAAACACTTTTTAATTTTAAACCACATGCCTCAAAACCTCAAAACTCCGACGAAATCAAATAGAATAATACATAAAAGAAAGAACATATATCACACATTCATTATAAATTATTTGACAATCAATAACCATGAAGAAAAAGGGATTATTACAAATAACATTACGAAAAAAATAATTACTTCCATGCATTGTTTTTCAATATTACGTTCCTTCTCCCGAACGAAGTGTGTGCGCGAAGTGCCGTTCCTGATGACTGAACGGACTGAGGTGACAGACTCTCGTGTCTCATTGCTGGGCTCATAGCTATTACGTGGGACGAATTTTTGATAGTTAGTCAACCCACCTCTATCGTCAACCAACCCCGGTCTCCCCTATATGATAGTAACTTAAAAATAATTAAAAGAGAGTATTCAAATCTAACTAAACATATGTCCTATAGTGGAAATACATCCAAAGCAAATTACAGAAATGGATATATAATTAATACATTTGTTTACAGAAAAGTTTCCGGAAGACATTTGACGTCAAAGAACTTCCAGCATGCCGCTCAATACACAAGCTAACAAACGTTAACTGTTTAATAAAATATACAATCCTACGATGGTAATAAATAACTTATTTCATGGTTTTTTAAAACTTTGTTTCCCTTTAATAGATATTTTATAAATCTCACCAATCTTCCAAATAGAAACAGTAAAAAACCCGATGAGTCACAAACGTCCTTCACCTCGGTCGTTTCGATATCCGCATCCATAAATTTTGGTTGTTAAATGCTAACTTAGCACCGTCTGCAGCATAAATATGAAAGCTCTATTTATTTAAATCGCTTTCGGAGTATTTCCTTTAAAACAATGATATCTATACAAGAAAAAATATTCTATTCAGTTATAATATCAACGTATGGTTTTCACTTAGACCGTTTTAAAATTGTTAAATCAAATCCAATACTTATAATATCATATAAAGTACGTAAAAAAACACGTACCTTTAGATTTGTATATACAATAAAAACAAATATTTCTAAATTTAATACTAGGCTAATTTAATAATTACGTCCTACATGAGCTTAAGCGTAAGTAAGCCGATGGCAGGTAAAAGCCACGTCATATTTTAATTTGTTCAACGTGATGACGCAAACTTAAGGTTCTGCGTCATTCTTGCTTTTACTTAAGTATTAAAATAATGTAATTACAATACGCATAGAATATTTAGCGCTATTGCAATCCAATCTCTAGCAAGACCCATACTGTGACGTGATTGATTATGTGATAATAGCATTTATATTTATTTATTTTTAAGGCTCGTATTTATAAATTGCTCTAAAATCTGAGATTGATCTTGAGATGCCGTTTTAAAACATAGATATGTAAAAGTTTAAATGTAATTGAAAACGGCTTATCAAGATCGATCTCAGACTTAAAAACGGTTTATAAGATATACTTATGGGGCTAAAAGGTCAAAATAAAATCTTATTGCTTCCATTTAATTCTTCCTATGATAATTATGGAGAGGTTTTTTTTTCAGGAAATATACAAAATTTAAAACAACGTCTGATGCACAGTATTTTTAACCAGTCGCAACCCAATCAACTGCAATACACGGGGCGTTCCGACAGCACGAAAGCAACACTTGCGCACTTTCACCAAGAACAAATCGCGATTAACGGCCCATTAAATTTAAATGATACAATACGTACACGGATGTAACCTATCAACTTCACACGTATTCTTGTTACAATAAGGAACTTGTCAATTGTTAGAAAAAAATAAATTGCACAAAAAAAGCATTAATAACTAGTAGTGTTTTATATTACAAAAACAAATTGTACGCGATTATGATTTTAAATTAATTAATATAGCATTTTAAAATATTTTTGTATTTTAAAATTCAAGATGGAAAAAACATTGGATGCAACGTATATAATAATAATGAAATAATTCTGTTCTTTGATTTGCTTTATAATATATGTACCTATAATAAATTAAACTACTGATAGCTATAATATTGTGTGTAATTAAGTTACATTAACATAGTTCGGAACATTTTTCTTTTTGCTTGTTTTGTAATATTTTTGTTATATTACATATACATATACCTACAAAATGATTATATATGTTCGTTATTAAAACTATTAACATTTATTTATGTACTACACGTATTTACTTATAAAGAAAAACAAACGCGAGGTCCCAAGCAGTAAATAACGACAACGGCCAATGTTCAAGTTAGTATCAAAAGACGACTAAAATCATAATAAGAAATTTAGAAATATTTTATAGGCTATTACAAAATATACTTTATAATATTGTAATAGTACTAATCTATAGTTAAAAAATAAATTTGTGCTTTATTCATCCGCCCGTACAGCGGCGAACGTATGGATATTAAAAAAACAGAAGGACAGCATAGTGTAAACAAAAACGAACATTATTTAAATATATATTAATATTTAATATGAGTCAAGGTTTACGTTGTTTTGATACGACAAATGAATAGTTTGGAGGACGAATCCGCTGTAATATATCGTGAATGTCATTGAGTTTTTGTTTCTAAAAACTTTATGAACATGTAGCTAGAGTGAACGAAAAAAGTATTAAAGAAAGTAATTGACTAAAATATAATTAAGTAAATGAAAATATATAAGTAAATTATATTTAGCTAGGACTTTTAATGCAAAATTAAACTTAATAATTCAACCATTACCGTTAATAAATTTCAATAGTTAACAATATTAAAAGTTTCCAGACATTTATTCTAACGACACTGTCAGTAAATTTGCGCAGCAATTTCATAATGAATTCAATAATCATTGTATAATTTAATTATTTTTTTAATGATTATAAATTCCTCATCTGTGCTCCTAATCCTTTGTTACCTTAGCCCGAAATAATACTTATTGCAAATTCGAGTGGCAAGTCGTTTATATATTGCATCGTATTTTGCAAGGCACGCATAACGACGACGTTCGAAAGTGTGTCAAGATTGCAATAGCTATAACATGATTTGAGGCAATTGAAATAGAAATAACATATCAAAATTGACATGTATCTTCTTTAAAAACAATACGTAGTACACAAGAATATTTAAAAAATCAGCTTCACGCTGTATCCTGCACACAAGAGGGTAGGCAGAGGGAACCTAGTGTTAAGACACTACATATACAATATTATCAACGCATATTTACACCTACACCTATTTTAAAACATTGTAAGCTTTAAATAATAGATAATCAAGAAAATCATTACATATTAAATGGAATCGGACGGCAAACAATAACGGTAATGAAAATGCAAATATCCATCATAACATTCCGAGTGGACCAGACGCTATTGTCAGCTCTGGCGAAATGCCACCCCTGCCATCCGCCCAAAGGAACCATATGATATTATCAACAACATCGTTCCTATTGTTATCAGTTTTCGACAAAATCCTACAATCAACAAAAAAGTAGGAGAGTATAATATCAAAGGCGTTTTTCATCACGAGCAAGGCGACTTTCTCGTGAGTAAACGTTTTACGCAACAATAGGTGAACTATTGTTTTCAAAGCCATTCACGAAATCGCCCACATAGAATCACGCCTTACCACTTCAAGTTAGAATGGCAATGAGACGGTGATTAATAGGCTATGTCGTGTCAATTTCCCGACACACATTTAGAAGTGTGCTGAGAAATTAATAATTTCTATATATTTGTTCGTTCGTAGCTTGT
Organism: Heliconius nattereri; assembly: GCA_013403645.1. Classification (NCBI taxonomy): domain Eukaryota; kingdom Metazoa; phylum Arthropoda; class Insecta; order Lepidoptera; family Nymphalidae; genus Heliconius; species Heliconius nattereri. The sequence goes on from JAAIXI010000230.1 coordinate 3,130,597, forward strand.
TGAAAATTTATCTTCACCAATATTAAAAGAAAACACGAATGAAAACATTACAACATATTTAAGTTGGTAAATATTTTTTTCCTTTTTTGTATACCTATATTTTATAAAATTGTGTTTCTTAAGCTAGAGTATAACACATAATAAATAGCCCTAGAACCCATTACTCGTGATCCTCGTTTGTCAGCTGATAAACATGCGAGGACAGTGATTGATGCAGGGTTGGAATATTTCTATTTTACGTGATTCGAGTTCGACATTATGTCTTACTAAGTAACATTATTATTTTCTTTAAAAGACGTTCATACTGATAGTTTTAAACTGATAAGTTCTTTGATTTTTACGATTATTACGCATTTCAGTTCTAGAATAATTTTACAATCAAACAGTATGTAAATATATAAATAATTATATGAAATATCATTAATTATCTAAAGACCTACCTTCAAGTATGATCCATAATATTTAGTAACATACGGGCTGTCGCACTGGGACAGCACCATAATCTCCTGCTGAATGTCTTCAATTTCATCTTCGGCTTCCTCGAGGTCTATTATTTTGATGGCAACAACTTGTTGTGTTCTATTGTCAACACCTTTAAACACCTCACCGAAAGAGCCCTTGCCGATCTTCTCTTGTTTCGTGAAGATCAGCTCGGGATCGACCTTCTGTGAAAAGAAAAAAATATAAATTATTTTTTAAAATTATTATACATTAACAATAGTTTAATGTTTATTAAAGGAGAATTACAAAAAATATATTATATAATTAAAATGAAAAGTCATAATCGCAAAGGAATGTAATAGATTAGTCGCGACAATTCTTGAAAAATGTTGGAAGATAACATTCCAGTAGTAAGCGTATCTGTAATTTAAATAGACTTATAAACAACGCAATTCCTATCATATATTTCTATTACGAATTTTTATTCTAACGATAATAAAAAGAAATTAATGAAATATATAATTTCTATATGTAACTTAATGTAAGCTCTAATTGAGCATCGCTAATGAACTCTTTTAGTTATAAATATCTTAATAAGAAAGTTTTCATTTATACAATTAAGCCCGAGACAGCCCTCTCGGCATTTAGATGACATTGCTGCAGAGTCAAGGCTCGCGGGCCGGCTAGTACGTGACAGATTTACAAAACATACGGTTACTGCGTGAAAAATCGATTGTTATTTAAATTTCAACTCACTATGTCCTAAATTGTTTTCAAATTATTCATGAATTCATTAGTTCGCACTGTTTAAATTCTTTGGACATGAAGAAATGTTTGTTGCTAGACGAAGAAAGATAAATTATGTAACTTAAACACATAAATGTAAAGTAAAAATATAGTTTTGTTTCATGTTATTATATTTCGTTTTGCGCTATAAAAAAATATTAAGAGGCTTTTATTTTTGTTATATTTATTTAAAAAATGTGCTATTATTATGTGAAGAACTAAAGGACAATTTTCAATTTCTTCATCAATTCGACTGTATTTTTTTTATGTTTGTTACCTTTGACTTGGTGAACCGATTTTAATAATTTTTTTTATTTGAAAGGTGAAACTTCCCGAGTGGTCCCATTTTTTTTAGTCCATGTCCGACAATGGTATCTATGAGAAAATCACAAAAGTCTTAAATTTGCATTAGGTATGTGCGCGACAAATAGACGAATAACTCATCGCCAACCGATTTTTCAATGATTCTTTTTTTTATTTCAAAGGATACACTTCAAGGATAATTTGGTTAAAAATTGGTTAGGTTCCGATTATGGGATCCGGTGAAAATTGAGAAAGTTTGTTTTTTTTTGGGTAAATAATTGATTATGCTGTAATAGTTACAAGCAAAAACATTTTAAATCGATCTCAGAAATGAGATTCCTGATCGTTGCATTTCTTTTCAACAAACCTCAAAGTAGACGATGTTTTCATTTTCAACCAACTTCAAAAAACGAAGATATTTTAATGTATGTTCTTGTCAATACACCAAAATGTTACTTTACACAAAAATAAAACCTAATTAAATGAAGTTTTACATGGGACAATCACAATCACTCGTTGACATTTACTACCACTACCCACTACACACCACTCGTTTAAGATCTACCCAATAATACCCAGCTAATGCTACAACACCCTTACTGCAATATCTAATTACTGAGCCTGTTTGTTTTACTTGGCACCAACTTCAAAATTGTAAAATGTTTGTAAAATTATTTTTCACTTTTTAGTTCGTTGTTAGAAGTCGGTTTTTCTTTTTGTTAAATATTAATTTATTTTACGATTTTAAGTGATAGGTTGATCTTAAAATGATGCTTCTTAAACGAGCAGCGTTTTTCTTTTTGTTAAAAAATAATTTATTATATTCAGACTTAAGTAATAAACAAGACATGGTTCTAAGGTCATAATATTCATTCATTCAGTTTACCCTAAGATAATAAGTAATTTATATATAAAATAAAAGATACATGTAGGTATTTATATAAATAAATAAAAAAGTAATATTAGATTGGTAGCACGTGGATCATTTTATCTGGGTTACTCGGGGGTCATTCCGAAAGACGTGACCAGATTGTACGAAGCTTACAAGTTATTGAGAACCCCAGGTCTAATATTTTTCACTGCTGCAATATTTTGAGCCAAATAAGTAATATATTCGATGTAGATAACAAAATTTTGCGACGATGCTACATAAAGAAATAGGTATAAAAGATCTAAAATAAATACAAATTATAAATAAATATTATTTTTGTATTATTATATCATATTTAACAAAGTCTAAATGAAATCCTAATGTTTTTTTCTAAAAGATCCAAATGAACCTTTTAGAAAGATATTGAGAACAAAAGATGGATAAAGATATTGGGATTAGTCCTATTTGAGAAAATTGAAAAAGACGAATGTTACACAAACCTCAAAAAAGTTAATAGAAATCTCGTCTTTGTTGAGACGTTGTTCCGATTTTAATTAAAAAATGGTGGTCGTGTACAGCGGAATCGGATAACGACGGGCAAGATTAAAACTTCCTTTGTAAATGGTAACGAAATTTTCAGTAAATACAAAGGATACCTAACTCTGATTATTTGTTGTGCTTGAATTAAACTTGACTTTGTGGAAACGTGACTAAAAACTACATCATCCTATTACATTCACATGAACGTAGCTCCAAAATCTAAAAGATTTTCGAATTGATTTATAGTATCTTCTAATTTAAAGATATTATGAGTGCAAAATGATTATGCACATCGTACACATTAATATGCGTATTTCTTTACTTGTACAAACAAGCAAAAATTAAATAAATTTGCAATGGTAACAATTATAATGTCTCTAGTTCTTTAGTATAAGTTACTAGTGTAGAACTTGGTATAAGGTGTACATGAAGAATCAATTATTTGTAATATTTTTGCCAACAACATAATCTTATATAAATAAAAAAGACGTCACAGATAAAAGTAGTCATATTTTTCATATTCATTAGCGCTTGTACTCCTATTCATAAATATTTTAAATGTAAATTTCAAAACCAATAGGGTTATAGATTCATCTGTGGAAATATATGCAACTTTTCTTTAAATAAAAATATCAAAAAATAAAAATAGACTTATTTTCTTAAAGCTTCAATGATAAGGAAATTTAGCGAACGAGTGATTTTGACTATACACAATATTACATGTAAACTATCGTAATACATAAACAGCTATCTCGGTAGAAAACCTCGCGGCTACCAGTCTGAGCTTGTCCTCACGCCTACATTTACCATTCATTAGATTCTACCCTATATAGAAACCGCTCGATAAACAAGATCTATTGGAATGCGAATATTTTTTACACATACTGTGATAAGAATTACGTAAATATTACAGTAGAATGAAAATATAAAAATAAAAATAAATTTGACTTAAAAGCGAACATTAAATCAGTAACTAATAGGTATATAACGAACTACCCAAATAAAATAAAATATATTTTTTAATTCGTCTAGGCATAACTTTGAGATATTAATCGTGGAAAGCCTACACTGATAAACTGGCGGGATTTAATAGATTATAATTAGATGAAATCGTAAGTTACTTGCAGGTATAAATGCTTAATTATAGTTGTCCGCACAATCTGTAATCGGTTGCAGCAACTCTCATATTCAAAGAAAGCGATATTCGTGCTATTTTTTAACCAACTACAAAGATGAGAAGGTTATCAATTCCAGGCAAAGCAAAAATACCGTTAGAAAACTTCAAAATATGTGTACTATTAATTTTAATAAAATCTATACTAGATTGATACCGAATCCAAAACTAAAGTATTGTACATAATAAAAAATAAATTATCAATAATTACTTTTACTTAATTATGTACGTTTTAGTTTTTTTTAATTTGTCCATATAGGTATGTATGTACCTTTTTAAAGTAATTTTTTGTTCTTTCTTTTTAAATATCTAAATTTCAATTGTTATTGAAATTTAATATTACGCTTACGATAAATGTATATTTCACAAATATAAGCCATATAAAAGTAAGAGTTACTTTCTTATACAATCTGCCAGCAGCGTATATGGTAGCTGCAGATTCTAATCAACGTGCATTAAGATCAAAATAAAAATCACACAATCTGGGTGGCTTATAGAAACTCGTAACTGTTAATCAAAGCCGTCGTGACGCAGTGGCACAAGCAAGTTTCCACTCGGGGAATCCCCCGAATCCAATATTATCTAATATTTTCATATCTTCGCCCTGATAAAAGGCGAAGCACGGAGGTGAGTTCCGCCATTAAACACGAAACACCTCGAGTATTCCTGGGAAAGTGGGGAGCGAAATATCTCAACCCTAGGTTCCCTCTGTCTACCTGCATGCCTATCTACTATATGCGAGATACGGCTTGAAGCTAAAAAAGTAACTACTGGAGGCAACGATAGCAATTCAATCCATTTTTAAATATTTATCGGAACAAAATCTACGTAAATTGGATAATTCTTATAAGAAAACACAGTAGAGTGAGCATTGTATGTACATATGTCCTATATATTTAACTTACATTTATATTATTAGCTGTATTTTTATGTTGTTCCGGTCGAATCGGAGCTGGTCGGACTGGCTGAGGCGGTACTTTTAACTGCCTCCTGTCAAAGGAAGATATATTGCTGCCAGACCAGCTCCATCTACCAGGTCCATTGCTTCCGTGAGGCAAAGAATATGACGATTGGGGCCGCAAGTGGCGGGGGCTAGGACCTGACAATATAGGTCCTGAGGGACCTCTTTGAGGAGGACCAGTAGGAGGGCCACTATGCCCCTTTATATAATGGTAATGTGGAGGATTTGACACTGCAGCACCCCACATATTTAAAAACTAAACACTGATCATTTACATACACTATTTAAAACACATCACTTTATTACACCAATGATAAAAACCCACTGACGGAGTATTCCACATTTTTTAGGAGTTTTATCATATTTAAAATGATAATTAACCGATAACTACCGTTTATATTTTAATCACTTGATAAAATATCATTGCGCGAATGAATTAAAAGCAGGCGAACTGGGCAATGGCTCACAAAGAAAAGACTGCTTCAACACAAGCACTTGGAAAGCCTGAACCGCCGGACGTAAGCGAGACGCGTGAAGAATAAATTCGTGTTTGATGAACAATTGTTTCGACGAAAGAGGTAGCTAATGTATTCAGAGTATATGGACGAATATATAAAATATTACACCGCAAACATATCGGTCTTCTAATAAAATATATAGCGAAGTGGAATATGTGTCGAATAGCAGTAGATACAATTAAACTATAACCGGTATAAAGTTCACATCACTGAATATCGGAATCCAATGGTAACTTAGACCGTCACTAGTTTCCACTTCACCGGACACCTCGAGAGAAATCTCTCCCGACAGCAACTAATCCATCTTGATGGCTGGCGTGTGAGTTACAACGCACTTGAGTGTAGACTGGTTGCGTGATGGCAGTGGTCGTTGAGCGTTCCACATCGGCCGTCCTGGCAATTGCATTATGATTTTTCGCAAGGGAGAGCGGTGGAGCGACGGACGCGCGGGCGGCGGGCGGCGAGCGGCGCCAGCGGACCGTGCAGCACCAGCTGCTTGCTACGCCGCAGCAGCGTCGCGGTACTTGACTATTCATCGAATGCTTGATGCAATGTCTTTTCCAGAGTGGATCTGATTAGTTATAGATCATACCGAGGGTGATATATTTCATTTAAATCAATTAAAAATGCAAATATTTTAAAATAACGACATTTTCATGAGAAAGTTTAATAATGTTATTGATACATTGCATAACACCATCAAGCTCAAGATGATGTCGATTCAACTAACACTACTTACTAAATTTTATATATTTCTTTCCTTGTATCATTTCTTCATATATATAAATATATATTAATAAATTCACCTGAAGTTCATTACATATCAACATTTGTATTCTGTGCCACGCCGTTGATGGCAGTGTCAGCAAGTTGAATTGTTCTGAGGAGTCACCGTCCGTTCAATCGTGCTTTGAATACCAACCCTTCTGGGCGACCTTTTCTACTACGGCAAACTTCATTATAACTGTTGACATTGGGCAATGCGGCTCACATACATTATGACTTACGACCCGTTAGTCCTAATTTAAATAATAAAATCAAAATATCTGTTACATAGTACCTAGGTTTACGTAAACGCTAGCAGAGGACATTTGGGACACTATAAATGAAGTTGTAGTTGTAGCTAAACATCCCATTTGCGTCACATCGGAAACGCATTAAGCGAACGCGACGACGCCATAAGAGCGCAATATCCGACCGGCAACATACTGTACCGGTTCTAATGTGGAAACCAGGCTTCATCTCGAATATAACATTACCTTATAGCTAGTTTACGATATAAAGCTTCATTTTATACGTATGCAACCATTGTCTTAGATAACTAAATCTTCCTAAAAAAACATAAAATGATGTGTTTGAAAGCTGACTGAGCGTTAAAAGCAAATATTTATAGTCTTTGTTGTTCCAACTATACTCCACAACGTTTTAAAAATTCGATTACGAGCAACAGACATAGCGTAAAGTCTATAAGAAATCCAATAAAATGTTTACAGTCTAGCGGCGTCTTATTTAAGAGCACTCGATTTATTTGATCTGAACAGACTCGTGCAGCGAGCGAAAATGCAATGGTCCGAAAAGACCTATTTTCACCTTAAGCGCGAATGAGAAAATCGATGTTTTCTCAGAGTTATCTTTTACAACTCAAATAACAATCCCGGAAAAAGTTGTGACGGTGCCTATGATTTGAGTATATCTAGGGCGTATTTAAATTATTATTTAAATATTTAGATTTAAGGTCATGCTAAATTCGCATGACTAAAAAATAGTGTAAATTAAAAAAATATTTAAATCACCCATCAACTGGGTAGCAATCAATCTAACAAACATAGCTATTTTTAATTGCAATGTGTTTCTAATATGATTACTTTTTTATCAAAGAAAATTGTATTTCATACGGTTATTTAATCAACAAAGTATTCTACAACATACCACAGAACAGCCCACGCAGCGAAGATTGCTAGTTGAAGAGAATTGATGATTGCTTTGAAATACACGGTATCATAGTCTTATTACAAAATACCTGCGTATTTTACAAACATGAGCCATAAGAAAATATTATATTACTAGTGGACCTGAACACGGCTACGCCCGCTTTAACTATACGAATATTTATTAAATGTATTTATGAAATTATTTTCAATTTTCAATAGAGAGGTGCTATAAGCAAGCTCATTTTGGGTGACGTTTTCTAACAACAAACTTTGCAACTCGTTGCTTATCAACGGTCGCATAGCGACGGTTGTTATTAACATGGCGGAATAAACTACATGTGAAATTAATAAGTATTTAAATATATTGGTATATATCGAAAATATTACAAATATGAGAAAAAAAATCCTATGTTCATCCCGGTACCATCAAGTATCTCTATAGGAGTATTTTATCAGAATTCAATTAGTAGTTTGGCCCTGATTGCGTAAAAGACAGACAGACAGAGTTACTTTCGAATTTATAATATAGGTATGGATTGATCGCAGCCTATTTCTGGGCGAAGGCGACGTTTTATATTAAAATTTAATTTAGAATTTGTAATAAAAACACCTCACAAAACGAAAAGTAGACATGCCAGCGCAGTGTTCATTGAAGCATAACAACATTCACGCGCACTCCGCGTAACAAATCAGTCAGGTATGCAAATAGAAGAGATTTATTATTTTGTATAGTGAAAACACATATTAAAAATTATTTAAAACTGACTCCAGTCTATTGTCATTTATTTTATATATAATTAATTCAATGTCAATAGACATTAGTTGTAAATCTTTTTTTTTATATATAAGTAAATAATATTTTTATTAGTATTGTATTTATTTAATGCTCGATTAATAAATATAAAACTAAAAAACGGTGTTAAAGTTTTAAACTTTTCTTATATATCTAACTTACATTAAGAAAATATAAAATGTGATTTATTAAAAATAATAATAATAATTATCATTATTCAATTAACTCTTTTAACATCAACGTGAGGACAGTTCAGATGGAGCGTAATTTTGGAAAGTGCTTAAGTCTGACGGTCACGCAACATCGATTGAGTAAAGGAGCAATATGAATTAATGATAAGTTATATAGTGTTAAATGTTCAACCAAAGTGGCGATTATTAACGTACATGGCATGTTTTAAGACCATATATATTAAGTTTATTCGAAAGCCTTATTCAATTGCGAAAGACAATAGGCAAAAGACATAACAAAAAATTAAAAACATACTTATTTAACGATTTACGTCATAAACATTGTAAAATATTTATCGGCTCGTAAAACAATTAATTTATAGGTATCTGCAGATCCAGCGTATGGATCTATCGGCAGTATCCACAGGGCCGAAGAGTTAATTATAATTAGACTGCAATTGCAATACTAATGAAGGGCATTTTACATAACCAAGAGTCAAGTCAAGAAGACCCAGTCTATGCAATATGCACAAGAAACCTACTTTCAAGGTCATTACAACACTAGCAATTAGCATGAGTTACAGCTGCTTGGTGTATAATTGAGTTGGTTGATGTACGCTCACACACAGTCACGGTCGTGACGAAATACTCAGCGTCGAGTCAACCTATAACCTTAGTAACCCACTTAAGAACAAGATTCCGAATGCAACATAAATGTCACTTGAACATGTCATGATCAAAATATAAAATAGGCGATTACATCTTGCATAATGGAGATTATATTCAAAATCTAAGCCAAATAAAGTCAACTATCAGCAAGTACTCATAAAATACGTGCTCTACATCTTAGTTGATTTTGTCTTTGGTACTCCGGTAAGGAGTTACAGGCCGCTCTTCAACAGCGGTATGACAAGAACAAGACAGCGGGAACCCCCTGGATTCAAAGGGCGCAGAACCAGACGGAGTGACGAGTATTGGGGGACCCCTATGTTCAGCAATGGACTTTGAAAGGCTGTTGGATGGATGACTCCAAGATTAACTACATTGATTTGTTAATATAGTCGTCACCTCATTGAATGTAATATTACATGTTATTAAATGTATGTTGTACATAGTAGTGTTAAGACACTCTGTTCCCATTAAACAAATTTGGAGGCATTACGTGTTGAGTGGCGGAACTCAACACTGCGATTTACCCTGTTCGACCGAAGAATTAAAAATATTAAATATTAATATCTTCGAGTGGAAATCGAACTCACAACTTGTCACATTGACAATCTCACACATGTGCCCCTACGCCACAGCTGGACGTATGCAAAAATAATATAGCGACAAAAATTCTTGTGTTGTCCTAGTACTAAAATTTAACTTGGCTGAAGCTCTCCAAGGTCTCATAAACAAGTTAACTTAATGAAATTAATAAATACAGACGTTATTTTCAACAGATCGAAACCACGACATGGTATTAACTTAATCCAGTTAAACTAGAAAAACTGTTTTGTAATTTCAACCATAAGTAATGCGCAAATATTTAGGAGAACTAACTATAGGTGCAGCCAACACGGACATAAAGATTGCTTACCTTTGTAATAACCTCTTTAGTATCGGTTACTATTGCGAGGAAACTTATATTTTAATAATTAACAATCATCTGAATTCAATTTGATCTTAAAACGTTCCAACATGTCCCCACAGTCCACAACGACGTAGCTAAGAGTGATAAGATTTTTTAATTAACTTCCTCTAGTTACATCCATATCATTCTAAGTAAATATAAACTTTTGTTCGTATACTTTGATACTGATAATACTAATAAGCAATTCCGGCATAGAAGACAAATCTCATTTGGCTTGAACAAACATGGATGGTATAATAGGACTTGGAATACCTTTGGATTTTCTTTTTGTTTGTTCTGAACAAGATTGAAATGCTAAAAATAACATAAAACAACATGATAGATGAGCTTAAATGCGTCACCTTGCTAGAAGTCGTTAACTGAAAATGAAATAGCTAGATATTTTTGTTATTTTAAAACGTTGCAATGTTCAAACATTCCACTTCCCACTTTCCGCTGAATTTTGGAGGCATTGCGTTGGAGTGGCGGAACTCAACACCTCGCTTTATTTACTTTGACACCAGACCGAAAAAATGAAAATATTTAATACATGCACAATCTACCCCTGCACCACGACTGATCTAAATTATTAAAAATGATGATTTACAAAATGCAATATGCCATTTCAAATTAATTTAGGTAATAATACAATAAAGAAACTAGACTACCATCTGTAAGCTGCATGCAATTTCATAAAGCAGCCGTCGCCGTCGTCGTCGGTCATAAGAAATAAAAAAGTCCAACGTTGACAATTATTCCAATTGAGTCAATTAGGTTTCATTTTATTATTGAGATAAAAGCAACGGTATATTATTGCCTTCACTTGTGCCATTCAAATTTATAACTAATAAACCGCTATCGATATGATATTGCGGAATTATTTATTCTTGCTGGGTCGATTGCCTCACATGAGGTCTATATGAGCAATTTCTTTATTGTTTTACTTGTGACGTTCAACTTATTTGTACTCGTAGCTACTTAAGTAATATGAGATGACAATGACAGTATATACTTTCATACTAAAATCATATTTTAGAATTTGGCTGCTATTTTCACTATTTTGTATTAAGCACGCTTAATTTGAAAACATTATATATACGTTTTTTATTTATTATGGAAATTAGAATTCAGTTGTAACAATCACCTACCTAAATATTTTACAACAAAAATAATAAGAAAAAAATAATAACAAAACAAAGACGGTGGCAACCAAGACCACAATGAATATGAATGATTCAGACAGTGTCAACTACTTATGAATAGTGCATTAAGGCAAATGAAATCCTTGAGAAAATAATATTTTCAATTATTTTATATACTCAGTTTAAAAAATTTATGTGTTTTAAAAATAACCACAACAGAATATGTTAACACAACGTTCTTTCTTCACATTTCACAAAAAGCAGTTATTTAAAGACTTTTATTATATTTGTATCTGTCCTATTTGCATTTCACACCGCGTATACGTTTCTAAGAGTTGCAATAATAGTTCGCTTAGCTGCCATAGAAGAAGCCATGCGATGGTATACGGTACACGCGGCGTTAGTTAGAGCCGTATGCGTGTCAAAAGTTCACCGCCTCAAAGACAATGTGCTATAACGGTGTTAAAATGTATAGCTACCGATTACGCTATTCCTAATCGCTTCAAACGTATTTATTTAAAGACCAATTTTAAGAATTTCTATAGGAATATTCAAAAATATATTTCAGATTCATATTCATGTAATATTTGGAAAAAAAATGTGTTAAATTAAATAAGGCTTTAAGACGACATAATGTTCTAATTACGTTTTAATTTGTTAAGGTAATTTATTATTTACTATTTAATTATTTCTTTTATAAAATCAAAATCTTTTCATCAATATGAAATAAAAAGTTAAAATACTAAACTAAAAATCGTGAAATGACCTGTATATCTATAATATATTTTTAACTGGCAATACTTCATAATAAAACGACGACTTGTTAAATGATCGGCAAGTAGGCCAACCGGTGGGGACGATGTAGCAATAAACTATATTATGCAACCATGTTTCATCATAAATTAAGATTTTTTAATTTACTACTGCGAAATAACCAAGTAGGTATTTTAGATGCGTGTTCTTTTATAATTTATTTCCGTTATTTCAAGTATTAATTTGTAATCCCTTTTGATATAATTATATAGGTTCATAATATATTAAATATATTCCGTATAATTTGGTATTCTTTGGTATAACTTATTCTGAAAAATAAAGTTGTTTTTCCTGTCTTTAACATAAACATAAGTATATGTAGGTATATGTTATTTTTACCATTTTTGTCATATAATTTCTAAATCGCATAACCTCCTTAATTCTTGTTATGGAGCCTGCGTGCTGGCGAACAACAGCGTACCCCACCTTTCACCCACCGTCTTAGTTTACATGAATCACGAACCGAAGAGGTCAAAGATTGAATTTTTATAGGTCGACTAACATAAATACAGCTTTTCTTTGCTACAAGAGTTGCTTGGATTATTATATTATTTTATACAAATTTAAGCTTATAAAACAATTCAATTTTAAAAGAGACAACACAAATCACTACATTTCTAACGTTATGCTATAAAGGCTATTTACTTTTAACATCAGGAAAGTAAAATACTTATTTCATAAATAGCGTATCAAAGGAACACGCGGCACTTGTATCCAGAAAAGTCAAACAAAAGCCCGTCTGGCACGGACGAGTGTTTACGTTACACGACAAATATTACAATGTTACAAAACTGCTGACGTCTATTCAATTTGGATGATATCCAAAATTTTAAATCATCCAAACGTAGAAAATAAACATAGAAAATATAAATAAAAAATATATTTACAATGAGCGTCATTTACTGTTGTCAATAATAGAAAAAGAAATAAAAATAAATCAGTTTTACGCTGTATCCCGCACACAGCAGTACCCTGCTGTACCTGCAGAGGGAACATAGTGTTAAGACACTCCCATACAAGTGGGGAATGGAAAAGTTCAATATATATATGTAAATACAAGTTTTTCCATAAAATTGGAGGGCTCCGTTTTGATTGCTGATAATTCCGGGTCAACGACCCTGCGCGCACGACTGCCAACTGCGATTTACTCAAATCGACACGATAAATGACGGGAATATTCAATTTTATAATAGACTTTGTGAAACAGTTTCATGACAAGACTAAAATATTTTAATACCTAAATTCAGAAATGGTATGTTTATACCATTTCTAATATAATAATAATACATGCTATACCAATTTTAAACAATTTACACAAACAAGAATGATGAATAAATTTTAAAAACTGTTTAGGAATTAATCGATTACATACAGGTCAGATGGGTTAATATCGTTTTATAATATTAAATTATTCGATGATTTTCATTAATAAGAACCACAATATTAATTACATCAACTTAATAATACGAGTTAAAATATTTATAAAAAAATACACACGCTGAAACAAATATTCACGCTGTATTCTGTGTATATAGCACGGCAGGCCGAGTGTTAAGACACTCCTTTCCCTACTATTTGATTTTGGCTTTTTGTGACCCTGCACGCCACGACGCCTCAAGGTATATAAAGTTAGTTCCTCAGTTTTTATAAAGATTAATAATAATTAACATACCTCCATAAAGATCATAATAAAATATAATAAATAAACAGAGCTGGCCGGTATTAGCTATCAGAACTGTATGGTATTATTAGAATATTTGCGAAATTCAAATACTTAGAATAGTGATAAAATATGTGGTGTTGTTGGCACCACCGCACTTCGAAACGGTTCAAATTAACCAGTCCAGTGAAACAGAACACTCGCAAAAGTAGCTCGTCTGTTAATATTAACTAGGAACATAGTCCACGTGTGGTTATATGATAGTTACTGCATTTGCTGACACGCGGGTGTGAGCGGGGAACCTACGAGGAAACCACGGCCCGCATAGATAACGACCTAGTCACTGTAAACATAACATTACTAACCTTAACATACTATATGTTTTGTGTATTTTTATTAATACCATGGAGACTATCAACCAATAATTATACTTATTTCATATAAGAATATTTTATAAATAGAATAAAAAAACAACAACGCTATAATTTTTAATTCTTACACTTTCCAATGCGTTAACCTCGCACAATCAATTATAACTTTATTCAAAGCTAAATACGCGTCGATCACGTACGTTAATAAGCGCCAATGACATGCGACGCGGTCTCAGTACTTGTAAATCAGTTTCACTGTGTATGCCGCACACATCAAGGTAGGCAGAGGAAACCTAGTATTAAGTTACTCCGTTCCCCATTTTCCACTGAAATCTCGAGACATTGCGTGTTGAGTGGCGGAACTTAACGCCGCGCTTTGCCTCGATACCAAAGCGAAGAAATTAAAATATCAAATATTTAATTTCCTCAAGTGGGAATAAAACCCGCAGCATGCCGTTTACAGTTAGTGTATCCCTGAGCCACGACTTGCCTCTGTACAAACAAGTAAGTACTTGTGGCAACTTGAATTGATAACATTGACTGTCACTAGCATGGTCAACTAGTATGCATTTAATAAACTCGTTACAGTACAGTTTGACCTCCGAAAACGTAACAGCGAAGTCTCACGGGCGATATCGGCGCCTCGGCGGCCACGCACGCACACTCTCTTTGGTTTGAGGAATAACAATCGTAGCGTGGGAATCTAAATAAACCCTATAACATCGATATATTTTTTCACGTCGCCGCTGTATCCCGCATGTAACAGAATTGGCTGAGATGGCCTGGAGTTAAAACACTCTCCCCACTTTCCGCGCAATTGTGAAAGCATTACGTGTTGAGTGGCGGAACTCGACGTCGCTCTTTGCCTCAATACCAAAGTGAAATAATTTAAATATAACATATTTTATTTCCTTGAATTGGAATGGAACCCACAACCTGCCGGGTTTACAATCTCATACTTGTGCCCTCGCATACTGAGTCGCCTCAAGACTTTTTAAATATTATAATCCAATATTGAGGGAATAAAATATTTCTTCACGGCAAAAGTAGTAGTAAGTTCAACCACTCCATAAGCAAAGTCATGAAGATTGGGTGGTGGCTGGGGAACAGTATCTATACCCAAGGTTCCCTGTGCTTGTGCTAAATTTAGACAACTGAGTGAAGATAAAAAAAAATATAATTAAATATTTTCACAGAATAAGAGTATGCTTTTTAATTAAAAATGGGATATGAAATATATTAAACATTTTTTTTACATTCTATTTAAAAACTTTGGGTTACATATAGAAGTTATACTTTTTCAATAAGTAAAGTGCTGTAATACATTTTCAATGTTGTTTATGTTACTGTATAAGGAAGTAATATTATAAAGGACAAAGATCAGTGTCTGTTTATATATGTTTTTGATATTTATATTATTTTAGTAATGTAAAATTAATAACTTTTTTTTTTGTTCTTAGCTTTGTGCTTTTTCATGCATATGGCAGCTAAGGCAGGCAGAATAAGACTAATTTGAGACACTGTTTGTCAGAGCTTAATGCCATACTTTTTCAACTAGAGAAAGAATAACCACACTTGCTGTTATATTCATAATTATATAATAAAAATATTAATGATTATTACATTTTTATTTTGTTGTTTTAATAACTTAAATGATAACTGTACTTTTTTCATGACTTCACCTGTTAAATAAGTAGATTTGGTTAATATAATAGAATGTTTTACTGTCATTCTGAAATTGTTATCTTTAAAACTTCTATATTAAATTTGTTACTGTATCTATTAATTATTTGTGTATTCACAAAACCTAAAATGGGTCGTAGGGAATCTTATAAAAGATTACATAATAATAAATTTGGCAAGCAAAAAATATGTGAATTATATATTATATTAAAGTAATAGGAACTCAATGTTATAGACTTTTCTAAGATAGTTTCCCAATTAAACACACATGGTTTAAATTTATAAATGTTTTAAGTCCTAAGTTGGCATAAATTTTCCTTTAAAGTAATAATAAATTTTTATACTAAAGTAATTATCAATATCAAATTTATGCATAATATAATTAGTTAACAATCATATGACACATTCTTGGGTGGCTTTTGACTTGATAATGAAATAAGTAAACACATGTATAAGAATGTAGATAAAAAATTGATATTGTTCAGACACACTTCACTGATTATCTTGCTCAGTGGTTGGAACTAGTATATATTTGCAATTATAAAATTTGTATTTATAACTAATTTGTTTATTAATTTAATAATGCTATACATACTAAGTATATACATTCTTACACATTATTAAAATATTTATGTGACACTCACCTCACTGAAGGCCATTACTTAGGCCGGGGATTTAACTTGTCCGACCTTTTAAATTATTTTATCACGATCTATCAAAACAAATAGTTTACGCTTTTGTTTCCCAACATTGAAAACAGTCCCGACATCTAACATCCCCACGACACAAATACATCTGAACTCAGTAACTTCACTCACTGCGCAAGAACAAAATTTTATTTCTAAAACGAAAACACCTGACCGAATCACAAATCACTTAAAAAAAACCAACATTCCTCAGGTGGGATAGATGCACATCAAATTTAAAATTATTTTCAAATTTTTAGTGTTACTATCACTATAGCACTAGATTTATTATATCGTTATCTAAAATGTTAGCTCATTTCGAATTGGAAAACGGATAAAAAATGTCATCAAATGCCCGATGAAGTAACACGGAACGAACGATCAACCGGAGATGAACTCGCCATCTTGCTTCATGTCACAGGCAGTATGGGCAACATAGAAAACCAACGCTGTCAAGCGCTGTCATGTTGGACAACATAGCAAATGAATAGTAGCTCTGTAAGGCGTCCTATTCACTACCATAAAAGGAAGACATAACGTACAAGGTAAGTATTTTATAGCTAAAAATAATAATATGTACGATAATTAGTACAATAACGTGATAAGAAAAAAGAAATATATTCTGTATTAATTTTAAAATCATACATATTTTCTTATCAATTTAGGTTTAGAAACATATTCCAGTCGTCTCGTTATTATTAAATAATATTTGGTTGTTATAAATTAATTAATTTTGCGTAATATTTGTTAATTGAAAAAAATATATTTTATCTTGTATTTAAAATATCTCTTTATATATTTAATTAATGAACACATAAGCTAGTAATTTAGAAGGTACAAAATTGGATGGAGGAAATACAACTTCATAAGCTACTCTTTTTGCAAGAATTAAATTTTTCTGTATTCTGCTTATCATTAATTTTAAAAGCATATTATTGGTATTTTTGAAAGATATTTCAGAAAATTAATTCTTGTAATACAAAGGTTAATCATTTAAAGTACCTTATACTTGTATATATACATTCTTGTGTATAAAAAATATTTAATTTTAAATGTTACTAATTAGACTTTATTTGTAATTATTTATATTTTTTATATAATAAGGACCAAGTCTTACTTTTTAATGACGTACTTTATCAATTTTGTCAAAATATGATTAGTTGAACGCAATACGCATGTTGTTTTATGTTAATAAATTTTCAGTAAACCAATTTAACGATATTGATATTATCGTAATAAATTAATTGTGCTACCTTAACCTAGTTTAATTTATCATTCCCCTGAATCTAAAACGGGTAAGGATAATTGTGTTTAATTTTCGTATCCATTTTGAAAGATTATTGAAGGACAGTTTGACTTAGTGACGTCACAGATACTGTGCCAGGCGCGAAGGTGCGCGGATGTTCATGATGTTCAGGGACTCCTAAACTAGGTTAAATTAAAGTAGGTTATTGCACTGCCTATTGGGATTATAATCGGATGTAGTTACCAGTTCATCACTGAACCCTCAATAGTTAACACGTTCCATGAAATAGTTCTTAAAATGTTTGTTGCATTTGTTTACAGAGTTTTGGATTATAACAAAGTTTTCTCATGGCTATAACGATGGATTTAGGAGAGAGTGCATCTGATTCTAAATTTCTCAAAGAAAGCTTAGCGAAAAAGGAATTACGACCGTCAAGCGCAGTTTCTTTCTCTAAATCGGACCATGGACCAGGTGTATATTTTTTCTATAGTTCGAGAATTATACAAAAAAATGTTTACATTGCATTTAGTTGGCAAATAAGAGTATAACTTTTTTATTGTTTGCATTTTTTGAGCTTTACGCTGTATCCCACACATAGCAGGGTAGGCCGAGGGAAGCTGGAAACCATTCATTCAATGTACCCTGCTGGGTCCGTTTCTCACTTTAAACTCAACGCCACGCTTTGCCTCGTAACCCGAGCAGGGGAAATGAAAATATTATAATATTTTATTTTCTAGAGTGGGAATCAAACCCACAACCTGTCGCGTTTGCACTAGCACGCTTATGCGCCAAGACTGGCATTAAATAATTTATATGATTCATATATAGTATATATATATATATAACAAAATCATATACTATATAGCACTCCGTATAGAGATATTAAAAAAATATATTAAATTGAAGTTGAAACTTCAACATCATTGGAGCAACTCAAACAGTATAAAAGCTGGGTAAGTAATGAAAGGTGGAATGAATTGAAGAAATTAGCGGAAACGGCAATGAAAGATCGAAAAGTGTTTATGATAAAAGGAGGGGGATTCCCAGCTGTTCGCCGAGCACTCCATCAAAGAGGTTGGGTGGAAAAGTACGAGTCACACAAGGTAATGTAATGATTTTGTGAAAAAAAATATATTTTGTAATCAATTGAGAGAAAGATATTGAGAATATTATAATCAGTCGTAGTTAATAACAAATTAATAATTTCTAAATTAATAACCATTGCGAAAAATAATTACTTATATCATACGTATCCTGCATACAACAAGGTAGACAGAGAAAACCTAGTGTTAAAACGTTCCGATCTCTACTCAGTACAGTAACAGAGCGAAGAAATGAAAATATTAATAAATAATAATTAATTCCTCCGAATAGGAATCGAACTCACAACCGTTACATGCTGTGTAACGCGACGGTTTAAACAACCACAAAATTATAGGTTAATAGACAAAGTAATACATACCATAAAGAAAATTTGCAATGGTTAAGATTGGTCAGATCCACTTGTCTTTCGATACAAACAAGATAAATTGTCAGATTATGGGCGATAGACGTGCTACGAAAACTTATTTAATTTAAGGTTCGTCATCCACCTGCAAACATTGATCCAAGAAAAGTCTCTGGAAAAGAATTGTCCAAGGTAGAAAGGATGATCCTATTTAAATTCATGGAACATCATTCTGTAGACTTCTTATGGACAACGAAACGAGATAAATACGATTGGTTGCTCAGTAATAAGGAAGTTATGTTAAGCAGGTAAAAACAGGGAATGATTTAATTATTATAATTATGATATTATAATGGGAAAAAAATATATATTTCATATCTATATTTCAGATTCAGTAGATCTACATTTACTACCAAAGAAGGTTTAACATCCTCTTTGACTCAAATGCATTGGTATACAGAGCCAGGTGTTGCCATAACAAAATTTCCGCGATCCTATAATATCCACAGTTCCGATAGCTTAGAAGAATTTATTGATGATTTTAGAATAACAGCTTGTATAAGTATCCTAAAATGGCTTTCTATTACGCTACAAGAGAATAATGAACAAAATCTAGTGACTAGTAATGGAAAAGTACCATTCAGCGCCATTGAATTCGCGATAAGCCGACTAAATGAGTACATTTCATTTTTTACCCACAAAGATATTGATGATACAGAAGATCAAATACAACATATTTGGGAACATGAATGGGACCTATTTTTAACTCATCATTATTTATTGGTACACGAAAACACGAAATTTTTAGAAGACAAAAATATAAATATAAGGTAAATTGTAACATTAATGGATTAGTCATTCCGTATAATTATATCACATGCACCCACACATGTTACACCATGTATTGTTAATCATTAATTAATAGATATATTAATAAATTATTGTATATTAATCAAAAATCGTATGTTTTTATCAATATTCATATATATGTGTTGTGTGTGTTTCTGAGATTCCGATCAATAATACCTATTAAATTATTTTTATAGTCAATTGGAACGTAAAGCTGCAAAAGTTTTAGCAACAATGACGAAATTTTGGCCGCAAATAGACATTGATGGTGTTTTTAATATATGGATCGTGAAACCAGGAAATAAATGTCGAGGAAAAGGCATCCAATTAATGAACAATATTAAGGATATTGTTGGTCTGATAAATATTCCAGCGCAGAAAACTCGATATGTGGTGCAGAAATATATTGGTACCATAGCAATCTTTACACTTAGTTATATTTAGTACATATAAGTAATATGCCTACGTAAATATAATTTAATATTTTTTGTTTCAGAAAATCCTTTAATAATTTATAACACCAAATTTGATATTCGGCAATGGTTTTTAATCACAAATTGCCAACCATTAACGATCTGGTTATATAAGTATGACAATTTACTAAAATCATTAATTAGTGGTAACGGTATCTAAAACCTTAATGGGAATTACTTTTAATTACAGGGACAGTTACTTGCGATTTAGTTCGCAAATATTTAGTTTGTCCAACTATCACGAATCAGTACATCTTACGAATAATGCTGTCCAAACCAAGTACAAAAATAATGGCGATCGTGATAAAGCTTTACCAGACGAAAATATGTGGGATTGTCATACGTTTAAAGCTTACCTAAGGTAAATGTATAGATGCATTGGGTACGTTTAAAATCGCTTTTTCAAGAATGACTTAAAATATATCATATACCTATATCCGTTTGTAATATGTAGGTAATACTTAATTTAAAATAAGATAAAGTTTTAGTTAAGACCACATTTAATGATGTTGAGAAATAAATTTACTGTTTTATTTATTAATTTATTGAATATTTATAATTTGTATGAACGATTGATTTTTAAAGCAATATAACTTTATAATAATTTATTCAACATTTGAAGACAGATAGGAAAATATGAATTATGGGATACAAAAATTTATCCGGGCATGAAACAATGTCTGATTGGGGCAATGTTAGCTTGTCAGGAAACAATGGACAAAAGGCAGAATAGTTTTGAATTATACGGTGCAGATTTTATGCTGACTGACGATTTTACACCTTGGCTCATTGAAATTAACTCTAGTCCTGACTTAGCACCGACTACATCTGTCACTGCTAGATTGTGCCCACAGTGCCTCGAAGACGTCATTAAAGGTAGTAATTACGAAGTTGTTATTACCGAATGTTTTTTATATTTCTTATATTGAACAAGATAAATCTCTATACAAATTATCATTATTTACAGTTGTACTTGATAGACGCTATAATCCTGACGCTGACACTGGAACCTTCGAGTTGGCTTATCGTCAAGTCATACCAAAGGCTCCAGCTTACCTAGGATTATCTTTATGCATCAATGGAAAACGCCTTATCAAAAAAACTAAGGAACGAAAACACGAACGCCATTTCACGCCAATAGTAGCCCGAGTACAATCTGGCGATAGTATCCAAGATACGGAGCAGCCTCCAGAATATAATGGTCCTATAATAACTGAGTTTCTGTCGTGGTTAAATCCCTATGATTCTTTACCAATGAGTAAAGACGGTTTAGTGCTAGGCCCTAAAGAGTCACTTACGGTACGCCAAGCAGTAGCAGCCGTAAAATCTAGTAAAACTTTGAAAAATTGTAAAAAACGTAAAACTTCCGCGCTCTCTTCTAGGCCACATCGAAGAAAAAACGCCGAATCTAAACGTCGAATTGTACCTCATTCCTGCTGCCGCCCAGAGGACACACCAGCTCTAAACTATACCAGTAAATATCGAACAGAATCAGCAAGCAAATTAGAAAAACACAAAATTGACAGATCCGTTGGCAACAAGCGATGTTATATAGATCCGATTGAGTGGGAACGAGAAACTGCTAGTATCCTCCGTTCTACTATATCTGTTCAAAATAAAATGACAGCTCGCTCGGAAACTATTGTACCAATTATACGACAAAGTAAATCTGGAATTGTCCCCACACATCATAAACTTGCGTTAGAACCTCTTAGTTCGCGTAGTTGCGTTGAAGATGCAAATACTATCAAAAAGTTAAGTGCCATTGGCAAAAGTATTTGTAAGTTGCGCGACGAAAATTATTCTAAAAAAACAATCACATTTTCCAAAAGCTGCACTTCAATATACACTCCATTTCGAATTACCGTCACACCTTTGAAAGACAATAATAAAAATTTGTATGTTAATACAAAAGGTGCTATGTAGTGTTTTTAAGTGTTGCTTAAATGTGTTCAAATTATACTTAACTACTTAATTGTTATTTAAATTGTTACTATTTAAAAAAAAAGAATATACTTTTATTAAATTAGTAAATAAATTTTACATTTTTATATATAAATTATTATAACAAAATACATTTAAAAATATAAAAAACCACTCTTCTGAGGGCGGGACAAGGGTCCAAGCCATCGGTAGCTAGGGCTAGCCATCTATATTATTATTGTTATAATTAATAACATGTTGAGCTTTCAAATTCTATGTATGTACTTAATTAAAGTCTTGTTTTCTATATATTTTAATATATCTTGCAATATTTCAGGTACGGTACCCTACCCTTTGCTCCTCCTCCTTTATCTAAGTAAATCAAACCTAACGCACATGTACTGGCAGTCATGTTAAAACTATATAATATGACACATTTCAATATCCATGTGTACAAAATGTAAATAATTACTTTAGTTTCAAAATAAAAAAATAAAAATTAAACCGTTAAACACAACAAAAAAATATGAGAAAATATTAAAAAATAAGGTAGCATTTATTCTACTATTATAATAATATTATAGATATTAGTGTTTCACACTATTACGAGTAACTATTGCTTCTTTGCAGTTTTATATTCAAAGTACCTTTAATTATAATTATTTTATATCTCATCAAGATTAGGTTGAAGATACATTTGTATAATGTAAAAAAGATAACAATGCCGTGTAGAAAAAGAAAAGATTTTATCCGTAAAAGAGTAAGTAAGTAGATAATAACTTACTAGCCTACTTAATAATATTTTTTCATTAAAATACTGTACGTTTGTACAATTTCAAAATATAATTCTTTGAAGTAAAATAATCGTAACAAAGATTTTATTGGATATCCATTATTTATTATTCATATCCGAATTAAATTTCTAATTATAATAAAAAACGTGCTAACATTACGCCTGTATGTTAAAAACATGTAGATCCTAGCGTTTTTAACTTTTTACAGGTAAATTATGACAAGGCAGGAGTGCAATCTCTTCTTTCTCCATTTACTAGATTTACGTCGCCCAGACCTGTACACGACAACAAGGAGAATGTAAATCGTGAAAATACTTGCACAGACACTGGTCTCTCGAGAAAAGAAAAAAGCTACGTAATTAGTAGTTGTCAAAGTAAATCGAAGAGATACGTAAAGCTTAAAAATTTTGCAGCAAATGCTATAAAGCAAAATAAAATATTCTCTATATATGGTAAATGTCACGCCGTAAGGAGAGCTTTATTAGATCGAGGTTGGGTAGAAAAAATTGCACCAAATAGAATGAACTTATCCAAAATTCGAAGTGAAAAGTTTTCCAGCAAAGCTAAATTACAAAATGAGCTAGAAAGTATTCTTCTATCAAATCTTGTAGAAAAATATACTCCTAACTTTATATGGCGTACGAGAGACCATCGGCGGGATGTTACTGTTGATTTGACGAAAAATTGTAATACAAAAATAAATAAATTGGAAATAGATGGATTGTGGACCTCCAAACAAGGCCTCTGTTCCTTATTAAAAAGAAATTATTGGTTTTATATTGAAAATGTCGCAGAGGTCACAGGACCACGATCCTATAATACATTCGACCATTGTGAAATGGAAGAGTTCGTAAAAGATTATAAAATAACTGCTTGTACAAGTTTGCTTAAATGGATTCTATCTATGGTTGCAAACGAGAAACAAATATTTGTTGAATCAGGAAAAACTCCAATAACTGTCATAGTTTTTGCATTAAATAGATGTAAAGAATATATATATCGCAAGCAAAACAAAGATATTGATTGCTCTATTGCCTCCATCAGTGCTGGACAGTGGAATTCGTTTTTAAAAAAGTATTATAATGTGATAGCAAAGCATGATGTTTTTGAATGTGATACAAACAATAAGGTTCCTTTATATTTAAGTTACGCGAGATATTTGCTAAAAGAAATCCACAAATATCGTCCACAACTAAGTTGCGAAGGATGTCACAATATTTGGATAATAAAACCAGGTTATTGTTCTCGAGGGAGAGGTATTAGAATAGCTTCTAAACTAGGAGTTATCATGAGCTTATTAGATAAAACAAATATGAAATATGTTATCCAAAAATATATAGGTATAAAATATACTCGTATATTTTTACTTATATATTTGATAACTGTGCATCATACTAAAGATTTGTTTTTCTTTCAGAGGAGCCATTGCTTATACATGACACAAAATTCGATATAAGACAGTATTACTTAGTAACAAGCACATATCCTCTAGTCATTTGGATGTATAAAGATTGTTACTTAAAGTTTAGTTCACAAAAGTACAGCTTAAAGAAATATCACGAGTCAATACACTTAACTAACAATGCAATTCAAAGAAAATATAAAAACTCTAACGGAAGGCATTCTGAATTACCACTACAAAATATGTGGGATTTAGAAAAATATAAAAATTATCTTGCAAGTACTAACAAAGAAAATGTTTGGGATAGTACAATATATCAGGGAATGAAAAAAACCATCATTGGTATTATGTTAAGCTGTCAAGACTCTTTGAGAGTCAGCAAAAATCGTTTTGAATTATATGGCTGCGATTTCATTTTGGATAAGGAATATAATCCGTGGCTGATTGAAATTAATTCTTGCCCTGACTTAAACCACACAACACAAGTTACGGCTAAAATATGTCCTGCAGTTGTTTCTGATATTATAAAAGGTTTTTAATTTTCATACCATATAAGTACATTTGCAAAGTATTTTTTGTAAGAATTGCAATTATTTTAGTTAGATATTTATTTTATATATTTTTACAGTAGTAGTCGATTATGCCAATAACCCAAAGGCCTCTACTGGAAAGTTTGAATGTATTTACCAACAACCCATTTCGCCGCCATGTTATGGTCCTGCAGATTTGGTAGTACGCGGCTTGGCATTGCCCCTCCAATACTTCAATGACGAAAATCTTGAAAACTATCAAATATATGATAATATATATATAAATGAAGGGAGTGACTTAAAGGAGGTTTTATATAAAATTAAGCAGTTTCACGATACGCAAGCTGCAATCCGAAATGGAAACTGCTTTCATCATAGCGGGAAAGTTTCAGGCAGCGAAAACTATGATCATTTAACAAATCATAGTTATTCAAGTGACACAAGATCTACAAGTGCTATAGAAGATAATTCGTGCCGAAGGTTACATAAGCTTCCTTTTCCTGTTCAGGACGTTCAAAGCGTTACAAATATAGGGTTATTATTAAGAAAATCTAGTACTCCCTCTCCGGATCCCTTCACGTCATTTGGTACTGAGAAACCATTTATTTTTAGTAAATTAGATGATGGTTCTCTCGGAAAATGTAGTTTCACAAAAGTAGATTTCTTTTGACAAATTTGTTATTTATATTTGCTATAAGTACAAAAATATTTTTTTGCTACTTGAAAAATTATGAAATATATTTTTACATAGTATTATAAATAAAATTTTATCTTATACTTTTTTTACTTCATTTTTAATTTGTCCTGTATGTATAAAAATATTTAAATAAACAAGGTGTTTATGATTTTAAATACCATTCTACTATAGTTCATGAAACATCTACGAAGCAACTATAAAAAACGATGCATTACAAAAAAATATTTTTTATTACCAATAAGATTTGCACCCTTTGTCGATTAAAATAAATTATTACCATTTTTTTACTACTTCAACAATGGTATTAATAATATAAGCTCATCAAGTACTACACCTAATTTACCTAATTACCTATTCCATATTCTTACATCGACTTGTACGTCTGTGCCAAACCATAGAGTACATAGAATATTAAATCATAAATGCGTTCAACGTTCATTCAATGAGTAAATGTAAATGTGTTGTGTGGCTGTGGTTCATGCGAAGCTTCAACAAGCCTGCCTCCTGGTAGAATTTCTAAATTTCGTCGTTTTAAATCAAAACAAGGATTAGCTTTTCCATACTATGGGCCGCTCAAGGTCTAGAAGTAAAAGCCCAAGGCGGCACCATAAAAGTAGCAAACATTCAAGAAAAAAAAGTCTCTCCAAAGATCGGTCATCATCACGAAGCAGAAGTTCTAAACATGTCGAAAAAACTAGAGAACGAAGCTCCAAATCAAGGTAAGTTCTTCTAAGTTATGACATTATGTATTTTGTCGTTGAATTAAATGTATTTCTTGTAAATAACGCGATACTTACAGGAAAAGATCACATTCAGCTTCTTCAACGTCCAGTAGTGGTGGGTCTTATGACGGAAGTAGGAATAGTAGAAAGAAATCGAAGGGACGCAGTAAAATGGATGAAGTGGATCGACTTGCTGAAATGGAAAGACAGAGACGCGTTAGGGAAGCCGAGCAAAAGGTAAAAATTGAATAAATTTCTGAACTAATATTATTAAAATTTGTTACTTGCAAAAGAATATTATATTTGTTAATAAAAATATGAAATATTTTAGGTTGTTGAAGAAGAAGCTGCTAAGCGAATAGAATTACTAGTAAAAAAAAGGGTTGAAGAAGAACTTGAGAAACGCAAAGATGAAATAGAACAAGAAGTAGCTAAACGTGTGGAAGAAGCTAAGAAAAAAATGGAAAAGGAAATGATGGAAGAGCTGGAAAGGCAGAGGGAGCAACAGCGACAAGAGGAGTTGGCTAGACAGGTAACTATGATTTGTAATACCAAGTCATCTGTAACAGCAATATAGGACTTTGCTCTTACATTTGACTCCACTTTTACAAAAGAACAATCATATTCTGTTTTCTACACTACATATAAGTTCTATTCTTATTATACCAGCATTTGAAAATAGTCTAATAAAAGTATTCTAAAGTATACTTTCAAAAATCTGTTAAAGGTCCAGTCAGGTGTAGTTCGAGTGCTTACAAGATTTTTTTATTGAATAATTAATTTCAGTCATTGTAAGATTGATGTTTTATATGTTTTAATTATGTCATATTTTAAATGTCATATATATGCACCTGCAAGGCCATTTTATTTTCAAATGGTTAACACCACCCATCAGTCATAAGACTGATTGCAAGATATAAACTAAAAAAAACTTAATGGTAAATGCCATAATGGTGGCTAGCATTTTAAAATTGTTCACTTGACTGTCCTCGGCAGTCACGTAGTGTATAAGTCAGGTCGGAAGATCAAGAATATCCGGAAGACCTAAGAGTTTATGAAGTTGCTGCTCGAGGACCCTGTGGCGACAGAAGGTATTTTTTGAAACTATTTTTTGTATAACAACACTTTTTTTATGTTTTTATAGGAATAACGTTAGGTTTAGATAATATAGGTTTGTAAAAAAGCAATGTTTTTATGAAAAGTTTGTATTTCAAACTGTGTAAAAATATATTGTTCGTGAAACAAAAATTGTTTATGTTATAAATGGATAAATCCTCATTGTTTGTTTATATATACACAAATGTATATGTATTATGTATTTGTATAGTTAAAATGAAAATATCAAATAATATATTTTGTTGTAAAATTGTAATTAAACTTCTTTTAACATGGCTTTTATTATACAGGAGGAAGAAGCTCGTAAAAGGAAAGAATTGGAGGAAATAATGGCTGAAAATAATAAAAAAATAGAAGAAGCTCAGCGTAAGCTGGTAAGTACAGTTTAAATTATATATTTTAGTATGATAAAAATAATTCTGCTACTCAACAATGCCTTTAGAATTTGGCGGAAAGTGGGGTTCAGAATTTGGAAGAAAGTCTTAAATAGGTTCCCTCTGCCTACCCTGCTGTATGTGGGATACAACATGAAGCTGATTTAATAAAATTTTGGGGCCATTGGGGTGCAGCGTGACAGCATATGACTAAATGTGATGGTTGTGAGTTTAATTCTCACTTTCCCACTAGGGGAATGAAACATTTTCATGTCTCTTTTTTTGACAATACAAAGCAATACATTAAGTTCTGTCACTCAACATACCATGAGTGAGTAAAAAAAGTTATTAATAAAATAAACTGGAATATATTTTATTTTCATTTGATTTGACTCTAATGTGCATATGCGAAGTACTTATAAACTATGTATATATGTATGTATGCGTGTGTGCATGTAGACAGTAAATTTTGTAATTTTTCTAGTCTAATTTAAACTCAAAAAATTTTTGCACTTCCCTATCTTTTCTTATAATATTCATCAAGGATGATTTCTTAATTTTTGTGTGCAATAAAATATTATTATTGTTAGCAAGGTAGGTATGTTAATATATTATGTGCCCTAGAAACTGCCCAACTGTTCTATTTTCGGGACATTGTGTATTGAGTGGTGGAACTTAACTGCAATTGTCTTGTTACCAGAGCTAAAGAAATGAAAATTATTCATCCCCCTGAGTGGGAATTGAACCCACAACTTATATCAATATTATTATTTAAAAATTAGCTTCACGCTGTATCCCGCATGCAGCAGGATAGGCAGAAAGAACCTTGTGTTAATACTCCATTCCCTACTCTCTGCCGAGTTCTGAAGGAACTGCGTATGGAGTGGTGGAACACAACGCTTTGCCGACACCAGAGCGAAGAAATGGAAATATAAATTTAAATAAATATTTTACCTCCTCAAGTGGAGATCGATCGAACCCACAACCAGTCGATTTTACAGTCACACTATGCCCTTTCGCTATGACTGACCTCTCTGGCCTTATAATTGAAACCCTTTTATTTATATCTCTCAGGCCGAAGAAAGACTTGCGATGATTGAGGAACAAAGAAAAATGGATGAAGAAAGACAGAAACTGAAGAAAGAACAAGAGAAAAGGGTTAAGGAAGAACAAAAGAAAATCTTAGGAAAGAATAATTCAAGGCCCAAATTATCATTTTCATTAAAACCACTTTGAGGACTTGCATAACTACATAGATTAAGGTGTTTTTTTAATTATTATGTGCATAAATTGTAATTTAGTGTCAAAACTAGGGTTTTATATGTATTGTGTACATTCAATAGTGTTTATTTGTCAATTTCTTATCAACATTATATTATATCTATATTGAAAAAAATATTAGGTTTATATATCAGGACACAGTTAATATAATGGGATAAATGTGAGAAAGTTTTAAAAAATTGTATTCAATTTTTTTAATTCATCCTTTGGGAGTGTAAAATGAGTTATAACAAATTTAGGCAGAGTCGAAACCGCTGAATTACGCAGGCAATGTCACGGGCAAAAGCTAGTATTAAATAAATATTAATATAATATATTAGGCAATGCTTGCAATATATATTTTATATTATTTGTGGATTGCTTGTGTCGGCATTGAAGCTGTTGTCTAAATGTCGTATAATTAATAATAAAAAATTTGTTTGTCATAATTATCATGACAATGAGTACTAGAAAATTAAATATATTAATCTAGTCTAATACAACTTTGTTCATTGACTCGAAATTCAAACCCTAGGAAATTATACATTGTTGAGATGAGTAAAATTTAAATTGTCCATTTTTTTTTACCTCAAGATATTATATATATTTTTTAAGCGTATATTTGTCTACAATATGATAAATAAATATTTTTTAAAAGCAGGCTTCATATTTAAATATAAAATTATTTACATCATTGTATATTATACAGCTTTTTCCAAACCCTTAAATTTTACTTGTCTAGCAACAATACTAAATTTAAGATTTACTATTATAAATTAGCATATTTATAATGACATTGCACTTTTTTATATATGGAAATACGAAATACTTCTTTTGCCGTTAATTTTTTTTTGTAAAGAAAAACAAGTCTCCATTTTTTTTATTAATGACATAAAAATCTTAAAGACTAACAAAATATCAACTTATCATTATAGAACTATGAAAGCAATATTAAAATCCGTCCACTGATGTAAGTTCCCAGAAAAAAAATATTATTATGGGTAATAAGTATTAAAAAATCTTAACCAAATTTCATATAGAAATTGTTGAAGTAACAGTAACTGATCATTTCCGAAAGAGGTTTGAATTATTTCGGAAATGGGCAGTCTAAATGAGACTTAACAGGTTTTTATTTTGTCTGTCGACTAGCGATAAGTACGAAGAACTAACTTTATTTAGTAGGAACTGAAAACCAACAAATATCACAAATAACGAAACATCTACTGTTACAGTAATGTAAAAAAATACATTTAAAAAAAAAATTCTAAAAATGTAATATCCGAAATTAACTAATAATCCTAAAAAAATTTTTTGCGCGTAATAATTATTCTTATATACGTCTTATATAAGTCCGAAATCTTTGCTGCATTGTACATTTTTGTTTGAAGGATTATGATTAATTAAGAATTATATACAAAAAAATATCACTTTCTTTTCATATTAACTGGCATTTCCTTAAGTTAAGTCTGCTAGTGATTTTTTTTATTTATGACATCTGGATCTTATTATAATAACCATTTCATATAAATTTCATATAAATAGTAAAAAAGAGGCCTTGGATTTTGTAGCAATAAACAGTGAACTGCAGCAAACTTGTAGATAATCTATAGAAAGAAGATATTGTTATGTAGATGTAGAGTTGTTGAAGTATCTATAATTGCAAACATTTTTTTTTGTCAAATCAATTATAAAGCTTTTCTAATAAAT
Source organism: Heliconius nattereri (assembly GCA_013403645.1). NCBI lineage: Eukaryota > Metazoa > Arthropoda > Insecta > Lepidoptera > Nymphalidae > Heliconius > Heliconius nattereri. The sequence goes on from JAAIXI010000230.1 coordinate 3,161,595, forward strand.
ATTTAAATAAAATTTAGCACAGTCACAATACATAACATTTTTTTTACAGATCACAGCCATTTTACGATTAAAAGTCTGCATAAATTTAAGTTGTTAAGACTAGAACTAAGATAGGTTTTATAAAACTTAGGTAATGTATACAGTAGTTTATTTATTCTACTAATGGAAAATTTCAAAAACTTCTTTGTTTCTTATAAATAAAACAAAATAAACAGTCAGCTTTAGTCCTTGTAGTGTTTGTAACTAAATATAATTTCAACTTCAACTCTAGTGAGCTGTTGCAAATATGTTCTTATTGTTACTTCAAGCATAATAACATTTTATTACAGAGGAACAAAAATAAATTAATAATCAAAATGGTTGTTTTATTAACAAAAATGTCTTAGTTACCATAAATAGGTATTAGATGGTGAAATGCAATTCTTCATTGTGTCTAGCCTGAGACTTAGTACATGAATATTTAGATTCTCAGAAAACACCATATCTTCCAAAAGTCCACAATTTTCATAATATCTAATACATAGCGCCAAGCTCCACAATATCCAAAAGGCACCAAAGTGAAATGTCATACAGAGACTAAACTTTGTACATACATAATGTCTATTAAAAATATAAATAAGAAAGTATTTCGAACAGAATAAGTTTTTCTGTTGTGTGATATTTAGGTAATGATAGTGTGAATGTAAGTTTGCTTGTAACGTTTTCACGCGAAAACTAATAACTCGATTATAATGAAACTTTGTATATATATTCTTAGAAGTGTTATAATTGTCTGTCCTTTCTAAAATCGTTTAGAACGTATTTTTTTTTAAAACCTTACCTTTTCACTATAATATAAAAATATATTTGAGCGTGTGAAGCCACGTTTGAGTCTCTGGTATAATATAAAGTAAATTCTAACTTCTGAAAGTTTCGTTGTTCTCTGATTATGGCGAAAGCTTAACTTTCAGAACAGAATACTACACGTCATTGGACTAACATGAACGTCATATTGATTACAATACAAGTGCTGCCAGAAAATAAATTTCCCTATTGTTAGAAAACGGAAGCGGTTAATGTTTTTAAAATAAACACGATAAAAACACATACCGTCTATATGTTTTTAACGTACTCAGATAGAGATTCCACGTAATTACAATAAGTGACATGTATCACTCAAGAACAACACTACACACTAGATACCTTCCAATCAGGGCTTTCGCCTACAAGCAACTGTGTCCGTTTGACACAATTACGCTGCTTTTATTGTCTTTTTCACCTAAATCTACCCACATTTACACTTGTACGCTAACACTATTATAAATATATTTTTTGAATACTCACAAATTAAAAAAATATGTAACAGGTGATGAGATCGCCGTAGCGCCGGGGCATAACAGTATAGGGGTATGCTTATGATTATAAACCGGGTACGAAATATTTAATATTTTCATTTCTTGCTCTAATAACGGGGCAAAGCGCGGCGTTGAGTTATCCCACTCAACATGCAAGGCCTCCAGAATTCGAAAAATTGGAGAACGGAAGTGTCTAGATGAGAACGGAATGCCTAACACTAGGTTCTCAGGTTCCCTCTGCCTAACCTACTATGTACAGGATACACAAAATAAATAATAATTTATGTCTAACCATGAAATTCTATATATTTATATCACATAGTTTTTTTCATTTCAAGAATTATTATGCTTAGGTACTGTAAAATTATATTTTTACGAGGAAATATCTTTAAACTATAAGGTAACACTGTTTAAGTTTTACTTATATGAATTCACAAGTGCGGCAACGCGACCGCGATTCACGAGGCATTAAATCAAAGTTCAAAACGATTTATCAATTTAAAATCTTATTCAATGTTGCTTCGGCGAATGAGGTGCTAGCTAGTAAATAGTTACAATTGATACTGTCATTTTAACTAAACGTACATAGTCACCGAATTGCTAAAATGACAGAATTTTTACAAGGTGTATTACTTTCCGTATTATCGGAAAAGTGTTATGAAGAATATTTGGTCAAGTATAACTTCCTTGATGGTATGTTATTTGCATATAATTTATTTGATTTTTTATTAATAATTGATAGGCCTACAATTTCTATTATATTTTATTTTAGTGCCTTGTTTTAAAACAACCCTAAGTACAGGACTTGGAATCGGTATTATTGCTGGGTCCATATTAGTAAAAGTCCCGCAAATATTAAAAATAATAGGCGGTAAAAGTGCGGAAGGTATAAATATCTATGGAGTGTGCTTGGAGCTGTTCGCGATTACTGCCAATTTTACTTACAGTTATGTTAAGAACTTTCCTTTTAGGTAAGGATTTCCTTTTATCATACAATAAAGAAAGTAATTAATACGTGTTGAGGAAAAAACAATCATTATTTGAATAAAAAAATGATGTAAAAAATATCCTTAAACAGTAATGATGATTAGTATTCAAGGTTGAAAATAATATTCAAAAAAATTGATGTACACAGTATAATTAAACTTATTCTGTTTCAGTGCTTGGGGTGAAGGAACTTTTTTAGCAATTCAAACAGCTCTTATTGGTGCACTGGTTTTGTATTATGGAGGATCATCTGGAAAAGCTTCACTGTTTCTGGCTAGTTATACAGGCCTTGTAGCTATTCTTATAAGTGAATTTACGCCTGAAAATATATTGTGGACATTGCAAGCATCCAATGTCCCTATCATAGTTGCTGCTAAGGTGAGTGAAACTCATATTATTATTATTACTAAAATAATTAAGTTACTAATATTATTTCTGTACTGACACAATTTAGTGCCTTGTTCTGAAAAAGGTATCCAAAAATCATCTATAAATGCAATTACTACTAGGTGAGTATTACAATATTGACTGGAGAAACTCACTAAATAATATTGCAAATAGATTATTGGGATAAAATTGAACTACTTTATAATTTAAGACAAATTCATTAGTCCCTTCCCAATGAGACACTTCAGTTTCTCATTTACAGCTGATTTTTCGAGGCATGCATTACATGCATTTTGCATGTTGACTGGCAGAACTCATTGCCTTACTTTTCCTGTTTACCAGAGCAAGGAAATAAAAGCAATAATTTTACACTTGCATACTTGTACTGTTGCACCACAACTAGGAAGTCAAAAATATTTTATAAGTATATATTTCTGAATTGAAACTTGAACTGCAGCTATCAAGGAAATATTTAGATACTTTCCAGTTTCTATTTCAAATCTTATAAAATGATTATAATTTTTTTCAGTCCATTCAAATCCTAACAAACTACAAGAGTGGGAGCACAGGTCAATTGTCTGCCGTTACTTGTTTAATGCTGTTTGCTGGCAGCATAGCCAGGATATTCACATCAATACAAGAGACTGGAGATTTCATTATAATACTTACTTATTGTGTATCAACTATTACTAACGGAGTCTTAGTACTACAACTATTCTGGTACTGGAATGTTGATAAAACTAGCAAGAACAAAAATAAGAAAAAGAAGAAGCAAGCTTAGTCAATCAGTGCTAATTAAGCATATTTTATAGTTGTCAATTTTTTATTTTGTTGCAAAATATATTAAATAAATTATTATTTATTTGATTCAACTTTTTAAATTATAATCTATATATTTATTTAGATCAAAACATATTTATGAATAAATAATAAATTAATCATCATTTCCTTATTCATTTTTATTATAATACTTAGGTTTAAAAATGATAATTCCTAATTATAAGTATCTAGTGATCCGCTCCTAGCTTCGCCTGCTCGAAATATACAATCATTTATTTACTAATTTGAATTACTTACAAGTTCTAATTTACTACATTTTCACAAACCGCTAAACCGAAGAAAATATTTTTAATAATTGTTTTGGGTTCTACTACATTGCCCCCAATCGTAGATTTTTCTAACATACCAGCCATATTCAGACGGCAATCGGTTACAATTTTACCATAATAAGTATAGATTACCGGTTGTCTTTCAACATACAGTTTTCTTAGTACTGTATAATATACTGATGGCCAAAAAAAAGGCTCCTATTGATATCATAATCTGATAACAAGTATAAGCTAAAGTGAAGATTAATTTGACAAGAAATCAAAATTTAAATATCTAACCAATTACATCAGCCGTTGTGGCACAATGGGGCAGTGCCAGAGTAAGCGCGACCGTTGTGACACTCGTAGAGAGCCAATAATAGTTAGGGTAGGGCCAGATCTTCATTATTTTATAAAATACATATATAGCTGGAGTTTGGCTGGTAGTAGTAGTACTTTGGTAGTTATTAGGTGAATAAGATGCAAAAATAGTATTAGGTTTCGTTAAATTATTAAGCTCAATTTTTTTATTTTCTTGGCAATAATATTGGAAATGAAGTTGTCCATTGCCAGAAATCCCCAAATTCAATGAACTATAAGCGCCTACGAATATATTAATAGCAAATATTTGTACACTTTAGTATATTAAATTCGTGTGAGCTTGTTATTTATTAGTTTATAAGTGTATTCCCAAGAAAATATAAAAAATAACTTAGCTAAAAGTTTTAAAATAAAAAAATCATCATATTCGTTCACCCAGTCAAAAATTCTGAGGTAACAAATAAAAAAATAGTCAAATCGATAACCTTTTTTACAGAAGTTAGTTAAAAAAACTTAATTTACTTTTAAATTCATTTAATTTGCATATCACACACAAATTGCACTCATGTGACTACATGTGAATACATCTATTTGGAATGACTACACCAGACCGCACCAAACACAAAATTCAAATGTTAATAAAGAAAACAATTAAAGCAAAAATTTCGATTAAATGACATTATTCTATATTTACAGCTAATTGTATATCTCATATTGAAAGGAAAATATTTGTTTCATTATGATATATTTAGGTGGGTGGTTTATTCCTTAGGAGGTTCTTCTTGTTTTTCCTCTGGGTGAGCATTGCGTTCTGGCGGCTCGTTGCCGTCGGCCCACTTGCCATCGTACTCCTTGCGATCGACGTATCTTTCTTCTTCATATTCACCCTCGCTACGGTGGCTGTCACGCGAATAGCTACATGTAAATAAAATTTAATATTAAAACATAAAAAAATAGTAAAAAGTAAAAAAAATATAATGACTGCAAATTAGCCGACAGTATTTCGCCTACAATAAATGTTGCTAATATTATTTGTTGTTAAAAGTACTTCAGTTTGAATTGTATAATTAATATATATTTTTATATATTAATAAAAAATATTAACATCTTTAGTGGCATAAAAACTATAAAATGTTTTTGTTCTATTTGTATAAATATTAAAAACAAAAACTAATTTACCTATCTCTATCCTTGTCGCGCCTTTCAGGGCTGTACGACCTCGATCTGCGAGTCCTGTCGGGGCTCCTAGACCTGGAGTATCTGGGCATACGTCTGTCGCGGAAATCACGGAATCCACCCCTGTTAATAATTAAATAAGTTAAGAAACCACTTTTTTCCCCCTTAAACAATATCATATCATACACAATTTTTGTACTTTAGTTTCCTATGATATATGTTATGGCAATCTAGTTAGTTAATAAGGCTATTAATAAATAGCATATAGCAATAAATTACCAAAACATGCAAAAAAATGTAGTTTTGATTGAATTTTTGCAGTTGTCACGCAACAGTTTTGTGTTCAATTCCTATTGAGTGAACACATTATCCACGTGAAGCACCAACCTAAAGGGTCTGCCGCGTCCTCCTCCCCCCCTTCTGGGGCGGAAGGGGCGGCCGCCCCGGGAGCGGTTGTCGCGCCACTCGGGCTGGAAGCGGCGGCCGTCGTCGCGCCGGAAGTCGCCCCGGCCGCGTCCGCGGTTGCCGCCACCGTTGTAGGTGTGGAAGCGCGGGCGGTAGTAGGTGCCGCGCTCGAAGCCGCCACGACCGCGCCAGTTGCCGCGCCGGCCCATGCGGCGCATCCTGTCGCGGGAGGCGGAGCGCGAGCGCGAGCGGCTGCGCGAGTAGACGGAGCGGCTGGCGTCGGAGCGCGAGCGCGAGCGCGGCGAGGCGGAGCGGCGCCGGCGCGAGTGCACGGACCCGCTGCCACTGGAGCCCGAGCGCGAGCGCGAGCGGGAGCGCGCGCGGTACTTGCGTGGGATCGACCTGCGTCAACGTTTAAATTTCATTAAGTATATTTAAATTTTTATTTTTCATTTTTTATTATAACCACAATAATTCCGTACGTGAATAAATAGTTATATAAATAACTTATGTGCATTGATAACAAGCAACAAACCTGCTCCTCGAGCGTTTAGCAGACCGCCGGTCTTCATCGGACGAGTTGGAGGAATGCCGTCGCGGCGAGGGAGGTGAACGCGGCCGCCGCCCGGACGGGGTGGGTGGCTTGATGCGCGTCACAAACTGTTCTGGTCGTCCATCGCCGACCGACACCGGAGTTTCTCCCTCCTTGGCCAACCGGAATGAGCCAAACTTGTCCAACACTATGTTGCCTTTGCGTACCGGCTGGAAACAGATATATTACAATTTTATGTTGATACAGTTATATTTCGACTATATTCATTAACAAGTCATTATTGTATTATAATTTGTTTCCAATTATTTTTTATCAAGTCACTTGAACAATCTTGATTCAACCTATGTGAAATGGTGCAATATTACAAGATGTGAACAATATATATAGCATATTATTTGTAAATGATTATAAGCCTAGCCATTGTAAACCGATGAGATCGTAACCACAGCGATTGTGAATTTTATTACCATTCAGGGAATGAATATATTATTTTCATTTTTCCTTCTAGCAAAACAAAACAAGGAATTTTAAGGCTTCACCATAAATTATATTATGATCTGTCCAGTTACTATATGCGAAAAATAAACAAAACAAAAACATGTAGGAATCTGATTAACTCATTATTTGACTATTTTTACGAAAAAGGATCTTAACAGACGGAAAGACAGACAACAAAGAGATCCTATAAGAGTTCTGCTGTTTCCTTTCGTGGTACAGAACTACAAGCCTCACCGGTGCGTGTGGGTGCTGGTGCTGGTGCGGGTGGTTGTGCGCGGGCTCGGTGCCGGGCGGGTCGGGCTCGCGGCCGACCTTAGGCGGCGGCGCGGACGGCAGCGGAGGTGGCTCCTTCATCGCCATCGCGCGTCGCACCGACACGTTCTTATCACCGCTTGATGGTGATGGCTATATATATATGCATAGAATGTAGATGATTTAATTATAAAATATTTTTTTGTATCACACTGTATCACGCGTGTGCACTCTGTTGTCACTTTGTAAGGCTTTGCAGAGTAAGGAAATAAAATATTTCCTTTCCTCAAGTGGGAATCAGACCTACAATCTTTGTCAGACGTTAGACCATCAGCGGATGGACACAATTTTATTTGTGTATCATATCCTATACAAATTTTTAAAAAAGAATTAAGATAACATATAATTTACCTTTGGATGATCTTGTGAATCGTCAGAGCTATCTTCAAATGCATAGCGCTCTTTGTAACCTTTTTGTACTGGAGTATCCTTTTTCTTGACACCCCTGATAAAATATTAATTACATTAGAATATATTGAGGCCGTCGTGGCGATTACAATAGCATTCTAATTATATTATATATTTTAATTATAAATTGAAATAATAGCAAAACATAATATTTGAATTTACGTCAAAACTCACGGTTCTTTAACAGCATTCATAGACATCTTCCATTTTGGTTTCTCCAGTGGTGGAGGAGGAGCTTGATCAATAGGACTGACAGAATGCCTGCCGTCCCTTTTGCCCAGAACTTCCTTCTCCACCATGACGTGATAAGCGCTAAGTTTAGATTCCAATTCTTCCAAACCCTGCATTTCATCTAGGATACGACTAAAAAGTAAAAAAGATATACGTTATTACTATTTTCTATGGTTCAGTCAAGATTTTATGTAAACTCATATGTGGAACAGTCTAATTACCTTTTCTCATTGTGTTTTCTTTCATATTCCCCTTCTGAACTAAGATCTCTCTTTGATTTTCCTTTTAGTTCCTTTCTGTTAAAAAAATACTTCTATTATATACACAGTATTTATGTTTAATAAATACTCAAAAGTAATATAAAGCTTGTAATCATTTTTGCTAACAAAGAAAGGTGTATAAAAATTTTGATATGAATGTGTTAAGACTAGAGCGTATTCGACCACTGCTGATGTAATATGTAAGTATTTTTTTCCTAGACATTTACATTTTAAAAATATAAATTTGAGAAACTTCTATAATATGTAGAATAATAAAAATGATACCTTATAGCATCACGTAATTTCTTATCACCAATATTGTCTAAATCACGTAGGTTGTACTCAGAGTTGTTGGAGGTGCGCGACAACTTAGCTTTTCTTTTCTCTTCACGCTCTTGCTCCTTGCGCTTTCGTTTTGATTCTTTCTTCTTTTTCCTTTTACAAAAGTAATCGATATTAAAGTATTCTACAAACGTTACAAAACTTTGGCTTAGGCTTTATCTTATATGGATTTCTTTATATAATAATATTATTCTGTAAGTACACAAAATTCGAGTTTGCGAAATAATTTTATTTTAAAGGGTGGATGGGCGCATCAGGAAACATTTTTTGTCTTATCAGTAGCAAACAAAAAATAGCAAGAAATCCAATATTGACCGGAAAAAATTATACAACTTATAGGTATTAACTCGCTGTAGTATGTGTCCTGCCCACTGCATTTAATGGCGTCAATAGAAATTTTATTATGCAAGCAAATTGAACTTACTTATCCTTCTTTTTCTTCTTCTTTTTATCATGATCTGCTCCAGGCTGTGTCTGCTGTCCCAGCTCTTGCATTTTGCGATTGCGCTTATACTGAGCAGTTTCTTCTAAGAAGTTACGTACCTTATCTTCATAGTCAGAATCTTCCTTAGTCATTTCTAGGAACTTTCGCACCTGATGATAAATAATACATACTGCTTTGAGGCCAATTTTGCTTTAAATCGTTAAACAAACAAAATATGTTCAATTATTGTTGATTCTATTCATAATATTTGTAATTCCTTCAGTGAACTATATTAGATAATGTGTGGTCTTCTTCATCCTGGCGTAAATCCCTGCGTATGCATTAGACAGGGTGTGGTATGTGTGATAATGGATTTAAATATAACAAACAAATAAAATTCAATTCAGTGTGTCTTATAAAATTTTGTTACATCTGACAAAATTTCTGTTCCTATTTTACAAAACGCAGGAGGAAATCCATAAAAGATTAGAAAGCATATAGTATTTGCTAAAATAATTACATAAATGAATACCGACCTTCAATTCGTAGTCAATATCAGCTTGTGACTTCATAGGCGCAGTGGTCGGTTCCTCTAAAACAGGCGGGGGTGGGGGTTGATATCCGTAAGGATGATTGAACTGGGAGTTATGTGTCCTAGATCCCGCGTCACTGTCACCTAACATCGCCATACGTTTACTCAACGGTGACAATGAGCGTTGCCTTTTGTTGTTCGATTGGGAACGACGTTTTTTCTTACGATTTGGTCCTTCTGATTCTGAAATCATGTACTTCTGTATCTATGATATATATAATGTAAAGGAATTGAATCTACTAAGTAGACAAAGAAAAAAATTATTATTTTCAGTTACTATATTATTATGTAATTATAATATGTAATTATATAAAAACAATATACTGTTAATTTCTCACCACTGGAATCTGATGAAGAAGATGAAGATTCAGAAGAAGAGCTTGAACTTGAGGAATCACTTGATGATGAGGATGAACTGCTTGATCGTTTTTTCTTGCCCTTGCCGCGCTTCTTCTTCTTTTTCTTTTCTTTTTTTTCGGTTAGATTGAGCAGTTGTTTTAAAGTCTCCTGCATCTCAAATGACTTTGCCCCTGACAATCCAGGTAACAACAATTCATCAGGCTCTATCAATGGTTTGTTTGTAGAAGTCTTGCTTCTAAGAAAATCTAAAGAATTCTGAGCTTCCTCATGGAAAGGTATGATAGCTAAACAATCCTCGTATGCCTTTTGCGCCTCAGGTATTTTATTCTCATCTTCATAACTACGACCCAACGCCACTAATGTTTCTCCTAGATATTTACGGGCATTTGCATGATTAGGGTTCAGCTTCAGCGAAGTTTCAAAGTCCTCTATAGCTTTCTTGAATGTTCCATTGTTAGCATATAATGCGCCTCTCGCCACAAGGCCTTCAACATTTCTAGGATCAATGCTTAGTGCCTTATTTAGGCATTGGAATGCGTCAGAGTGTCGTCCCAGTTTAAAATATTCAATTCCTTCAGCTACCGATCGGAACGCCCATTTGTTTGCTTGAGCTTGACGGAGTTCATCTGCATATTCTGAAGTTGAAAATCCTCCTCTGAAAACAATAACCAAATTTAAAGTGTTGGTATTATTATCTATATATATAAAAGGACTTGTCCTCACTGACTGAGGTAAGACGCGCGCACAGCCGTAACGGCTAATGGTAGAAACGTGAAATTTGGACAAATGTTTACTTTCGTAATCTGGACATCCACTAAGAAGGGATTTTTAAAAATTTTAAACCTAAAGGGGTGAAATAGGGGTTGAAAGTTTGTATGGAAAAAAAATTAAATCGGCACCAATTTTTATAAAATTTGAAATTTAGATTTTTAAAAATTTAATACGTGTTTCATTGTTTTCTAGAATTCTCCTCCTAAGGGTGCAAATAAGGGGTTAAAAATTTGTATGAAAAAATCTTTAAAACGCCACTGATTTTTATAAAATTTGAAATTTAGACACTCAAAAATATTTCATTGAACACATGTTTTGTGGTTTATAAGAATTCACCCCTAAATAAGCAAGCGAAGCTGCGCACCTCCGCTAGTTGTTAATAAAATGAAACTTTTTTATTGCCGCATGCTGTATCCCGCACCTGAGATCCGTTCATTACCATTCCCCACTTTCCGCTGAATTCTGGAGGCACTGCGTGTTGAGTGGCGGGACTCAATGCCGCGATTGTCTTGCGAGTATTAAATATTTCAATTACCCTGAATGGGAACCGAACCCACAACCGTGTACAATTAAAAACCTCAATTTGATAGCATTTAAATAAATATTTTATTGACTTTACCTTAATGTTGAAAAATTTGTGCAATACATGTTGGAGATGCCAAGGAGCTCAGAGAGGTATTGGACGCAGTTAGGATTATTGAAGCCAGGACTCTTCTCTAAAATTGCTTCATAACTTTCTCCCTTCATTTCCATAGTTTTCCTGTCAAAAATTAATCAATTAGTATGGCAGAAATGTGGCCACAGCTGTATCCTTTGATTTTAGACGCGAGACATTCCACTATTACTTGACTAAAAAGATTCAAAGTAAAATGAATGTATCGTCTCAAGAATAGATTCCTAATGTCAGTCATAATTCACACATACTCATCCTCACCTGTTCCCTTGGAGCTGTTCAAAAAAGGTTATTTTACTTGAATTTTATTTCTTTCACACACAAATATAACATCATAGATTAGGTGATGCTGCTTGACAATGTGACTTTAATATTACCAAATTATCTCAGCTATGGTCACAATACAATGTGGTGTTATGAATAGGTCTCGGAAGTTGCTCTCTACACCTAGAAAAAATCACCCTAAAATAATAGTGGAAGATGGTTCCTTTAGTAGCCAGCTAGCCTGTACAATCAGTGTCCAACGAAACAGCGCAAACCACCGTCGCTTTGTTAAACTATTGTTATCATCTCTGGGAGCCTCACATCAGCTAAATATATTAACGGTCAGGGCTAGTCCATTTTAATAAAAAATAACGCCAACGCCCGACAAATGTTGATTATATTAAAGTCCAATCAAGGTTTTGTGAGATAATGCTGCAATATTAAATATTAGATTTAATACGGAATTAATGTTCTGCTTACAGACATGTGAATGCAGTGACCCTAGGAATATGTGTACTGACCTTTTAGCCATCATAGAAGTGTTAAAGATTTGGCAAAATCTGATAAAAATCCTTAATAAAAGCTAAATACGCATCCCAATCAACATATAAATAATGTCTTCTATAATCCAATTATTTTAACATTGCAAATTCAAAATAATGTATTTGTGCAACTAGGCACTTGGTAAATTGTTTAAATCTATACTGAAAAAGTGACCACAAAATAGTGAAAACATTTATCCACATAAAGAACATGTCCTTAATTTCCCAACATGTATGTGTGAAAAATATAATAAAAATCCACATACACTAAATGATAAAACACAAAACAAAGTAAACACAATTCTTCATATATCCATTATTCATTACTTTCTTCTAATCTGGACTAACTTCAATTTAGTTGTTTCACAGCATCACTTTTTTATATCTTGATTTTTAAACTTCTTAATAGCATATAATGGTGACTTCTTCAGAAATATGTTTGTTTACATAGTTTCCACATTCACAAAATGGTTCAACATCTTCACAATAAAAGGTGATATAATAAAATAGTGTGACAAAAATGTGATTGGCAGCCCTGCAAAGTGTGAGAATACTGTGATTTAACTTTTATAAATGGCAATACATACTTGTACACTAGGGGAAAGTCGTCAGTGCTGAGGAGTCCTAGAGGTGGCATAGGCGGGAGATCATCGGGCCCCCGTGTAACACCTTTCATGCCGCAGACCATTTTGTCCGTGTCAGGAATGACTTCTATAACTTCACAGCACACTGTGTCATTCATCAGGTAGGTTCTTGACACATTTTTCTTGTCCACCGCTGGTATGATATTTGCAACTGGCAAAAATGCCTAGAAAAATAATACCTATCATCTAATAGATGTCTATAACATACACTGTCTGTAGATAACAGATTGCTTTTAGTGAATTCATAGATATTTAGATTTGTAAATTCTTTTATTAAATTGAATAATTTTAGAATCGGACCATTCAATTTTTAAAGGCCGAATATTTATTTAGATACTAAAATAAAAACATAAATTTTCACAGAGACAGACTGAGTAAATGACATATACATAAAATATAACTCTACTAAGAAGTTAAAATTTGCTGCACTAGGTATATTTACAAAATGATTTCTGTTTAATTTTCTTATCATCAAAGTCCTTCCCATGTTATAAAATGAGAATGTGATCTTAACATTATGGTCAATAAGATGGCCACACAAAGAAGGGTAGTCAGAAAGAACCTTGGAACCTAGTGTTACAATAGTTCTGTTCCCCACTTTCTGGCAAATTCTGATAGCGTTGTGTATTCAGTGCAGGAACTCAATGCCACACTTTGAGCAAGCGAGTGGGAGGTAATTTTCTATATTAAATTTTCCTCAAGTGAAAATTGAATCCACATCCTGTCGCTTCAGTTACAGTCACAGTTGAGCCTCTGTGCATGACTCGCCTCAACTACACTGATATAGTATATAAATTTAGATATTACACATATATAAACCTTTAACACAAAGAGCTCACTCTGTCTGTAATCCTAAATTCCTTAATTTAAGTAATAAAAATCTTAATTATTATTTTAAAATTCATTTATTTGTTTATTGTGAAACCAGTTTCCAGTCATGAGAATTAATTCTTCTTGTGACAATAAGACAATGTGTGTCACATTGAATTTTTCCAGTGTTTAGAGAATGGAGTATCTTTTTTTTTCAGTTTCACACTGTATCTTGACACTCCGTTCCTCACTTTCTGCCGAAATTCTGGAGGCATTGTTGGCAGAACTCAACGCCACGCTTTGCCATGGAGTATCCTAATATTAGGTCTTTTCTGCTATATGCTAGAAAGTGAAAAAAAAAGAAATAGTCACTCATACCTTAACATTGATATCAGCGACGTATCTTGGAGTCGGAGCTGCTGTGCATAGGACCTTCAACATCATTCCTGAGGCTGTTCTATTGATCACTGCTCCAATGATAAGTTCACCAGTTTTCACATTCTATATGTAAAAAATAAAAAAAATAATAAGAACAGTATAGGCAATAAGTCAAGGTCACTCTGAAGTTAGCAGTAGACAACTGCAAAGATTTGATTGTATAGTTTTGAACAAAGTGTATAAGTTCAGAAAACCTAAGTTTGGGGTGGCTCCCATTAGTTGATCATACTGTATTTAAGTGTCATTGTATATTTATTTATATATGTTTATAATTGTACCTTCACATATAGCAGGGTAGGTAGAGAGAATCATGTTAAAATATTCTATTCCCCAAGCACTGTTGAACTTTCAAGACATTGTCTTGAGTACATTACACTTTGTTTTGTAAACCAGAATGAGACAATGGAGTTAACTCATTACCCCAATTTGGAATGAAACCCACAGACATTGAATGAATTTACACAATTTACTGCACTGCAATGGCCTGAGCTGATGCAGTAAATTTTGGCATATAATTGAAAAATATACTTTTAAAATAAAGTAAAACCCATACAAAATTGCTATACTTACATCAAAAAAATGTCGCAATCTTGCAGTTTTATCCACATTTAAGAAAGTCTCAAACGGTGGCATTAATGCAAACAAATCTGTAAAAAATATTTAATTATTTATTTGAATAAAATTTCCTTATGAAACAATCTGATATAATTTATATTATAAAGAGGATTACAACATTTTCTAATAAAGGATATATCTTCTTATAATATATTTGGTGCGGCTTAGGTGGGCGAAATGGAAAGTTCACTATTGACCTTAACTTAACACTTATGACCATAACATTTTTTTGGTAGGTGGGCGGTATGATAGCTGAGTAGGTATAGATTATTAAAAAGTATATATTAAAATAAAACTGATATTTTAAACAAGGTACTTACTATCTTCAGGTGTAGTTGCATCAGCCCCTAAACTAGAAGATGATGGGGTTTCTTCTAATAGTGAAGCGTCAAATAAAGCATTTGCTTCTTTTGCAATAAACTGATGTAAGTTTAACCGCTTTGCTCTGTCTTGGAATGTAAGATGTTTATGTCTGGACTGATAAACAGCAAAGTCCAGTGGTCCTACACCAATTTTGCCCAAATCGTCTTCTCCTCGTTCTGCCTCCCACGCCTTTTGTAATTGTTGCCCATGGTAGTTGATGGATTGCGCCACCAATGGCGCATCCAGAACCGGTTCCATATTAATATGCTGCAATAACAATAAGGAAGCAATGTAATATTTTAAGAAAAATAAGCCGCATCAGAATCACAGAACACATTTACTCATCAGAATTGATTAAAATACGGTCACGCCGCCATTTTGAACAAGTAAGTACTAGTGTGATTATGAATAATGAAATTTAAAATTATTCAATACTTACTGTAAAGCTGCCAAAACTCAAAATTATAGCTAGAATTCACACTAAATTATAATTAGATATTGTCCGTAGTGTCAATAATATAACCACAAAATGAAATCAGAAAGCACTTCCATCAAAATGGCGGAACATACTTCACTATACTCAACTCATGATGTGAAAATGAAATCAGATATACGAATATGGTGCGCGTTGCGCACAGACTAATGAAAAAATTAGGAAATATATTGTGTACAACTACAGACTATATTATACGGTACACAGAGTATAGACCACATATAGGCTACAGATTATAATACATGATCTATTACAATAAATTTACTGATTTTAAACAAATACTATACCGTAAGTAGTTATTAAGGAGAAATATACATTGAAAATACTTTAAAATGAATAAAATTAAAATAAATTTTAGTTGATTGAATATCTATTTGGCTCTCTTAAAAAACCAGAGAGATTTAAATTATAATCCTTGTAGAATTAGATTTGGGTTAAGGTAAAGTGAGCTGTTTATGTAAATGAATGAAATATGTATTTTTACATCTTGCAAGGAGGTGGATTATATATTTTTTATAATGTATTTGTAGTCTACTTGTTCCTATTTTTTGTACTCCATTGGAGATTGTGGTAGATATATTTTCCGCTTGTTGAACTGGACCAATGCTTGTCATTTACCACCCATGACTCAAGAGTATCATTAGGTGATAAGTCGTATATAGTTGTATGCAGCCACCACTACGTAGGAAACCAATATCTACTAGCTTATACTATATTATAAATAAGCGTACACTACATTATTAGCTTATATCTGCGAATTCGGTGCCAAAAGTAATTAATTGGATATTTTATGAGACTGCAGCACCACGAGTGCAGTTGGAGGGACTGTTGGTCTCACTGGAAACACGATTGCTGTGGATTGGATTATACAGAATAAACAGTAATTGATGGGGACATCAGTGGTAGATTTATTAGGAAATTATTAACTCTTTCACTTGATTGATTTTGCACATTTAGGAGAGAACAGGGTAATGAAAGCCTACTAAGGGAAAATGTTGATAACAATCACATTTGTCAACATTTTTGTATTTTTTAACTGCCGTATGATCCCGGCCTAGAATAGGATCACCCTGGTACTGATGGTGTCGTAAGAGGCAACTAAAGTACGTGTGGTAGAGTCACGTCGCCAGCAATGGCAACACGCATGGGCAGACTCGCCCGGATCATTACCACCCCCGGCATTTAAAACCGGCGCTAAGTAGTGGCTTTATGCCACTGCGTTTCGCATTAGGTAATGCCGGGCTCCGGAGCCCAACCCCCACCCCCTCCCTGGAATATGAAAGCGTCACATAAAGAGAATCTACCCCAGGAGGGTACCAGCACCTCCGGTGCTGGAGAATCCCTCCCTGAGTCCTCAAGCTCAGGCTGCCCTTCGAATTCTGGGGAGGGCACAGTACCGCGCGCAAGACCAAACTGCAAACAAGGCAAACGAGACGTTCGCCCCACGGCTACTCCTACCACACTAAACGTGGACTTCTGTAATATCAGGGGTCTTCACTCCAACCTGAATGCCTTCCACCACCATCTTGAGACGGCACGGCCGGCCTTGCTATTTCTTACGGAGACTCAAATTGTCCGACCGAGCGACACAGCCTACCTCCAATACCCCGGCTACAAAATAGAACACAACTTTATGCCTCGTGCCGGGGTCGCTGTGTTCGTAAGGGAGGACCTGAGTTTCCATCGTCTTGCTAATTTTGAAGGTCGGGACCTGTCTACCATCTGGCTCCGTATTGACTCGGACGATCGAAAACAAGTCTACGCATGCCTTTATAGGTCCCACAGTGGCAATGCGGAAACGGATCGGCTCATGGAGCAAGTTCAGACGGCCATCGACGATATGCTCTCACAGATCCCCTCTGCTGAGGTCGTGATACTTGGCGATTTTAACGCGCACAATGCCAGTTGGCTTGGATCACGCACCACCGACCACGCGGGGAGGGCCGTTTTTGACCTTGCTATGGCGATTGGATTGTCCCAATTGGTTGAGTCGCCAACGTGATTCCCGGACGTGGACCACAATGCCTCCTTATTGGACCTTCTGCTGACTTCGCACCCGGAACAGTGCCAGGTTGTCGTCGATGCTCCTCTGGGGACTTCTGACCATTGCCTGGTACGGAGTGTCGTGCCCATTAAGTGCGGCAGTCGCAGAACACCCGTAACTCGTCGCGTCTGGCACTACAAGTCAGCAGATTGGGATGGGATGCGTACATTTTACTCATCTTATCTCTGGGGGCCGGTTTGCTTCTCTTCTGATGATCCTAGTACCTGTGCCGCTGCTGTAGCCGACGTGGTTCTGCAGGGCATGGAACTTTATATTCCTAGCACTGTAGTGCCTATCGGTGGCAAGTCACAGCCTTGCCAGCCTTGGTTTGATACGTCTTGCAAACTGGCTGCCCTTAGCAAACGCGAGGCATATCAAATCTGGGCTGAGGCGCTGGTTACTAAGGATCCGAAGGTGAAAGCCTCAAAAAGAGAGTATAACCGGGCCTCTAGGTCCTTTAAGCGGCAAATTGCCAAAGCAAGGTCCGAGCATATCGCCAAAATCGGCGAGAAGCTTGAGAACTACCCGTCCGGAACTCACCAGTTTTGGGAGCTCTCAAAGGTGGCACTCGGCAACTTCAGCCAGTCTTCACTTCTGCCTTTACGCAAGGGGAATGACATCTTGGTCCATACGGCGAAAGAGAAAGCCGATCTCCTGGGCGCTCTCTTTGCCTCGAACTCGACTTTGGATGACCGAGGATCAACGCCACCGACCAGCCCGCGGTGCCAGAGCTCAATGCCTGACGTACTTCAGCCAAAAAGCTGTAAGCTCTGTCTTCTTTGGACATCCACAAGTCTAGCGGGCCAGATGGCATCTCCCCCTTAGTGCTTCGTTCTTGTGCTCCTGAGCTGCCACCGGTGCTTACGCGTTTGTTTCGGTACACTTACTCAGTCGGCGTAGTCCCAGATTCATGGAAGAGCACTCTTATCCACCCGATCCCGAAGAAGGGCGATGGTTCCGATCCATCTAACTACATGCCAATTGCCATCACCTCCCTACTCTCAAAAGTTATGAAGAGCATCATCAATAGCCAACTCTTGGTTTATCTAGAGGATCACCGATTGATTTATGACCGTCAATATGGCTTCCGCCATGGTCGCTCAGCAGGTGATCTTCTGGTTTACCTAACCCACCGTTGGGCTGCGGCTATCGAAAGCAAGGGAGAAGGCCTGGCAGTTAGTTTGGAAATGGCGAAGGCCTCTGATCGAGTGTGGCATGGGGCGCTCCTTGCTAAACTTCCATCCTATGGGCTTCCCGAGACTTTTTGCAGGTGGATCGCCAGCTTTCTCACTGGGCGCAGCATCAAGGTCGCTGTCGACGGTTTTTGCTCCAATGATAAGCCCGTGAACGCAGGCGTTCCCCAAGGCTGCGTGCTGTCCCCCACGCTGTTTCTTCTGTTTACTCCGGTCGCGCAAGTCTTTCTCGGGAAAACGCTGAACAGTGCCGAAATAAACTTGTGTTTTCTGTTGAGGCATCCCTCGAGAATGTCTCTTCATGGGGTGAAAAGAACTTGGTCCAATTTAACCCCCTGAAGACACAGGTTTGCGCGTTAACCACTAAAAAAATCTCATTTATCGTATCGCCAGTCTTTCAGAACACTCCCCTTTCATCCGCGCCCAGTATCAGCATATTGGGCCTTAATGTTTCGAGTGACTGTCGGTATCGCGATCATCTGGAAAGCAAGGCCAAGTTGGCCTCGAAGAAACTGAGGGTCATCAATAGAGCGAGACTGTACTTCACGCCAAAACACCGATTGGCCCTATATAGGGCTCAGGTTCGGCCACACATGGAGTTTTGTTCTCATCTCTGGGCTGGTGCACCCCAGTATCAGCTTGACCCATTTGATCGCATACAACGTAGAGCTGTTCAAATCATTAAGGACCCAGTAAGCTGTGAAAGGCTTGACACTTTGGCTCTGCGTAGAGACGTCTCCTCGCTGTGCGTTCTCTATCGCATTTATCATGGTGAGTGTTCTGAAGAACTGTTTGACCTATTACCTGCCGCCGAATTTTCTAACCGCACAGCACGTAACAAACTTAAATATCATCCACACCATCTGGATATGTGGAACTCCACTACTGTGCAGTTTAGTGCGTAGAAATTTCCTTCCGCGCGTCACCGAACTGAGGAATAGCCTACCCGCGGCAGTGTGTCCAGCTCGGTACGATATGGGCACCTTCAAAAAAGCGCGTATATCTCCACCTCAAAGGCCGGCAACGCACCTGTAGCTCCTCTGGTGCTGCACGGGGTCGTGGGCGGCGGTGATCATCATCAGGTGACCCGAACGCTCGTTTGCCTTGTCCTTTTTCCATAATAAAAAAAATAGGAACTCTTACTTTGATTATTTAAGGTTTTACTAGGTTCTCATTAGCCACTGACCACCTTTCAAAATGAATAAAATAAATATTTAATTCTACTTCTTATTACAATTTAACTAATTGGAATTGTTAGTGTATGAATCTAGGGATATAATAAGCATAAATATAATTAAATTAGAATATAATTTCGTACTCACCTTGATGTTGGCAATTAGCATTTTTTTGTAAGCTTGAAGTGAAAAATACACAATGGTCCCTCGTGACTAAAAAAATGGTACTAATGACTTGAACGCGTCAGGCAAAGTTTGTCGATGGTTCACGGAAACAGCTGAGTGCTTACGATCACGCGAATGTGCCTGCATTCCGTGCAATCACCATAGTTCCCATTGCCCGATGGCTCTCATTACCCTACCCTACCCACTTCATAAATCTGGGGGGTGGAAGTTTCTAAAAGATTTCTGCCAATTTTGATTATATCTGAAAATTAATATAGGGACTCCTTGTTATAAATCCTATATCTTATAAAACAAAGTCGCTTTTCGTGTCTGTCTGGCGTTTCTAACTCTTCTTCTTCTAAACCATCCAACGGATTGATGCGGTTTTCACCATTAGGTCGAGTATTTTTCAAGGAAGGTTTATATATAGTTTATTATTTGTACATTCTTAGTTAAATTAACAAAAATAAGATAAATGTGCATAAAGTCCTACCCGATGAGACACTTTCGCGCATGCGCTGCTTTAATGGTAAGAACTACATGAAAAAAATGTTCTGGAGTATTGTTTCTCTTAATGAAATCTACAAAAAAGTCAGCGACAGCATATTCGTATCTTTTAAGAATAACGTGTAGTGATCATTTTTCTGTCTAAATATAATAATTTCAATATATTTTTTATTGTGAGGGATGTTTTTCCATAATGGTATTAATCCTTATCCTTTAAAATACTCTTTTAATTTTCTACGTTAAACGAAGATAAAATTTGCTCTTTACACTATTTCGAAATTGCGAATAGTTTTAGAGAAAAACGCATTTAATTGTTGACACATCCCGCCGTCGACACATCAGCTGTATGTTACTCAAGTTTCACTTATCCCTTACTCTCAGCATATAAATAAGTATATTAGTTACGTTGGCCATTTAATGTAGATCAAAACTGTCTTTTACTGTTTTTCATTTTAATAAGTACTTTAGAAGTTGTTACAATATCAAAAAATCCTTGCTGCGAAACGGCTCATCATTCGCCATGCGTCCCTGCCCGCCCCGCGACATTTTGCTTATACAAGGCGTCCGCCGCGGCCGCCTGCCTTACACGTATCGGTGGTTTAGTGGTAGAATGCTCACCTGCCACGTGGGCGGTTCGGGTTCGATACCCGGCCGATGCATTCTATTTAATTTTCCTCACAGGCAGCCACGAAGTGCTTGCTTTTCATCAGGGACAGAATACCCTTTTCAGCATTAACCACAAGCTCGAAAAAAAAACCCCCCTGCCTCTATAGCAACGAAGATTTAGATGCGTTTGCACGTATTGGATAATTGGAGTTGAATGTATTATTTCAGCGCGATATATTTGGTTTCATATTTTTTGTAGTAGTTATTAGTAGGTAGGTTTTTGTTTATAATTTCTTCCGTTTAAAAATAGTCATTTAACTATCTAAAAATAGTCATTTAAATATATTTTAATAAGTACTTGAAAAGATTAGTAGCACAGATTTAAAATTACGGTACCTACTAAAAAATCCTTGCTGTGTAAAATAATTGGAAAATCCTTATTGAAACTACGAAAATGCGGGTTGCATTAGGGTTTCATTAATTTTTACATTATCTTAAGTGCTTTGCAAACATATATTATATGAATAATCCAGTTGTAAAAGCGGGCTAAGCCGCAAGATGGTCGCTAGTAAATAATAAGAACAAATAGTTCAGGATTTTCAAGAAATTCGAATTTACGCTATTTACGCTATGGGACTTTATTTGTGTGCCAAAGTGAAACCGTTATCCAAAAATCATTGGATCTCATGTAAGCCTACAGCTAAGCTCTCTATAAACGAGCTATAAGTCCTACTAACTTCAAAAACTGCGCTTTATTAAAAAATGCTTAATAGAATAATAATGCTTAATGCTTAATAAAAATATAGTTAGGCTATGTATAGTTAGAAACTTGGCTGTACATGTGATTTTATATTTTTTGATAATGAAAGAGTATTTTTTTATATATTGTTATGTTTTAAATACAAAAATTTATATATATTATAATACTAGATATTTTGTCTATTTAAGGGCAAGAATGAGTAAGTTGTAAAAAAAGCTTTCAATCTCTTTCTAATCTAGTTACTAATGTTAACGAATTTTTACATAATCGTCCCCAATATGTATAATTACATCCACTAAGCCAACTATCAGAAGTAATACTTCATTAGCAGCATAATACTGTAATATTTTAGAATTATGTTGAGGCACGTAAGTATATATCTTGCATACTTCAAAGCGACCATAAAGCGTCATTGGGAAGGTCTCACTTCAATAGAAGAGTCGAATACAAAAGGCGAAAGAGGGCTAGGTAATGGCAGACACAATAGAAATACTGTTTGGACTGGGAGGCGGTTCCTCGCACAATGGTGGACCGCGAAACTTATTTTATTCCTTAACACTTATTTATTTTCAGAGCCTAGACAACGGTTTTCCCCTAACGTTCCTTCTACTTGTTTTGATAAATCAAATTTCTGAGGTAACAGAAAAATAAATTTTAAATTTGAAATAAACTAGTATTTCACATACATTATTGAATAGAGTACACTAATAGATAGTACACGTGGCTATAGCTCACTAATGGACAATTTTAACATAATGCGAGTATTCGTTAATTGCGTGACATTTTTATTGTATATCAGCGTAACATAAATTCGCTGGCGTGTATGCAAGGTGTATTGTGTGGGCTGACACAATACGCCGTGTCGCTTTGTGCCGCATTCGCACCATTGTCATCGGACATATTACTCAACGTTTTCACCTTATATCAACTTCTGCAGTCTTTGGTGCTTCCTTTTGCCAGATACAGCAGCTTAGTAGTGTTTAGTTTTCATTAAAGTATCAAATCACCTCAGCTTTACTAGAATATAATTATATATTTTCATTGCTTCAAGCTGTCTCCAGCAGATTGCAGGGTAGACAGAGGGAACCTTGTATCCTAGTATTAAGACATTTCATTTCTAATAAGATACTTCTGTTTTTTTTTTAACATTCCACATTGAGACAGAAAAATACTTATTAGGATTAGGCGAGATTTGAACCAAGTCCAAGGGCAGAGCGTTTTCTAAAGAGGCGCGGGTTCTTCGTCCCGTCCGTTCCGGGTTCCCGCTACGTTCAAATAATTATACGTTTTTCTAATAAGTATAAGATATTTATGTTCCTCGCTTTCCGCCAAATTAAAGTTCTGTTTTTAGGATTCCGTACTTCTTAATAAAAAAGGAACCCTTATAAGGTCCGTCCGTCTGTCAATACCACTTTATCTCAGGAACGGAAGGTATTTAAGCCGCTAGTTCAAGTGAGGTATCGGATGAAAAGGCTCTGTCTAAGCTAAGCCTGAATTTCAGAAACAACTCGAGCCCTCCCATTTTTGTACGGAACCGTCTTTAGGCTAGCTCGACCGACCCCGAATTTGAAATATTTTTATGTAAGAATGTAACTAATTCTCAATTAGGTACCTACTGTACTTTATTAAATTCAAGTTATATTGTTAGGTTATATTTTACGTTACCTAAAGTATATGAATTAATTTCTATAGTTAATTATGAAGTCAGTAATTCTTTAACGTATAATACTGAAATCGTCGGAAATTTTATAACAAATAATATCTTTAGTAAGTATATCTCAAATTAAAAGATATATTTGATTACTGAAAGTAACTATTTATTTATACATTTAACATGATGCATTCTTGCATTTTATGCATAGGGTGGATCAGGGATGGTTGAGATTAAGCGTGGTGCGCAAGGATTCGGCGCGGGAAAGCTCTAAGCGTTCACGTCATTCGCCGGCCGGCTCGCAGTCTGTGGCAGTATCTCATAGAACACGATCGCTTGGCAGCAAAACATACAGCCTAAGCTCGCTCGAACTTTTTCGTCGGAAATGATTTCCCGCCAAATATTGTCATTTTAATTTGTACACTGTGGAGTACTAAGTGGCTGAATTGTTTTAGTGGTAGATGGTGTCGTGTTTTGTGATTTATATTGTGCATATTTTGGAGAATACAGGAATTATTCTACGGTGAAAACTTCGCGGTAAGTGTTTTATTGGATTCTAATTAGATTTTTGCTTTGGTATATTTTTTTTTATTTTTGTTATATATTTAAAGATAGATTTATTTATCTTGAATGATTTTTGGATAATTTTTATTTGAGTTGTTCTGTTTAACTATATATAGATTTAGTTGTAATATTTGGAAGATATTAAATAAAATATTTTATATACAACGTCGTACACTTTCTAAATCATGATTATATATTTTTTTTATATTGTAATTGTAAGTACATGAAACTTCACATACCTATAATTACAATTTTTATTATTTTATACTCGGTAGACACAATTTATTTTATTTTATAATGAATAAACATTTCAACACAATATTATTCAACATCATTGGGTAAGTTGTACTTCAAGTATTGTTTTGTTTTTCATACAAGAGAATTAATAAAAAAAAGCTAATTCATATTAATACTTTATAAAATAATTATGAAACTCCACTGCAAAACAAAAGCCGATCGCGATGAAATCGATTGACGCGATAAACTTGCAAACAACAAAATAATGGTAGACTCGGGGAATTAACGCTTCTATTGTGTTAGTACAATAATCTGCTATCTAGGCCAGCCTCAGTGCTGCAGACGAACCTTTTGTCTTTCATGTTCGCCGTTAATAATGGCGGGCACCGAAACAGCCGCGCACAATACCGCGAAATGTGCGCGTTTTCATTTGCAAGACAAAACGCGCTTTGTTGTGTCCGCTCAATACGGAATTTATAGCGGGTGGACCGAGCCGCATTGACGGCTCGCTAACGAACGACCGAACGCCATAAATGCATTTTGATCGGAGGTCCGTTCATAATCGATGGCGCTGACCTATTCACCATTCATTCGCTTCCCAGGAGGTGGAAGCACCCTGTTTGGTTCGACTTCAGCGACGGATTGTCAATCTGTCACCGTTTTCATCTTAACACTAAATGTTACCGATTACGTAAAATGAGGGTTATATAGCAATAACAGCACATTGTTACATTACTTGACGAAATTAATTAACTCATTTATGTGTCACCTGCATCCTTGAAATATCTCACTTGTTTTTCCACTTTCTTAACGTTTAAAATTCATTCCATCTGGGGCAATCCAATGATGAACTTGTTTTACAAAGCCAAGAAACACTTGTACAAATTTTGTATTTATTTTATACCGATTGATAAACTGTTTGATTTAACAAATCTGAAAGTAATTTTATCTTAACACAATATTTCATATAAAACTCGAAATGAAAGAACTATTCAGTGGGTAGGTTTTATGAAAGTCCAAAGTAATATTATACCTACCTATTTATTATACAGCAAGTCTATATTTTCAGTCAAAAGAATCCGATTCAAAGAAGGCGAAGAAACGGAAAGGTAACCACAAAGATTCGCTTCAGTCGGTTGGCTAGCCAATGGATTGCGCTCCTTTGCTACGTACTTCATTTAAAGAATCTACTTTGCTTAAAGAAAATCTTTAGCATTTTTAAGAAAGTAAAAAAAAATCCTTTGAATGTTTCACGTAAGTCGAAATATTATTTCTTTTGCACTTTTTGTCACATTTCAGTCGTTTCTCCATGAAGCTCAGCCTGCAAATAGGGGATCATTTCTAATTAAGCTCAGTTTGATGTTCAGGCTATCATAGCGTTTGATATGTGGCGAACTTCCAAAATGAAAGGAGAATCCCTACAAAATAAAGTTACACTCAAGACTTCGAGAGGTCGCGTCGCTACAAAAGCTTCGTAATTGGCCCGTTCTTTTTCTACTTCCCTGAAGCATTCAGAGCCAATGAAACGTGTGCATTTAAATGACGTTCCACAGCTTTGTGGGGTCACACTCAAAGTTGTTCGTGAAACCGCCAGTATACGACTTTTGTATAGCCCCGCGACGCAGGGACTAAAAAGAACCTGCTATTTACTTGTTAAGAACTCATTAGTCATGCTTATTTGAAAATGTAATAGTCTACTAGGTACTATGTGAGCTGTTGGCTTATACTCATAAAAGAAGTACGGGATAAGAAACAAGATTTAACTTTAACTAATTTTAATACTTCTTACAATATTGTAATTTTTTTTTGTATACCAATAAGTATAGTTTTTCCTAATTCAAATTTTTAAAGAGTGCTTTAAATATTACATCTACCAATAGTTATAATATAACTTTATCTACCAATAGTTATAATATAACCTTATTAATAATCAATTATCATTTGTATTAAATTTGTAAAAATCAGCTTGTCACCGTCAAGATCGAACTACCTGAAGAGCGTCGAAGGTTTCAAACTCGATCCATGATTTCAATTGTTAAATACTAAAAACCAATCGATACTTAATATGTCAAACATATTTGTAAATGTTTAAAAAGTAGCTAGCACATTCCCCAGCACGCACCACAAAACATACTTACGTAACTACACATCCCTATTGAATCGACGTACCCCCACCACCCACACCCATTCATTCTTTGCAGCTTTTGTACGAGCGTTCAGGCTTTTTGTAACGGCGGCCGTCGTGAATAGTAACTGACGAAATATTGTTAAGCATGATATCATCTCGACAGCTTCGTTCGAAACTGTAGAGCTGCGAAGAGTTAAAGATTTCGGTGTGTGGAAAATGAGGATGTTTTTTTTTATATTTCTGGACCGATTGACCTTTTAATTAAAGTATTTATAGCCAATGGATATAAGTGAGTAAATATCTCTGTCTACTAAAAACAATAACAGTAATAATTATGGACTGTACAATTAATCGGTCGAGGTCTGAGATTTAAACATACATAAATGCGACTTAAAAATCTTTAATCAAAAATTACCATATTCACAATGAACTATACCGTTATTATTAGGTTTGAATATAAAACACGAATGAAGAAAACTTATGAACTTTTTATCAATGACGTGAATTTTACCTAAGAACCTAGCGTTAAGACACTCCGTTCTCCATTTAGACATTTCCGTTCCCCACTTTCCTCACAATTTTTGAGGCAAAGCCTATTGAATGGTGGAACTCAACGCCGCGTTTAGCCTGGTTAGCAGAGCGAAAAAATAAAAATATCTAAATATTTCCCTGTCACGAGTAGGATCGAACTCACTCGACAGCCGCTTGGCAGCTTGTTTAATGAGATGTAAATTACAATTATATCACTAACTTGCTTATATAATTCCGCGATTACATTGACGGTTTTATCGATAATATACATAAAAGAAGAGTATCAAAGTAAACAATGGTTAGGCACCTACTTGAAAGGGGGGGTAGGGGGCTGGACGATCGGTATTTGGTGCTCGCATTGTCGTTGAATAACTTTTGTCCCTATTGTGTTGCTGAAAGAGCCACAAAGACTTCAGCGTTGAACATAAACCGAAATTCACCAGAGCGCCGATCACTCGTCTCTTAATAATGTTTGAAGCCTGATTTTGTTCTTTACAAAGAACTTTTATATAATCTTTATTATGGAGTTATTATTCAAGGTTATAAACATGATTTAAAATATTGTTTGTTAAACAGATCTTATGATCTGTTCATCCTCAGACAATAACCGAGTGTCTTACTCTATAAACACTTAAATTAATAAAGTACCTATAAATATTTGTAAATCTGGAAATAAAACGGAAACAAAAATAATTTTAAAATAAGATTTAAAAAAAAAAAAAATTTCAAAGGCTCTAGCAAACAAAAATATGGGTGATTTTCTTCCAGATATAATTTTAAAAAATACTAGTATTAGCATAGAGTCATTTCTGAAAGTTTTATAGGTGCAGCTCAATGAGAACATGTTAACAAAATGTACTCAAATCATGAGACAGTAAAATGTTGTTATTCTTGTTACTAGAATTGGCTACATTTAAATCGAGCTTTTACTATATTTACATAAGTGTTACCTTACTTTACTTTTTACCAGTCTACTAAAACCAGACAATATTTATTAAGTACAAATATTTTGATAATGTACAGCTATCTTAGCACGGGCAGTAAATTGGCTAATTCCAATCCCAAACTATAAAAATACTATATAAAATACTAAAATGCTAATTGGAATATCCGAGCGCGGCCGCCATATTGTATGGAATTTTTACACACATATTCGTAGCATGTCTTACTTCCGTATTTTTTTAACTATACGCTGTATACATAGCAGACACTGACATAGCAAACTAGGCAGAAGGAATTTCTTATGAAGACTCTCCGTTCCCGTTAAGACACTTCTGTTACCCACTTTCCGCCGAATTCTCGAGGCGTTTAGTGGTGGAAGTCAACGCCGCGCTTTGCCTCGTTACCGGAGCTAGTTATTAAAATATTATATATGAATTTAAAGTGACAAACAAATAAATGACATAATATCATACAATGCCACAACTTGAACTAGTTTAATAAAGAAGTTTTAAGGCTTTTAAAGTGTACGCTCGATCGCGGTTGTGATTTATCTCCACTTTATTGAGTGCATCTCTTTGTGGCCGATACTCTATTTCAGCATTATCATGAGGAGGATAATATCAAATTATTAGACTTATTTATAGTAACCGTTATATTTAAGTTAATTAGTTCCGTGTAAATATATAAAACAACTTTTTTACGTGAGATTATTTGTATAAAACTTTCGTATGCTAACACAGCACTAATAGAAATTAAAGAAAATATTTATCGTAAAATATGAATTTTATAACATATATTTATACGGCACATAATTAGGAATAACATATTTTTCATATGCAGTACCTATCCATCCAGCAGCCTTTTAAATTCCACTACTGCGCCCGGTCTTGCGTACTTTTAAATCCAACGGATTCCCGCTATCTGCTTTCGTCGTCGGTCCACTCGGTCATTCTAATAATATGACCTGTCCATTGCCACTTCAGATCGCAGATTTTGAAATCTATGTCGATAACCTTCGTCTACGGATTTCATCGTTTTGGATTCTGTCGCGTAGAGAAACAACGAGAATAGCCTGTGGGTAAGGCTTGCGGTGCAGGACTACGTTTCACCATGGGCAAAACATATTGGTAACTTTGTACATACAATTTCATCGTTGTGACCGACACACAATGATTGAGGAGAATGGAAGTGTCTTATTGAGAATCAAAGTGTTTTAACACTTGGTTTTCTGGTTTCCTTTGCCTAAAATATTTATAAAATTTATAAATATTATAATCTACAATTTTATAAAACAAAAATATTTAAAAAAAATATTGGGTGTCGAATGTCGCATACAGTCGAATATATTTCAACTGTGCCACTGTGGCGTCTTTATAGAAAGGGGGTGATATATCTATAGACACATGTATAAGTATCTACATATAATAGAGGGTAGATAAAAAATGTAATAAAGAGAATTTTAGTCAACCTTTCACTGTAACCTATTTTCCATTATCCTTTGTATGTTGGCACCATTCTTTGCTGCTTTTGTATCCATGATACACCCAGAGACCAATGTAGCGGTGTATTTTTTTAAAAGCGATAAATACTGTCCTAATTATTTAATATTATTTAAGGTAGTCAGTAAAAGTTATATCTATAAAATAATGCAAAACCTACTAAACTTGTCAATCTCTA
Source organism: Heliconius nattereri (assembly GCA_013403645.1). Taxonomy (NCBI): domain Eukaryota; kingdom Metazoa; phylum Arthropoda; class Insecta; order Lepidoptera; family Nymphalidae; genus Heliconius; species Heliconius nattereri. The sequence continues at coordinate 3,191,066 of JAAIXI010000230.1, forward strand.
CATCCTACATTCTATTTAATAATGCAAAAATTACAAAAACTCTCAAACATCACTAAAACATATATTTTTTATAACTTTAACTTAACGTTATCATTTTGGCACTTTCACCTTCAAGGTTGGCAATGCATCCGCAATCCTCTCAGGTTATAAATGTCCATGGACGAGGAATTCACTTACTATCAGATCCTATGGCTCGTTTGTCCTTTTTAGCAATAAAAAATCTGGAAGTTAGTGTATAGAGAACATATCCGTGTGCATTAGTAAGTATATAAATAAGATATCCAAACATGTACGAAAAATAAATTGCATAGAAAGGGCAGTTGAACTGATTTTATTAACAAATCAATACATGTTTGTTTTTTGTGGCATCTTGTTAATAAATATTTTTAATATTTTGTGTAAAGCTGCATACTATAGTTTATGTTTATCTATAGTTTATTTATATATATATATAATATTTTCAATTCTTGTATAATAATAGCGTTAATATAATAACACGCAAATACCTAATGGTAAAATTCTATTGTAATCAAAATTGTTATAGAACAAATTGTAATATTTAACTATTAATATTCCATTAATGAAGGGTGTCGCACTTTTAGGGTTTACAACACGCAACACCACAAATTACTATGAAATGTACAATGACTATCATGTTATGTATATTAACTTTTCCTTCTATTTCTTTATATTGATATCCAGGTTCTCTTTATACTGGGGTTACCTACTTAAGATTAAGAATACTAGAGATGGTTACTATACGGTACTGTACGGTACTGACAGTTATATAATAAGTAAAAAGCTAAACTCATTAAAAACGATTTTTGACAAAATAAAAAGGAGAGTGATTGTCACGCAATCACTCAGTTCGTTCTTTGACATGCCCTTACCCCTCACATTACAAAGGGACAAATTTCCACCAGTTGGAAAACAGCCAAAGAGTCTTTTTATCGAATGCCCTAAACAATGGGCTAGCGATGAGACACAATAGTTTTGAATGACAAGCGATGGTAGATTAGGCATGGTGACAACCCTATTCCTTATGTTAAGATGCGGATCGTATGTTTCGTATTGGAAATTGCCATACAGTTTTCTTTTAAAACCGATACTTACTTCCTTTAGATTTAGATGATTAATAATTTGTGGCCATTAAGACAATTATAACCATATACCGCAAAGTACCATATAAGCAATGTTTCTTATATAACAAGGTAAGCAGAGGGAACCTAGTGGTAAGACAATCCATTCTCTAGTATTGAACATTGTGTTTTAAGTGGTGGGTCTCAACGCCGTGCCTTCTGTTACCGGTAAGAGAAAATGAAAATAATTCAATATTCCGAATGGGATTTAAACCTACAATCTTAGCTTTTTGCACAGCTAAATTATTACATATAGGTATACTTACTTCAATATTTAATAAACATATGAAAACAACGAACACTCATCCTGTTAGTTTGTAAAACGATACAATAATAACATTACTCAAGTACTACGAATATGAAAGGACGTCGCAAGCAAATAGGGTAAACAAAAGGGAGAAACCGCAAATCGTGGTCGGTTTAAGTGAGTTCAAATAGGAAAAAAGGGAAAGTTGGAGCCATTGTGATCGAGAATCACTTCGGTACATGCTGTCTGCCTGGACGGCGTTTGGTGCTATGAAAATGTAAAGAGAATATAATGATGCTCGCATCGGCGTCCTGTCGATTTCAAATAAAAATTGAAAGTTTTTAATTTGAAAACGATATTAAAAATATATTTTATCCATATTTACTCTAAAATAGTAGACAACCTTCAAAAGGCAATTTTAACAAGCTCTACCATCAAGCTGTTCGGCGGTATAGAGCTATTTTTTCCATAGGCCCATAAAAACTTTTAAGTAATATTTCTTTTTCTATAAAAACAAAAGGGATAATCTCACTTAAGTTTCCTTTACAACAGCTAGTTGTACTTTACTGTTTCAGCAAAGTTCCTCGTTCTAATTAGAGCGTCCACATTGTATTACTATATCATATTTGTCGACAATGGCATCCTTTATGTAGCAAACAATCGTGTTGCTGATGAATTTCGGTCTATGTCTGAGCCGTGTCTTTGTTCGGCCTCCCTCTAGTGGACACACAATGGAACAAAAGTTGTTCAATGGCGGCAGCACCTAATACCCGGCCCACCCTCCTTTGTTTCGGGTAATGTTCGACTTTTATGGATATTTTCAATGGATAGCTGTAATCAGAACAAAGTTGCGAATAACATTAATCGGGTTTATTTACAGATAAAACATACGAAGATAATACTTTATAATGACACATCTACGTCAACGCTATCAGTCCCTATGTTGATACATGTCTCGTTCGAGTTGCCTCCACAAAACTGTATATAATATAGTGTACAGCTTCCAGATAACTCATAATGCATTTTGCCGTTGAAAGCAACCGCCACACTTCCCCCGATCGGATTTTCCACGATAATCGTGACAAAAGAACTTTGTGCTGCCGTATATACGAGTACTGCAAGTTGCGACGCACACGCTCGCGTCTATTCACAGCGTCGATAGTAATCATTTATCCATAGAATATCATATTCATTCATTTAAAACAATGACTTGGTTATATTGTTCATTTAATTGTTTTTTGGAGATATCACCTAATTATAAATATAAATTAGGAAGTCTATTTTCATGTTTTATACATTCCTCCATAAAATATTGGTATTTTAAAATATTATTATAAAATATAATTATTTCAATAATATATAACACTTTATAAATAATTGATTCAATAAAATCACAATGTATGTAACAACTATACAAAAACTGACTAAATTAAACACTTATTGGTATATTAACAAACAGACAATACACATAAATTTAAATAGAAAATCACTCATCACTTAAATATTTAAGAAGCAGTAGCGGAACATGTGCAATGTGCATGTGAAAAAAACAAAAAGAAATTATATTATGCATTATAAAATTAAACAAAATACTGAAAAAAACAATATTTATTTAAAATAAAATGATAATCTAATATTAAAACTTGAACATGGTGGTCATGTTTTCAATTGAAATGACATAAAGACGTCGCGTCGTACAAAGTCGTTTCCGAGCATAAAGGGCCCGCACATTACGGTGGTTAAAGTGACCGCGAGTGAATACAATCAGTGGAGCGGGAGGACTGCAGGCTATTGTCAGCGTCAAATAAATTACTTATTAGGGAGAAGGCGAAAGTCGGAACGTGGTGGATGTGTTGGTAGAATAAAAAATGGTAAAGATTGTTTTAGTAAAAGTATTTAAATGTCAATCTGTTCTTCAGCATATATAAATTTTTATAGCAACATTATATAATAACGTATTTAAAGCTAGTGGTTTCGTTTGAGAGGTCAACAATTTTTTTTCATTCTTCAGTATGGTAGGAAGTTTTAACAAGCTCAGAGATTACTTACGCCTAGTCAAAATACCACTCGTCCCATCAGCTAAAGGTAACTTTGATTTTCATACTGTTCATATTAATGACGATATTCTATTTTACTAATTTAATAATAATTTTAAAATCAGTTTTTATGTTTTTTTTAAATTATTGAATATTTATGTACAACGCATTTCTAGTTGATTTTAATTTTTTTCAAGTAAGTCATCGTTATCAATTTAATAATCAATGGCTATTGTATATGTTTTCTTAGTTACTATATTGTTGTAATAGAGTTGAAAGCAGACTAATGCAATCATTGAAGCGGAACGATGCTACTATTGTTAAGCTATTATATATCAAATTTATGATTCCTAATGAATAGTCGATAATAAAACTTTATATAAAATTTGTGCCAACATTCGTATCAACATATTGGACAACAATGAAGGGAATCCCATTTTGCAAATGCCCACTTCTAATCAAAGTGATGTATACTCGTATATAGTACTATAAATGCCCCCACAGGCTAAAGTTACAGAAGTTTTCCTACCAAAAAAAATATCAAATAACATAACCAAAGTGTATTTATTTAAATAATGTGTAATACTATATGTTCGGGTTCCTGCCGTACGAGCATGTCTTTATACGAACATACAAATAAAACTTATATAAGTTGATGTAGCTCTTGGAAGTTGCTAAATGAAGTGCAATGTAAACATTCAATTTGCGTTAGACACATTTTTGAAGGGGACGCTGTATACCGTTACATTCTGGAGCGGTACAGAAACTAAAATATACAACTGTCATGTGTAGGAATAAAATATATTTGTTTTTATGTTGATATATATCATGTCCTTCATTTTCATATAATCTACTCCCTCTGGGAATGAGATAGCGCGGTGTTGAGTTCCGCCACTTAGCACGCAATGTCTCCAGAATACGGTGGAAAGTGGGGAACGGAATTGTCTTAATTGGAAAGGAGTGACTTAACATTAGGTTCCCCAGTTCTCTCTGCCTATCCTGTAGTGTCCGGGATTCAACGCGATGCAACTACACTGATTGAAATTCAATGGTACACACAGACATTACCTCCCTACACCATGAAAGCTAATCTCATAATCTATTATGATAATCTAACACAATAGTGATGCGTCTTGTATAGACAAAACGTGAACTTAGATGTATGAAATAGTAATGTTATCTAATTAGATCGTCGGCGTCAGCGATCTATTGTGCCAAGGACAATGACTGCTAATTCCTGATCTATGTAACTTACTGCATTGTTCCTGTAGGGGTGGTACTTATTTAAAATAAGTGTGTTTTCCACAAGGTATCTAGAAAAGTAGGTACGCTCATTTTATATTGTTTTTAGGATTCTGTTCCTTTACAGGTAAAAACGGAACCCTTATTTCTTTGTTGTCCGTCCGTCAAGACCATTTATATTGAGATTGCGTGGAGGTATCGAGCTAAAATTAATATTATATTTCAAGCTTTCAAGTCAACGCAATCAAGGTATACTAGCAGTTATGCATCGATTTTTTGATAATTATAGATATATTGAAAAGTTAAAATTTATAGGTATTGCATAGAAAAAAATAATTAAAATCTTATATTTGATTTGTACTTGGTTTTCTTACAAAATGGATGCATATGCCTGCAAGCTTAAATTTGTCAATTTTTTATTAGTTGTACTTCCTGTTGCCCTACAATATTGAAACTGATATCCTCGGTGGGCGGGTCCGACTTGCACTTAACTAGTTTTTTTTATAAGTTACAATTTTTCTTGTATTGTTGTTTAAAATACAGCAATAATGCCATTCTTAAAGCTTTGTTAAAACAACAAGTCATTCTAATATTTTTTTTGCAATTGACTCATAAATTAAAGTTACCTGTAGCTTTTAATTTATATTACAAGTGATAGCCTTGCTTTTGTGTTAACAGATTTCCCAATTACGAAAACGAACAATACTCCCACTTGTACTACAACAATAAAACTTATGATATAGGTACCTACTGAAATATAACTTATTGGCGCTAGCACGTACATTAAGAAGTTTCTTTGTAAATTAAAATAAAAAATCACATATTATACTACTTAGCTCAATAATCATACTTAATATTATAAATGTTAATGTAAGTTTGTTTATTACGCTTTTACGCCAAAACTACTCAACCGATTATCATAAAATTTTTTACATATATTCTTTTAGAGGTATTTATCATATATAATAATTACATAGAATACTTTTTTATAAAAAAAATAATTAAATGATTATCCTTTGGTCAAAAAATAATAAGCTTTAGCGAGCGAAGTCGCATTTATATGCTCTTGACAAAATTAAGTACGAGTATCTACTTATTACTAATTCTAACCAAAATAGTTAAATATGAATTAATGCTACTTAACGCAGTATAGAGTAAAGGATACGATATGAATAGTATACGATAGTTGTCAAGTTGTTTTCCACTAAGTTCTAAAAAAATTAATTATATGGAAAATTATAATAATAAAATAAGGAATATTTTTTTAGTTTCACTCTATATCCCACACATAATAGGGTAGGCAAAGGGAACCAGGGAACTTAGTATCAAAACTCTTCGTTCCCCACTAAACCACTTCCATCCCCAACTTCCACTTCCAACTCTACGTTCAACATAAAAGTTTTGAAAATTTTAATGATAATTCGCATTATGATTGTAGGTTCGATATCTGCTCAGGGTTTTATTTTAATTTTCCTGTTTTCTCAAGACAGACTTCTGCGGGATACCGAGATGAAATGAAACTAAATAAAAAAAGGTAAGATTTAAATTAAAGATACGTACAAATCAATATATTTCACATGTTAACGACCCTTATTATCCCTCGTATCGGTCATCTCGACACCAACCCCTGCACGGGTGTATTTGTTCGTTAAATTAATTGTCAATTTATCGACGGGACTTGGTCTGATGTATGGCGATTCTGTCAATTTTTATGTGTTGGATATGCTAATCAATTTTTTACCAAATATATTTTTTTATATCGATTTTGAAGCGTCTATAATTTTGTATTTATATTTTTAACATTTAACAAATATAAATCTAATACATAAATAAGTCACTTAGTAGTTCACTTTTATATTCTTTAACGATATTGTGTTTTTGGTGATTGAAGAGAATAACTAACCGCGGAACTACTGCCACTTATAATTATTATTTATATAATCGTTACAAAATGAAATATTATAACAAATCTACTGAAATAGTATAGTAGTAGTAATAGAGGGTGAGGGTGTTCAGACTAATATCTGTCCGGTATTGGTTTGTGGGCATACGGGTATGCGACCCCGGATCCTCGAGCCGCCACTCTTATATCCTCGCCCAGTCCGTAAGAATGGTGTCCTTCCTCTTCTCTCCCTCTTCTCCTCCTTTCTCCAGCTCCCTCCTTTACCTATCCTGCCCCCCTCTATTTTCCTCTCCCTTCAGTTTTTCCCCACAAAGGGGTTTTTGGAGGTCAGACGGCCGTCGCTCCACGAAAACCACAAACAGCCACGATATGGAACGAATCAACAACAGACTGGGTACGGCTAGGGCGTCGCCGCAAAACGACGCGCAGGAGTGCTTGGCGTTTCTAGGGGAGGACGTGTCATCGACAAGGAGAGATGGTGGTGGAATGACGAGGTGCAGGAGGTGACTCGTGAAAAGAAGGCTGCCTTTAAAAAGTGTCAGGAATCCAACTCTCCTGAAGACAGACTGGAGTACACAGTAGCTAAACTTGCCAGTAAAAGAGCTGTAGCCAGAGCCCGCAGTGGCATTGTATGATAAACTTGAAACTGTGGAGGGGCAGAAGCTCATTTACAAACTGGCACGTTCCCGGGATAAAGTGAGGCAAGATATCGCAAAATGTCTTTGTATCAGAGATTCCCAGGGCACGCTGCTCTGTAGTCATGCCTCTGTGAAGGAGAGGTGGAGAAGCTACTTCCAGGAGTTGCTGAATACTCAGCACCCATGCAGTCTTCATCACGACCCACCGCCTAACCTCGGACTTATTGCCCCAATAACCCTTGACGAAACACGTAATTGCCTTCGACGCATGAAGAACGGAAAAGCGGTGGGACCTGACGACATTCCGATCGAAGCGTGGAAATCGTTGGGCTCTCTTGGTGTGCTCATGCTTACTGACCTTTTTAACCATATCTTGAACACTGGTAAGATGCCGCATCAGTGGCGGCTTAGCTTTATTACCCCTATTTACAAGGGAAGGGGCAGTGTTCAAGATTGTGGTAGTTATAGGGGCATTAAGCTTATGAGTCATACCATGAAGCTCTTCGAGCGCATGATCGACTTCAGGCTCCGCCGAGAGTGTACTGTCTCTGAGTCTCAATATGGATTTCAGCCAGGATCGGGCACCATGGACGCCATTTTCGCCCTCAGAACTTTGATGGAGGCATACAGGGAAAAAAGGAGAGCTCTGCACGTGGCCTTTTTAGATCTGCAGAAGGCCTTTGACTGTGTGCCTCGTCAGTGTATCTGGTGGGCATTGCGATCCAAAGGGATCCCTGAGGCCTATATTGAGATTATCAGAGGCATGTACCACGATTCCGCTTCTATGGTTAGGACTGCTGTTGGCGACACTAGACCCTTCCCGATTACAGTGGGGGTTCACCAGGGCTCGGCTCTTAGTCCGTTCTTGTTCAATGTAGTGCTCGATACTGTCTCGGCTCACATCCAGGACCAGCCTCCATGGCTGATGATGTATGCCGACGACATAGCACTCATTGCCGAGAACCGACTGACGCTGGAGCGTAAAGTGAACCTCTGGAAGGGTACGCTTGAGAACGGCGGCCTTAAACTAAATGTGTCGAAGACAGAGTACATGGCCTGCGGGAGCCGGGACTCGAGCACCATCCTTATAGGTCCTGAGCCAGCCGTTAAGTCGGAGAAGTTCAGGTACCTTGGATCCGTTATGCACGAGTCTGGAGGCATCGACCACGATGTCCATGGCCGGATAAGCGCTGCCTGGGCCAAATGGCGGGAGGTCACTGGTGTGGTCTGCGACCGCAGAATACCGCCCAAGCTCAAGGGGCTGATATACAAGAGCATCGTCCGACCGGTTCTTTTATACGGCAGCGAATGTTGGCCAGCACTATCTCGGCACACTCAGGAGCTTCACGTCACGGAAATGAAGATGCTGAGGTGGATGTGCGGCGTAACGCGGTCTGACCGCATACGCAACACATTCATTCGAGGTAGTCTTGGGGTCCGTGACGTAGCGGATAAGCTCCAAGAGCGTCGTCTGAGATGGTTTGGCCACGTTACGCGCCGGCCTAAGAACTATGTCGGATGCAAGTGCCTTGCTATATCAGTTCCTGGAGTGAGACCTCCTGGACGCCCAAGGAAGCGCTGGCTGGATGTCGTGAAGCAGGACATGAGAGCCAATGGTCTAACCACCGAGGACGCAAAAGATCGTGCAAAGTGGAGTAGGTTGAGTAGGAGGGCAGACCCTGGCAATAGCCGGGATTAATGCCAGGAGGAAGAAGATCTATTGAAATAGTAGTTTAATAACCCACTTATTGAGACAAAACTAAAATATTTTAAACCGAAAATCAATGTTATATTACTCACTCAATGCTATAAAAGCTCTGCTTAGTTCTTATTATAATAGAGGAATTTCTTCGTTTTATTATGATTATTGAAAATAGCAATTCATAAAAAGAAACTTAAAAGATAAACATTTATTTAAGAACATTAACGTAGGTTAATATTTATATTATGGTTTCCAAGAGGAGCGCTACGTAGCCGTCGCTGCGTTTAATTTTTATAGCTTTTTAAATATGTAATGTTAAATTATTTAAACTATCCAATTATTATTATGTTCTATGTAGTATGTATGTGCATTACATGTAACAATTGTATCGCTTTTAATATAAATTTCAAACGATAATTACATAAATGTCGTCCTACAATTAAATTTCTCATTATGCAGTAGTGACAACAGGGCTTTCTAAGTAAATTAAAGTGGCAAGACGTCGTACTTTAATATATCAATACACATTAAATTTTACAAAAATTCGGCGCAAAATGGGGAACAGAGTGTCATAACATTAGGTTCCCTCTGCCTACCTTGCTATGTGCGGGATACAATGTGAACCTGATTGGACTATAAAATTTTACAATATCTATATTCGAAACCAATGAGCGAAAGTACTAACCCAACAAAGTACTACTGACAAACAAAGCCTGTCAAATACCACATTCACTGCTTTATTCATCCACACCATTTGTTTTCATACAATGTTCTCCAAAATTGTGATCCATCATCGGATTTGAATAACATAACATTGAATAGTTGGCTTTTGGTTCTCGTCCAGCTATGGAAGATCTCCGGAGACTTACAAGCATATCCTTTTTAGAATATGATTCGCAGGACGGCGGGATATGGAGGGATCAAGTCTATCTGGTGCTGTTCCATTGTTGTGTCGTCGATTTTGAGTACGAATTGTCATAGGCGTGTATTGAATGATTTTATCAATTGTTTGTTTTTGACAAATATATGTATGTAGTATATATTTACCGAGTATAGTATACAGTACGTCTACGTACAGTGCGTATACATTTTAAACAATTAATTGCTCTTTAACGTAAGCTGTAGTATTGTTGGTAATGAATTAATTTTATTTGATGTGTACTGATTATAGGAATATAGTTTTGTTTTTTTTTTGTTTGACGCAGAGGGAATCTGAGTGAGCGGAACTCAGCGCCGCGTTTTGCTTTGTTACCGGAGCGAGGAAAATATATGAAATATTTCATTTCTTCTAGTGGGCTCAGAACCCAGAGAGTCACGTTTATAGTCACACCCCCGCCACGACTGGCCAGGATAATAAGTTTTCTTAGTGATTAAATGTACAATAACAATTAGTAGATGCTACACCTATACATATCGTGTAAACAGTATTTATAGGGCAATATTTTGGTGAGATTGGTGCGTTTGAGTGAGCACAACAGTGGCAGTTATCGAACGAGTCCATTGTTGAAGGTGACATCTAAAAGCATTGTCAAAGTACAATCGCGCCATTACCGCCGCTATTGTGACAATGTTAACATATCGTTATCTAGATCAAGCGCCATCTATTGTCCGAGAGAGACTTTTGTATAAGGTTTTCTATTTATTTTCTTGAGTCAGGCCGTCTAGGTGTAGGGTCTACGATATAACAATAGAGGATTTTCTAAGGAAAGGTAAAATTAAAATAATCCGAGCTTTTCTTTATTTAATAAAAATAATAGTTCTCAATTTTTAAATAATCTGATAGAAATATGTAAACTACCTATATATGATATTTTCGCAAACCCGAAATGCCTCTCGCTATTCGCGAAGAGCGAATTCGCGTAGCAATCTACGTAACGCTACGAAATTTACTACGTAGCACTTAGTTTTAAAACTTTTAACATTTGTTTTATATGCTTACGAAAACACAATGTAAATGGATAATATAATGTTTATAACAGCTCATAAAAATATTTTATTATATAAAAGTAAAACATTATATTCTTATTAGTTTTAAATAATAAAGAGACGTGCGAAGAGCTTCCAACATTCTGCCCCGATCTTTTGTGGCTAGTCAGTAAGGCCAGGTTGTATAGAAGGATGACGCGACATAGCTCCGGTGCGGGCTGACCACCACATTGTTCTGCTCACAATGACTGCTTAATGAGATCTGATCAATCCAAGCTGGACAAAAGGTCCCCCTGACCCCCTTTATTTTATTAATTAATACATTACAATAGAACCGAACCTGCGCTTCGGGAACTATCCCATTGTTTGCGGTGACTCGGCAACATTGGTATAGGTTTATTGATGCTAACCGATTATTGTTATATAAAGTGCAGATTATATCATATTACGATTACGGTGATAGCTAAATATTTAATAGTTTAATTATTTGAAGGTTTTATCTAAATCGATGGCTCTCGATTACTAAGGTAATCGAAGTCAATTTAATATTTATTTATTTTATACAGATATGTGAGTTCAACTCTATTTAATAAGTAGATAAAAACGGAATATGTGGTAAATGTGTAATTGCAAAAAAAAAGGTTTCTTTTTTGATTACGCATGTAAGTTTCTATACAGATTTATAAATAGAAATGTATTATGGAGATAGTATTCGCGTCGCAATTTCGCCATTGTTTTGAAGTACAATGAAGTGATTCTCTGTAAAATAGAAGTAGCCGGAGTTAGCATATGAATAAAATGGACAAAAGGACCCCTGCGCAGCGAAATCTTATTAATCATACAAAGATAGGGTTGTTATGAATAGACCTATCATTACTTATTTTTAGATGATTCTGACTATTTTAGCGGAGTAGTGTTTAACTGTCTTTCGTATGAAATTAGGTTCGAGCTTCAATTTGGTTAAAGGTAAACTTTAGCTGCAAAGACATTCGCATATGTTTCTTTTAAATTATTTAGTTGTACTAGAGTAAGGATATATTTTTTTCTAGGATATATTTCTATAGACTAGAGGTTTGAGTGAGTAGTAAGTTTGTCAATATCATAAGCTTAAATAAGTGAAACGATATTAAGCCACTGTTGTATTTTTCTGAGGAGTACATTTATATTTAAAAGCTTTTATTTAACTTGCAATGTATGTATGTGGGTTCGGGTGAAATCTTTGAGCCCAGTTTTGAAGAAGATATCTTCAACCGATTGAGCTGAAATTTTGTATATACGTTTACTTTGGATGACAATGCACGATAAAATATGTGACGTCATTCTAAATCTAATATTCCGTATCTATTATGTATAATAATCTATTCCGCCGTCTTGTATGGCGGATCATACAAGACGGCGGAATAGTTATTTTTAATTTAGTTCTACAATATGAGTATCAAATGAAAGGGCTCGTTGAGAGTCACTCGAAAAATAATGTGATGTCATTCTAAATTCCATAAGGAGGATATCGAAGATAGGCGAGTATCTATTTAGCCTACTTCTACAATATGAGTATCAAATGAAAGGGCTCGTTGAGAGCAACTCGAAAAATAATGTGACGTTTGTCTAAATCCAATATGGCGGAACATCTAAAATGGCGGAATAGTCATTTTTTATGCACATCTGCAATACGGGTATCAAATGAAAGGGCTTGCCGAGAATAATTAGAAAAATGTGACATCTAGTGTGAGAAACCTAGCCAGTGATAACTAAAAAGTAAAAAATAAATTAAAAGCAAAAAATCTTTTTTAGAAAAAGCTTTTATTTAAACGCATATAGATATTGTCCGAGCTCATAAACATTACGAACGTTCTAAACGACTTTTCATTGAAAAATAAGATTCCTAAAAAGCGCAACCTGTACCTTAAGTGTATTAAATTAAATAATCTCTTATTTATATTTCAATGCAAATATCCTCCCACAGCACATATCTGCATGCCTATATGAGTATCAAAATTCAATTTTCATATTGCAATGTAAGTGAAAGATTGAATTTTGATACGTTCCGGTCGGGTCTGGAATGCCCTCGGCGTACTATTCAAAATCGCCGGAGCGTGCCCACAGTGGGCTCTAGATTCGGATAAATTTAGTTATAAAGATATTGAAAGCTATTATATTTTTAAAATGGTCAAAAGATTCAATTTTCATTTTTAATAACGAGATACGATGCTATGAGTGATGAGAAATTTGAAATAAATAAATGCACGTCTGGCTGAACCATGCTGGGATACATGGGATTTTATTTTATATAAGAGAAATATAATTGAGAAATAAGTCACTCCGTTTTTGTTTTAGATACGTTGAGTATTGGATCACAATAACCAAAGCCTTATTTTGTTTAATTAAAAAGCCCCATTATATATAACTTTACAAATAATGGGTATAATAGTTAGTTATGAATTTGAACAACATTTTGTCTTGTATTATATGGGACGAGGATTGTAAATTAACTATAAAAGAACCAGAACTTTGTGATATTTTCTTGAAGAAGGATGATTATTTTAAATATGTAATATCAATATTATTTCTAGTACCAGTTGACACCCGCAATTTTATTCGAGAACACTTGCGCCCTTACTATACTAATTTTAATTCTTTCTTTCATTAAATATACCCTAAGTTGGGATTGAACCCACCATCGTCGATAAGACATAGGACAACTGTGCCACGCGAGTCCTAATTTTTATAGAATACAGAAACCTATTAGCTCTCGCTAACCAAAGCACATTTCAATTAACTTGAATATCAGCATAACTTCGCAAAATAAAAGAAACTATTCTATTTGTTAGTCTACTTGGCATAAAAAATTATACTTTTATTTATATGTTTTTAATTATGTATTCTTGGCCTTAACTGTTGCTCGACAGCGTGAAGCGAAAATCAAACGTGGCCGGTTTTATAGACCGCACTAATGACATGATACTTCACTCTTTGAACTCACACAAAAAATATTATTTTAAAATTACTTAATATGCTGGAATAGTTAGCTAAAAACAGACATGATTTTAAATAGTTTTAAATTAATTTAAAGTTATTTAAAATGTTGACGTTATAAAGTATAAATTTGGTTTTAAATGTTATTATAGATATTTTGGTTCCGTACGTTTAAAGGCAGGCCTTGAGATCGAATAGGAAGTATCATGTTGAAATTAATTTCCAACATTCAGGTCTCTGGCCATTTGAAGCATAGAAAAAGTCAAGCTTTTAAGTCAACGCAATCAAAAGATAATACTAGTAATAATATTTACGATATACGAGTAATAATATATTGACAAATTAGGAAGAAAGTGCGACATGAACACTAGGTTCCCGCTGCCTACCCTGCTATATGCGGGATACAGAGTGAAGCTCATTTATTTATTTTGATTTATTTATTCATCGATTTTGCGGCATTTTGTGTGAAATTGAAAGCGTAATTACAACTTATAAGGTACTTCCCCATAGACCTATAATTATGAAAATTGGCATAAAGTGACAACTTATAATACAAATAGAGAAATCCGAAAAGTGAAATCAACTTTTATAAGCTGGTCTTCCCGTTGACCTACTATCCTGAAATCGTTACAGAAACCTCGGTGGGCGAATCAGCCTTGCACTTAACCGGTTTGTTTACATCTGAAATATGCTATTTCCTTAAGGTAGCAATGACTGCTGCAATAACCACTCGATTTGTTTATTTTTGTACAAATAAAAGTGGCCAATAAATTTAAAACTATGAACGTGACTATTTTATTTGACGTAAAAAACGCGATTGCACTGACACAAGTCAGTGCTTCGTATTCTCGTCGGCGCAAGGCCGCTCCAGCATGTCAAGTTCGCTGGTGCCACCGCGTACATATTTCGCTAAAGCGGCGCTACAGTAACAATAATGGCTCGGTCCCATTGTTTGGGCCCGTGGCACATTACGCCTTTGTCTCTGCCCTCTCCCGTTCCTCACAATGAATGCGGCCAGGAAACAAGTGAGCCTTTATTTCGCCTCTTTTTGTCTCGGAGTATCGCTGCTTATTGTCTTCATTCGATTGTTCGGAGCTCTTCAGAGGGCACATTGTTGCGGACTCCGTTGTTAGTGCTGAGCTTGCGGATGTGCATGTTCTAAGTGTCGTTTGGATTTTAATACGACGCGCGACGCTTGATACTTGGATAGATGCGAGCGAGTGTTTGCGATGTTCTTTCTGGAACTTACTCTTTAATTAAATTTTGTAAAGATACGTATAGATATGTATAGATTGAGATAAAACTTACTCGCTTATTATATAGGCGTACAGCTTTGTGTTTGTAGGGGTGTTACGAAATGTGCATTTCAGTTTAGCAAGTATGATTTCTTTTTTATGATGTATTTTTTGTAAAGCAACTATTTGGACAACTATTTTAAGTTATATTGTTAGGTAACTAATTGTTTTTAAATTAAACTATTTTTTTTTAGTTTCACGTTCATAACGCATGTGTCTCATATTGGATTTTTCATGAAATTTCATGAACTTCGCAGATTACAAGTTATAGTGGCGCGGACGTCTCCACCTTTATCTGCGAATGATACAAGCTACACAGCATCTCTTCTAGTTAGCATTGTTCGCGCGGCCCCATTGTATGGCCGGCTTTGTTCAGGCACGCCCCGTTTTTTCCTTTTGGCTTTCGAAGCGATGTGATGTTACTGAAAAACAGCTACAAGGGTTGTTCGTAATTACGTACTTATATGAAATTTGCAAATTACGAAACACTCGCTACTAGTGCTGTAATTATCACACGCCGCTGTAGCATCTAAGTTCCTGTAAGCCACATCCGCTGTGCAGCATATGGTCGTTTTTGTATTTCTTTTCCCTCTTATTCGGTGCTATAAACCATTAAAATATTTATTT
Organism: Heliconius nattereri; assembly: GCA_013403645.1. Taxonomy (NCBI): domain Eukaryota; kingdom Metazoa; phylum Arthropoda; class Insecta; order Lepidoptera; family Nymphalidae; genus Heliconius; species Heliconius nattereri. Next base: position 3,206,794 of record JAAIXI010000230.1, read on the forward strand.
ATAATTTTTCAAAATAATAGGTAAAGGCTGGTCTTGGTGCAGGGCACAAGCGTGTTAATGTAAGCGTGACGTAACCGTGTGTGGGTTCGATTTCCACCCGAGGAAATTAAATATTTATTATTTTCATTTCTACACTGCAATGCAATAATGGAACTCAATGCAAAAGCGCGGCGTTGAGTCCCACCACTCAACACGCAATGGTTCCAGAATTCGGCGGAAAGTTAACACTAGGCTCCCTCTGCCAACCACGCTACATGCTGAAAATATATGTTTCCTTATTGTAAATTTGTATAAACCTGTTAGAATAACGTCTCTTTTATGAGCATATATTTCCTAGTAGCTAATAATAAATTGAACATCAAACGTAGCGTCTATACCGTATTGTAATACGTTTCCTGGGAGAGTTGTCAACAAAACGCGTGTGCGTGTTACTTTCCCCGAGCCGCCCGCGCCATTCACGTTTCCCGCGTTTTCCATACACAGTATTGCGACTTTGTGGGGCCTTACGCTTCTCAAGACTCCAAATAGTCCATTGACGAGCGCCGAGCAAATTCGCTATAGCGAATTAACACTATTCACGAGAAGTTTTGAAAGAGGACTACTCTCATACAATTTGGTGGCATTCATAAAGATTCACTTCTTAGCTAGCTCGATGAATGGCTTTGTGGAAAATGTTCTATATTTTAGTTGGAGCGCACTTGGAGATCCAATTTCAAAGTTCATTCAAATTATTTTCTTTTTCATTACGTAGGCACAATTCGCTTTATTTTTAATAAAGCTTATTATGAACGAAAATGAATATAAATGTTTGGCTTATATCGTTTGTTTTTGTGTAATTTCTGGTAACCGGAGAAGGATTGCGCGGCGCGGGTGGCTGGTGGTGTTTTATATTTCTGCCACCAAATTACACAGCTATTAAGTAACCCTCGAGTAGATGAGGCGCGGAACAATGCCGCGCGCGCATTGTGAGGCTATCGTTCTAGAAACAGTTGTTCTAGGCGCCACTGAAAGAATGCACGGAGCCGGAGCCGCAGTCGGAGCGACGTAGAACAAAAGATGGCCCAATTGTGTTACCAACCAGCCACTTTTTGTCCACCACCAAACAGGGAATTGGTTACAATGGAGTTTTCAGAGTTGAAAAACTAAAAGATTTCCCTTTGGACGTCTTTTATTTGATCATATCAGTCTTTTCATTTTAGTTTAAATTATTTTATGTCATTACCGCCTTCAAAAGTTTTCACTGTGTTCTTTTATTTTGTAATCACACGTAACGTAATTTATCTACGTAGCAAATGCATACAATAAAATGTACATGGTTGTGAGAACTGCAGGCTGGAACAAAAATGTTACTGATTTTACTTATAAAGGATAGCATCTCAGCTGTGACAACATTCAAGTGCATACCTCTCCGTATTTCGGTGGTTTCTTTGGTTGTAACATTCTTGAATAAACGTTGTAAAATGTATGGTATTCATTCAATATACGAGTATAGCAGTAATACATTTAGTATTTTTTTTTACGTAAAAACTTACATTTTGTTTTACAAAAATAATTAGAGAAGCCTTTAGAAAACTTACATAAAAAGGCCTCTCATTGTTTCACCTACAGCCTACAGATGTATTTAAGAAATTCATAAGTAAAAAATGAAGACTGTAAAACATAAAACTATTATTTCGAGACATGAATGCCGGCATAATATCAAATCATAGTCGGAGGTGAACCTTTAAGGCATCTTTCAATCTTTGAATGGTGTTAATTTACTTCTGAATTGGCACAAGTCCCGAGTGTGAGTGCTGAATAGGCGCTTTGGCCCGAAATTGTATATGGAAAATGTTGAAAACATAAATAGAGGCAGCAAAAGGGACTCGAAAGGAGGGTGATTTTCTAAAGGCTTCAGCTATTTTCAATGGGCCACTGTTTAAATCTCTCATTGAGCTATTTTCTGTTTACCTCGTCAAACTCGAAAGCAGTATATGTTCAGAAATTGGTAGCTCTCGAAAGAGCGTCGGTACGTCAGCCATTGTGCTGGAGCAATTGTTGTTCTTAAGATGTATGCTTTGTTTTATATTCATTTATGTAGATATGTATGTAGGGCATTAAGAACTATGTACCTGTGTGTGAAATACAGAGGCAAGCGATAATTAAGTTATTATTTAAAGATTTTGTCGTATATGTATCGTATGAAATATATATTGATTTGTAATTTTATTGACTCGTAATTGTGAAATCAAATCCTGATTAGGGAAAATTATGGAAAAAATTATACCTACGACAGAATAAAGAATAGAGTTATGTATCATCTATGTTTATTTCTTTCGATTGCATAGTGTAAATAGATTTATTCTTGTTAGGAAGCAATAAGTTAAATGGTTTTATTAACATTACTACTATAAAAGTAAAAATGTTAAATGAAATTAACAACAAAAAATTGTGGCTTAAAATTTTGTTTGGAACTTATTATTTTATTTCGTTACAGTTATACACTAATATTAATTTAAAACATTTTTTAGAAACAAATCAAAAGAAATAAGACCTGAAAGTCAAGATTAAAATTACATAAACATCTTACCTACTTATAGTTTGACAATAAAGCCCATATCATGATTTGATGTTTTAAAACGACACTAATCAATATCCTCTTTGACATATTGTATATTTAAAGAAAATTAGTCTTTTACACATTATTTAATTCATATTTTCAAACGAACTCTCCATTTAGTAATAATTTAAGTATTTGTGGAGTGCTCTTTAAGAAAGAGATACATAAATCGCATAAATAAATTTTAAATATGCCATTTCGTTTCACTAAAACTGTATGTCCCATTTACGAAACGGATCCAGTCTATGAGCCTAAAAAATTTGACGTGAAGTGTTTGATGAAGGCGGTGGGTTTTGTGGCGATACTTGTTGCTCAAATGTGCGTTTTCTTTTTATTCCTATGGAAAAAAGATGCAACGTGAATTAAATTTAAAGGATCAAAATATTATTTACTTATTTTTGTTAAGTCATTTAATTATATGCTTTGGATGAACCACGTTGTTTTATTTTAAAATAATAATGTGTATTTTAATTTAAAGGGTCACTAAATGGTGCCGCCAGACGGCTAAAGTATAATAATATGTATTTGTAAATAAAAGTTTTAAAAAGGTTAAGAAATAATAAAACAACATTTATGATTGGAGAAGTGTATAACTAAACATATTAGAAAACTGTATAAAAAACGAAACAAATAGAAATGTGTTCATGTATTCTTAGTATCTATTTCTAATCTAATGTATTTTAAATACATCTGTTATAGAAGAAGTTAAGTTGGTAAATATTGTAGGTTATAAAATAATAATAATCTCTATCTACTCTGTGGCTCTGCCGTTTTTTATTTCATTATAAGATTTTAATTGCAATGTTATTGATTTAGCGACACTTTACCCTTATAATTAATGAACTATTGAATGTGATACATAACTATTTATATTTCGCTTAACGATCTACTTTCACTTTTTTAGTTGTATTTTTTTTCTAACGCTACTCTACACATTTCTTTCTTAAGATATTTCATGATTATGCTAAATTTAATGTTATATTTTAATTGTAGGTTTATTTTTATAAACATTGTTTTTTTGCATTTAGTCGACACAGTCCTTTGTAACCACATCGGAAAAAAATACTTGCAGTTAAACATTGCCTACATGCCATGACGACATTGTTTTTAGGGTTCTGTACCTTTTAAGGAAAAAAGAAACTCTTATAATCTCTCTTATAATATCTCTGTTAAGAGCCTTTATCTCAGGAACGCTTGGAGATATCGACATGAAATTCAAACCATATAACTGCCCCCCTATAATTTCCTGAAAAAAAAACCATATTTCTATATTTACTTAAAAAAAAGATGTGGCCGTTTATTTAGCAAGTAAAACGTATTTCGACACTATAAAAGAAATCAAAATTAATAAGGTACTTCTGGTTTACCTAGAATTATGAAGTTTGGCAACTAGCATCTACAGGACTACCTGCACTAGCTAGTTTAGGACAAAATATGAAAACTAAACTTAGCCTGAATTTCGTGCGTCTTCGTTTCGTTTTCTAATATACCAATAAAATTTACAAAATTGCATTACAATAAATAAAAAAAATACAACTCTAGGTTATAATATATTTTGCTTCAATAGAAACTTGAATGCCGTAGCAATATGTCGCGAGTGTAGACATGAATGTCAATGCGTGAGAAAGCACGGTAATCAATCGTCCCCCGCTTCTTCCAATTTTGCCTTATTCAGTGTACGCTGTGGTGCCTCCTGTCTCGTGCCGTCTCCATCGGGAGATTTAAGAGCTGATCGCTAATTATGGGGTAAAGTCGCGTTGAGGTCACCCCGGCCTACCTTGCTGTCCTGGATACAGCGTGAAAATACAAAGAAAAAAAAATATGGTGGTAAATTATCTGAAATTTTAATTCTTAAATATTAAGCGGGTCGTTTAGTTCTGCCATTCCTCAAGTAATGTCTGGAAAAAATGGGCGGAAAATGGGCAATAGAGTGTCTTAACCTTGGTTGGTTCCCTCTGCCTATTGTGGAATACGGGAATATGCGTAAGCTTTTGTTAAATCATAAACAATAACTTTCTGCAATAAAAGGTACGGAAATCGATGAATATAGATTGAGCAAGAAAAATGTGAAATTGCTAAAAAAAAAATTAATTTACCGTTTACTTGTATAAACTACGTAAACAAAGTAGAAAACCGAGTCTAGTTCTTAATACATATTTATTAATAGATATAAGAAACCGCGTCTTGTTTGACAATGGCGACATCGTAGGATGAATATCGTCATTTCTTTGATTCCCTCCTATTGTAAATCTGATAAAAGACACTTTTCGCGCCCATCTGACTGAATACACCCATTATGTCTACACAAAGGTAGATAATAAACGAAATATTATATATAATACTATAGAAATATTTGTTACTATAATTTAGATATTTTGATATAAAGCTATCAAAACTAATTCAAGTTTTTTTAAAAGGAAAATTTATTTTGTATATAAACGTGATTCATCGTCTTGGTATTATAAATGACAACACATAATATTCAATAATGTGTATGTAAGCTAATATATTTTTGTACACCCACCGCAGCGATTCGGGTATTACTCAAGAGGTTTCTGTTAATTTGGCATTTAAGTTTAATTTTCCAAAAAACACACACACAAATATTTTGTAACAAATTATCAATATTTTAAATTTATCTAGATTATAAAGACTTTATTTCCCGATACTACGCCCTCTAGAAACTAACATGGCTTACGAATTACGTTATAGGTAATCTCTATGGGGGAAAGTTTTCACGAAACAGCGATGGAGACATTTTCTTAAATGTTTGAACAACGCCATCTATGATTTCATGCAAGCTTTACTTTCTCTACGAAAGGTTAAGCAGAAGGTACGCAGTACCTTAAGCCTATAACAGATGGCGTTGTTTTGAAATCTTTATATTATTACGTAAATTTTCCAAGAAATGTCCTTGTTTACAAACAACTTATGACATCCATACCTATACTATAAATTCGAAAGTAACTCTGTCTGTCTGTCTTTTACGCAGTCAGGGCCAAACCGCTAATTTAATTGTGATAAAATACTCATATAGAGTTACTTGATGGTCTCGGGATAAAAATAGGATACTTTTTTCTCATATTTGTAATATTTTCGATATATACAAATATATTAAAATACTTATTAATTTGACATGCAATTTATTCGGCCATGTTAATAACAACCGAGCGTTGCTAAGCAACGGCTTGCAAAGTTTGTTGTTAGAAAACGTCACCCAAAATGAGCTAGCTGGCTTAACGCATCTCTCTATTGAAAACTGAAAATAATTTCATAAATATATTTAATAAATATTTATATAGTTCAAGCGGGCGTAGCCGCGTTCGGGTCCACTAGTTATTATATATAATAAAAACAGATCAATGTGACATTCATGTGCTACTACTATGACGAATTCGATAAGTTATAATTGTAATCCCTCGAGCTTCGATGATTTTCATAAAAACTTTATAATTATTGCGTTAATTTTTCATTTTAAATTATGTTATGAATAATTGCTACCTTGTCATTAATCTGATAAAAAAATACAATAAGCCTTCGTTCACAAAAAAAGTAGATAACTTCATAATCAATTTATGAATCATAACATTTATTATCTAAACATTGTTATCGTGTGCTTACGTCTGTAAAAACAAACAATAAAGATATTTGTTGTGAAATCTGTAACTAAAATAAATATAAGGGTAAGAACACCAAATAAAACAATACTACAGATGTAACCAATAATAATTTTGATGGCTTATATAGCTTTGTTTACAGAATCAATAAACGCAGGCGCGTTTAAGTCGACCTTCTGTTGTTTATGTTGCTTGAACGTAGACGGAAAAAAACAATAGGTTTTATTCATATTTTTCCTATTTGTATAATGATATTTCATTAATTAATACAATTTTGAGACAAAAAGCATTATATTTATAGAGCTTGGTTCGTAGGACTAATCTAATAACAATATTGTTCATTTAATATTAGAATAACATATATTTTGAAGTTTTTGTAATTAAGTATTCCATAAGAAGAACAGCTTGCGCTAAGTTTACATACCATTATTTTCTTTTACCATACAATTTTAATGACAGTATGTATATCCTGTCCACCAGTCGTCAATCTGTCTAGTCACGTATTCAAGTTTTATTAATTCAATATATTCATAAACACGTTGTCCTACATATTACCTACCTACAGTAATTACTTAATGTTTGTTTACAAAACTTCGCTTACTCTTTAATACCTATATACTGGTGTCGATTAAAATAATTTTGTACTATACATTGTTATATGGAAGTTGGTCTTTTATTCAATATATAAGACAAACTTCCATCGTATCCGATCCGATCGTATTGCTTCTCAATCTTCTCATATAAAAAAAGTGCGTAACGGATGTATGTATCGTCACTTCTGAGATTTCATCCTGATTAAAAAAGTTCTAATTTATAACTATTAACTTCCAAATGTATTTTGCCAAATGTAAAATTTAATAATGAAACCCCCCTCTGAGCGAAAAGCTCCAAAAAATAATGTAATCAACTAGAAAAAAGGTGGACATATTTTATTGAATCATGTCATCTTTCAACTTCACCTTAGTTTTTGCTTTAAGAATTTGAAAAATAATTATTGACCTTCCTCAAGGCACATAGTTTTCAGTAAATAAACGATTAATACATATTTATATTTGGCAAGATGCCCAGTTTAAAATGCTTATCGTTATGTGACAATGTAAGCGACAAAATATATCACGAGGGAAATCAAAAAATAGAACGTTATTTCAGTGTGTAACTGTTTACAGACCAACACTCTGCATTACATTAGGTATTCTATTTATATCTGGGGCAACTAAGACGATGGAAAAATATAATTAAAACACCGAGATACATATAAAAATATTTTATTAAAAACATTTTGGTAACATTTAATAAGAACACTTAGGTAAAAATAATCGACTTCAAAATTATTTCAAAAGAACAGCCTGGACTGGAAGTTCGCGGAGGAAGCCGGAACAGTGAAAACTAAAATAAATAAAAACAATGATAACACTCTAGGCAGGCGTGTCTAATTGACAACCAGAATTAAGGCATCACAAGAATAATTATTTAAGTACGACAAAATACCTACGGCTATTATTATAATTACAACAAATTAAACCGCCTAGTGCGCAGCGATCGCTAGTGATGCGCCGTGGTCGCCCGCCACGTCGCGGGTTGGCGGCCCTAGGGCGCTGCGCGGGCGCGCGACCCTATACAGTCTGTTGGCAGGAAACTTACATCGAGTATTATTGCCACTAACATTATCTCACTCCTTACGACACACATCGCTTGCCACTACACCGTTATTATACACTACTAAATACTAAAACATCCCAATTATACAAAGCTATGTTAAAATTTTACCTAACTAATAATAATAATATTATATCTTCGGTTAATTTTGATACTAGAATGATATATATCATCTCATATTGTACTCTTAATATTAGGTTGGATTATAAAATGAGGAATTACACATTTACATATACTATAATATTGCAAGCATTATTGAGATTGTGCACGTGTTAGGAAGTCGACGGCGAGCAACCCGCGAACGGCTACGATAAGGAACAGTCATAAATATTAAATTACGAGCATTGGCACATTCAATATTAAATCTTAATTATTTTCGAAATAACACTGCATATCAATAACCAACTTAAAAACTAAATTCAGATCAGTCATTTATGATATCACATCAAAATAAACAGGGAAATACATGTGATCATCGATCGGATATACTATATCATATATATATATTATATTCTTTCCAAGAGGTATTAATTTTCTTAAGGGTTACTAAAATATTGAGCTCAGCGTCGCGAGGACTGCGACGCGCTATATCACCACAATAAGAGAACAACATTAAACCAATAAGTTTTGGTACTTGGAGTGTGTCTCCGAGTTAATCTATTTCGCTAAACCTACATAATGCTTATCAGTTATACGTAATACACGCGGGACGCGCCCGGGCGTCGCGTCCAGGCAATAGACCCTTCATCCCTATACAATTTTCATTATAAAAATACTGTCATTTGACTACAGTTCGATGAGAAAAACATATTTATAAATACGAATGAACAATACATAAAATACAACAAATGTATAATATCGATTATGATTGACTAAAAACAAAATAAAATGCATAAAATTGAAGAAAAAAAACGATCAAAACATTATAATAAACCACTTGAAGACACTTCAGAAGGTACTAAAAATTGATATTTTAGAAAAAAAAAACGAGTTTAATTTAAATAAATAGCACACCAACCAAAATATTTGGCAAATAAAATAAAACTAACAACTAACCGTCGGCTGATAACTTAAACAAAACTGGAATGCACATATTGCATCGCACCTCGGCCTAGCACACGCCACATGCAAACTCAAATCGAGAGCATAAATAAAAACTGTGCGTATCGCTCCGAACCCTTCACATCCCTTTGAACTACATTCAATTGAAACTTGTCATATTAAAACTAAATAATAATCTGAATGCAACGTAGATTAAATAATAACCGTAACAACCATTTTGTGAGTATGTGTGACTGAGGATATAGCACACGGCGAAGACGCATCCAACATTTTGGGTTTCAAACGTAAGCGCTATAGAGGACGCCTTCGATTTTAGGCAAAAATATTTGTTAGGCATATAAGTATCACTGTGAGCTGCATTCTGAGATCCATGCTATATGTTCAGTCATGACCCACTGAATCATAATTATATAAATAATAATTTTGTAAATTCACTTATTGTTTACAACTTGTGTTCATGTTCCTAGCCCGTTTGTAATGACTCTAAAAATATAAAGCAGCGAATAAAATGCAATGTTCATATTATATAATGATAAATAAAATTTTTGATAGTCACTTCTGCTATTAAAAATTGTTATAAAATTTAAACAAATCAACACACCGTTGGTCCCTTCCAGATTAATAGCCGAGCCGTGTACCACAATACAATATAAATAAAATTTTTGATAACTACAACTGTATTGTCACAATATTTAACATTTTTATATAAAAATAAACTTTTTTTTAGTCCAGTAAAGTTTAAAGCTGATCACAACATAGCAAAACGAAATTGCACAGAAGGACAGTATCATTTGTTTTTATCAATAAAGTTAATTAATAATAACGTTACATTACTTATATAATTCAAGAGACTCACACTAATTTAATATCTTGACTAATTTAAAGAGACCATGGATTTTACAATTTATATATGCATAGCGATATCGACAGTCTGTAACGACACTTATAATTCCACTAGAAGCCCAGTATCTGGGCACATTGATGTCACATTATATCATTAAAACACTGTAACATCTACTAATACCTTAGAATATCTAATCACTGCTTTATTTGTGATGATATGCACTGATCACCCATTCTGACTATGTACCTAATGGGCTCCTCGTTAATTATAATATGATTTTAAGCTTTCACACATAGAATAGAGGGGCTATAAAGATACCTCTAACAATATCTCTTCACTAATATTATGTATGCTCGGACGGTAAATCCAACAATCATAATTAGACCTTAATATTAACATTCAGCTTCGCTATAAATTCGTGCCGTCTCGTCAATTCGTCTTTATATACGAGAAGCAGGCTCTTGGTTGAAACCATACTAAATGACTGTGGAATATATTTGAAATCATAACTAAACACTAGCTATCATAAAACAATATTTAAATAACTATCATATGTTACGTAATGGTGGGAATAGCTAATTACGATAAAGTAAATGTTCATAATTTAAATATTGCTTTAAATTAATGACACATAAAATCTAATGGAGTACACCATTTGATTTTATGTTACAAGATCAATATAAATTGTAAAAACAATTTATTATAATTTATAATATGTGTAAAACAAATAAGATTCTTTGGATAACAAATTATCAATATTTCTAAGAGGAACTAAATGTAGAATTATATATTATTATTAAATTAAATTTCTGTAATTATATTAATATATTTTTATAGAGTTTTATTTTAAAGACCGAGTCATTAAGATTCTAATTTTTGGGATTTTAAATGCCAAATTTGTATGTCTGATATAATATCTTATGGCATTTTATTCAAAGTTTTAACAATAACCTAACTTTTAGTTTATCACACTGTTAAATTAGTTAAAAAAACAAAACAAAAACGAAATAAATCTGTATCGTCACATGTTTCACAGAATATGTCAAAAACTTGCTTTTTTTAAATTAAGATCACAGTATTAAGTCACTTTTAAAATGTAACTCTACGAATGCACGCGACGATACCCACATACATATTCCACAGTCATCCATCTCACTGGGCCACAGCAGGCGGGCACTAAACTAAACTAAATTATTAGGAAAATGTCACAACACCGGCGGCTTCAGTTCTTCATATGGAAAATATTTGTTCATACTATTATTATAAATAAATGAATTACTCGGTAGAAAATAGGAATCCCCGACATTTCAATGACAGGTCGTCATGAATTAGAACAGGAGCCGTCGGTGACAAGGTTGTACGAGCACCACTGTGTGACAAAAGCACCCTGTTGTGTCCCAGTACTTCTCTTAGCGGCGTTGTCTGATTCAATCTCTGGCGGCCACGACCCATGTGAATCCACATGAGCGGCAAGAATCTTTTACATACTGAGTGCGGGTCCCGTACGGCCCGAGGCGGTGGTACTGCGACCGGTTGGCGAAGAACAACGCCGGGTTATTGGGCGGCAGCACCGTGGCACGATAGTTCCACCGAGGGTCAGTTAGGTTAGCACTCAAATTGAGAATATCATGCCCTCCGTAAAACACTTTGACATCCTCAACTCTACGCTCTTTCGGACGCGGCTGTGGTTGCACGACGGGCTCGAATATTTTCTGGAAACAGTTGAAATTATCATTTTTTAACAAATACAGTTAACACAAATAAGATGAAAATAACTGTAGCGTATAATCACGTTTGTCTTATCTCGATCATGGCGGACATTTTGATTTTATATTATATATAAAGTTAATAATAAACTTTATGAATGTCAAAATGTCAAATAAATCCATGATAGAAGTCTTAGAATGGTGTATAACGAGTGAACTCGTCAAATCTTTCCATTATCATACGTCAATTGTGTACAACATTGATAGCGTAAGACGTTCGCCATTACGGAATATTATGAAAATAGAGAGGTCAAGGCCAGGGCAGACGCAAACAAAATAGTGCAAATTTTATAATTGTTACATACCTTCTCTGTTGTTTGAGGACTAGAAGGCAACGAGTCGTTGTTAACAGACTCCGATTTGAGCGAGCCCAAAGAGCCGATACCGCTAGATTCGCTGGAGACAGATGGGCTGGGGCTCGTCTGCGATTGCGATAGGCCCGCTATGTCTATGATATGCCTGAACGAGTTAAAATTGTCTGTCTCCAGTCCGGCCAGAGGTAGTGCAACTGTTAAAGCCATGTCTGCAAACGGAAAATAGCAATTGTATTCTAATTTACACGTGCATATACAACACTGCGTGTGAACAGTTAAACTTATGTTGACAGAAATCAACGCGCCAATTTTTAGGAATCACAACATGGTTTATTTACGCATATCACTGATAACTCTAGATTGAAAAAAAAAGTCACTAAAATTCGGTTATAAATATGTATAACAAATATTACCGAAAAGCGCTATCCTCAGAACGTACAAGCCTCGACTTAGGTACTTGAAAGAGATCGAACTTCTATGGAGTGAAGTTGGTTACATTATCTCGCGTTTGCGTGTGCGTGATGTCGAGCGGCAAGCGGAAGTTAGCTTAGGTCGGTAAAGCAGTCTATTACGCAGCAAACAAAGAAAATTATAAAAAGGCTTTTAATGTGTTTAATTACTTATATTATAGTTTGATTTTTTTGAAGTAATTTAAAAAATGATTTTCTACTGCTAAAATAAGTTGTTTTACTTAATTATCGAGACAAACATTTCCATTATTGAACAGCGCCATCTGTGTTATATAAACTCGCATTGGGCGAAGCATTAGCTATATCTGTGTATCACAGATGGCTTTGGTTTACGCATGCGTAGCGAAGTATTTCATATTGTCACTACTAGATGGCGTCAACAGCTGGACGACGTCAGTAGTTACGCAATCTATCGAACAGATGTCGCTTTCAAACGTTTAGTTGAGATAATAATATAATCACAAGAAACTTTAACTAGTATTTAGAAATTGTTGAAAATGGATTGAGAAAACAATCAATATTTTATTGTTTAGCATTAAAAATTAACCACTTGATGTATGATATTTGTGTATGTGAAATCTACAAAATAAATAAACTTTTTCATGAATAGGTGACCACGGTAGATGTGAATAATACAGGCTTATAAAATAATTAATAGAAATTTCGCAGAAATATGCTCTAGTTTGAACTGAAATACCTAACAGAACTAAATAGGTCTGTGAAATTACGTTATTGTATTTTTAAAATAAATTAACAGGACATTGCTACAAAACACAAAAACGAAATGACAACGAAAAGATGTTTGCTTTCACATTTAGGTACATAGGATAAGTTTTATCCCATACGAAAATCTAAAATGGCCTTACACTCAACACGACTTGGCCTTTAAAAATATTTTTAATATAAAATATTGTTGTATTATATTATATCAATTGTGTACAGTCGTTAGTGCTCAATGATTTGATTTCACATTTAATTGGTAGATATATGACTACTTGTCAATTAACCGCTTCGTGTCTAGTTATCATTGAATTGAATTTAAGTTGTGTATAGATTTATATTATTACTGTAGGATATAAAATAAAAAGCGTTATTCACTTTGAAATTATTTATGATCAATTTAAAAGTCTAACAACGAATTATTAATGAGGCAATTAGTAGGTGATAGATGTGAATTGTAATCCAAAAATTTTTCCGACATACCTAGAGATAATAAAATATTGTTATTATTACTATTTATCATATATGTAAATAGATTAATGAGGTCACCGCCGTTGCTGTGAAGAAGAAAATAATGTAAAGATTATGACTTCTAGTGCAAGCAGTAGGTACTAGGTATTTTTCAGAATTACCTCTTTTTAGCTTAGCTTACGTGGTATCTCGCATGTTTATTTCCGTTTCCCACGCATCCAATTTACAAGCCATGGTGTGTTGAGTAGGGGAGTTCGAAAACCATATTAAATCATAACATTTTTCCGAGTTGAAATCGAACCCACAATAGTCGCGTTAAGAGTCAGACGCTTTGCCGCTCTACTATGATATCTTTAAGATAATTAAACAAATTTTAAGCCCGCAAATATAAATAGGAAAAGCCAATTAAATATTCAACCGTGCCAATATGAAAAAACAATATGTCAATCAACTTCGTTATATGTCGCCGTTTTTGATAACCAGTCTTAAACTGGCCATTCATGGATCAATTTTCTTTATATTAATTCGAGAGTACCTAGAGAATTAGATTTTTTGTTAACCTTCTGTAAAATCAGAAGAGAAATCACTTAATAATCCTTACCGCGTTTTGTATATTGGAATATCCCTCCATATTAAACAGGAAGATAATAATATAAATGTACAATGATAAATGTTAAAAAATTGCCTTAAATTTTAATATTTTTATAATAGGTAAGTATGTTCTATCTAGAGATAACTTAACTGAACTTCATGCTCTATCAGAGCAGAGAGAACATCTGCACAGGAATCAGCGAAAATCTATCTAGAGATATATAGATTTATTCTATTTTGAAATAAATAGGTATTGATTATTATTTTTTTATATTTAAAAAAATATATATGTGACATATTTATACCAGTAGGTAGGTAGGTACCAGATATATATACTTAACAAAATAATATCATATACAATTGAATTTCATCTGATGTTTTTTCAGCTTCAGGCTGCATCCCGAGTATGGCAGCGTAGGCGGAGAAATCCTAATATTGAGACACTTCGCTCATTACTTTTCCGTCTCTAGAATTGCCGAAGTGCGAATTATAAGTGGCGGAACTTAACGCCGCACCTTGCTTCGATACCTGAGCGATGAACATGGAAATATTCAATATTTTATTTCCTCGAATGGGCTTCAAAATCCACACCTTTCACGTTTACTGGTCTGGCCTCTTTTGTTACTCCTAGATTTATAACGATAGTCTTAGATGACAGCCGTAGTACCTAGTAATCCAAGAATACTATTCTATAAATTGTAGGGTACAACAAAAATAAGGCTCTAACAGATGGATGGATTTATCGTAAAATCATGATATGTGCTACCAGCAAGTGTGAACTGCCATTTCATCATATGAGTAGGCATCGTAAAAATCAGGTGAATCGGTATGCGATCAATATAATTTTGGTAAAATATATTTATTTAACTTCAATTTAAATTTAAACTTTGTGCCCTCAGCTATTGAATCAATTATCTAAAGTAAGGTTACTTTTCATGTAGTACCTAGAGTGTAAATATAACATTTCGAAGTTCATTGTATTTCGGTATATAAATAAAAAAATAAATTGACTTCTATTGGACTTGCTTACAAGAGATTAATGAACTCTACATTTAAAAGTAAAAATATTTTTAAAACATATATTTAAAGAATTTATTGTATCTATTAATAATAGTGTGCAATATTTCACGTTTGGTTTTTTATAAATTAAAAATAATTTGTTGAACATATAAGTAAGTAGATAACCATCGATTTTAAGTATCTGTTATATATATCAAGGTGGTGGTGGAAAATATACCTATTACAATATTGTTAAAATGGCACATAAATTATTTTAGCATAATAAAAGATATAAAAATCAGTAATCGAGAATTATATCCTCCATCCAACAAGAATCGACCGTGACGGATTCAGTAACAGAGTGTCAGCGGCGGGCGGCGTGACGGTGTCACGATTACATGTCACGTCACGTAATTGCGGGCGCCGCTCGCGATTTGTAAATATTCTTATTTCGCTACTTATAGCGGCCGTTCAATAAAATAATAATAGTAAACATCCGTGCAAATGGCCGGCGGGCGGCGGGCGGCGGGCGCGGNGGCGGGCGGGGGCTCGGGCGCGGGCGGCGGGCGGCGGGGCGCGGGGGAGGCAGCTTATCGATTCGCGCCCGCGCGACACACTGTATCTATCCTCTCATCGAGGCGCGCTCGCCGGCCCCACAAAGAAAGAGATAGGTTTCGCCGACTTTGATCCTTTTGTTTTTGGGCAGCGTCCGGCGATGCGGGCGGGGGCTGAAAAATGTGAAGGGGCGCTGATTGGCCGCGCCGGCCCCGCCCCGACCCCCCGCACCGCCCGCGCCGCCCCCGCACCGCCCGCGCCTCAGTCGGCTGTCGACTCTGCGCTCAGTTCAAGGGCGGTTGCGGCGCCGTACGTTGCACGCTGACCTGTTTGATAATACTATCGTCACCCGCTTACGGCATCCATGCTTAATGTCTAATGCTTATGTATTTACCAATCACAGTAGCTGATTCTTTCACGAGACTGTTTACACATCTTGACAAGGCTGCTGCTAACAAGATGTCCATGTTGAAATAAAATATGTATGTAACAATGACTGATGGTCAGGCTAGGACGATTGTAAATAGCAATCTCATCGTCTCTATTGAACATATGACATGACAATATCTAATAATTAGGAATAACTATAATTTGTACCTCGTAGATATTAGATGGGGTAGGTAGGTACCTACTGTAGGTACTGACCTAAACTACAACAAACCCTACTATGTCAATCACAATTGGCTCACTATATTACATTTCTTGGTTTTTTTTATTTGTATTGCGAATTTTGTTCCTTAAAAAAAAAGAAAACTTGTTTGCTTTCTATACCTTTGTATACCAACCCAAGTAAGAATTCAAATTAAATGTTATCAAATCTTTATCATCAAATTAGTGTATATTCAATAAAACTGTCAGAACTGTAATTGATTCTTACGTCCGAAATGTATGACATGTATATTTTGACAACAAAAAAAAAACATATTGTTCATATATTGTTATTTATCTGGGTCATATAAATTTAAGTTATTTCAAAATTACTATATCGATACCGCTTTTAATATAATAATATAAATAAAATAATATATAAACGTAATGTAACTTTTATTATTCTTAACATTATATTGGTTAAGTAAAGATGTCTCAAACTAAGGGGCCATATTCTCATTTGATTCATCATTAGTGGCTATGAACTCATAGTCAGCGAAAACATCTTTGTTTTACGGATAGTGTAACGTATTTTTATAAAGCTATTTGTGGTAGTACCTACAGATGAAGCAGATGCAGCTAGTGAATAATTTCCGAAAAGGATAAACACCTGGAATGTTGTTACATACCAGCCAGGGTTCTGGCGCAGCCATTTTTCAGTTTCATCAATCAAATCAGCTTCACGCTGTACCCCGCACATAGCCGGGCATATGCAGAGGGAACCTGAAAATTTAGTGTTAAGCTATTCTGTTCCAATTAAAACACTTCAGCACTTTTCGCCGAATTCTGGAGACGTTGCGTGTTCACTGGAATTAAAAGCCGCACTTTTCCACCAAAGTGAAGAAATGATATTTTTAAATATTTTATTTAATCCAATGAGGATCGAACCCACAGTTGTAGTGCTTACTAGTCGCAGCCTTGTTTCCGCCAGCTGATTTGAAATTGATGAAAGAAGTTGTTTCTTCTAGGTCTTCGTAAACTAGTTTATAAAGTTTTAGTGCATAGATATGTACACAAGCCATCAGATCCCGTCGTTAAATTCGACACGCACGACTCTCGCTGATTGTCGTTCTTGCATTCATACGTCTATAATGTTATTCTTTTATTTCCTTTTCTTATAGAACCAGTTGTGTGGTATTTAGTGCTGACCACTTTTCTTTTCTTACAGCTATTGCTATATGGTGTAAATTCTAAAATGAAATAGGCACCTATAGAGGTATATTTTAATGATAAAAAAATAATCGTAATAGGTAGGTATATTATTTTGGAGGCGACTCTAGGAAATATGTCTGCAGTTTCAAAGATGATATATAAAAAAAATGTAAAAGAAAATAAAGTCTATAAAATAAAGCAGAACAATGTCCACGAAGTAATTGTAGGGCCTGAGGATCTTGATGATTTTTAATTTAAACAATAATCAAGCCAAAGCAGCTTTTGAATATTTGACTGTTGCTGAAAAATTGCTACTGCGGGGAAATTGATTTCACTCCAGTCCGATGTTTATTTTTGTATAAAAATCATTGTTTTGTGGAGTTATTCACTTTATAACGATATCCTTGTAAGTGTTGAAGTGTCAAATGTTTCATGTTTCATTTAAATATATTAAAATCATCTTTTTAATTATCTCAATTGGTAGAGTATTTAATTGAGACTTCATAGGCAATCAAGACAGGGGCACAAGTGTGTGACAGTATACGCGACAGGTGTGGGCCCGATTTCCATTCATGGAAATATTTTAATTTCTTAATTCAGCGGAAAGTGTAAACGGAAGTGTCTTAATGGGAGCAAGGTTAACACTAGGTTCCTAAGTTCCCTCTGCCTACTCCGATAAGTGCTGAAAGCAGCGTGAAGCGGAAAAAAGAGTTTTACTTGTGTCACGTTCGCAGTTCCATATCGGCTTATAAATATTCGTTATAAGTAGTATATGTCTCTGTTTGTATGATATGTGTCGACGTCGTGTTCCGTGACGAATGACGAGTGTTAGTTGTCGCGTCGATCACTTCGTGAGTGCGATAGGCAATAGCGTCTTTTTAATACCAATTTAGGTACAAGAAATGTAGATTTGTTTTAAAATTTTCGATATTTCCGTTAATATAAAAGCAAGATAAAATTTGGCATTGTATTGGCTGACAGCGAATTGTATTTTTTTTATATTTACATACAAATAAGTATGTTATATGTAGAGTTGGTATATATATTTTTTTATAAAGACTAGTCCACACTCTAACTCCCCATTATTTCAACCAAAACGACCTTTCAATTCGTTGGACGATTACCTACATAGCATATTTTATAAACATCACTCATACATCGTCTTCTAATTTATTACAGAGAAAAATTTACTGTTTACTCTGTAGGGCCGGTCCAAAAAACCCACCCGCATATCCCCTGCCGCCGTGACAGAGTGACAGGTAAATGAACGCGACCAATTGAGACTGCTACACATCAAGTCACATCCGGAACATTCGGACTGATCAGATCCTGTTCCAGGGCACTAAGAGTTATTTTCCATTGTAAAAGATATCGAGTGCTCTTCATTTTTTGGCTGTGATCTGAATTTGGGGTATTCGAATCACTGTATAGTTATATATAGGTAGGTAGGTATAGTTATTTTTCACTGGTTCTCTGGTTCTATGTTACATGTTGCATCGGAATGAAACTGCTTTAATTAATATTTTTGATTCTATGAATAGTTTAAGTCAACTTGGTGTTTATTTATTAATGAAATATTTAAAATTTTTATTCCAGAATTCGTTTCCCCTACTTTTAGGCTTTCCCTGCTACCAGCGTGAAGCTGCAAAAACAGCATCACATGCGTTAAACGCGCAAAATATTTATAATACATTGACAACTTATTAAATTCTAATTCAAGATACAAATTACATTGGGTAAATAGGTAGTCTATTCATAGAACGGTGTCATTAGTTAATGTTTGTGTACCTTAGACGGTCGCTAAATGACGAAATATTTAAATAGGTATCCACCATCCATCCGCGGCTATCTCCAGATAAAACGCCCCAATTCACATGCGTGAGCCGCGTGATGGATGAGTCCGACGATCAGACCCTCCCCTCTGAAATTTGCCTCCCCCTCTCGCCCCCCACGGCCCGGCCTAAGTCCTGTAGGTGATCCATTACACTGGCATTTTTGCGTAATCCCCGTTTATAAATATGAAATTGAAGGAAGACCTATGATGGTTAATCGACTGGAGGTCGAGGTCGAAGCGTCCCTCCGTCCTATAATAATTTATAGTAAAAAAAGTATAAAAAAAAAACGTGGCATTTTTAACCGGACAGAGTAAGTAAATCAAATTCCGGAAAACCCCATTGAAATTTGATTCGAATAAAAAAGATTGCGGTCCACAAGAGTACGTCGTACGTCGTACGTCGTACGCTAGAGTCAATACGGCGTACGCAAATCATAGTAATTGTAATGAATATTGCAGCCGCTATGATTACAGATGGGGTACCTTGTGATTACATATAATTATAGTTGGGGGAGGTGCGTCACTCTGATGAGCGATTTGGGTATTATTTGCGCTTTATTTAGGTATTTATTGCGCTTGAGTGACGACGCAGATATTATGCTCGGCTATAATATGCCGCGTCCCTCGAGGGCCCCCTCCCTTCGGCTTTGTACTTACGCGGACGTTGATTTCGTAATATTTAGAATAAAAATTTAATATTTGTTTGTTTTTTTTTTGTACGCACAATTTGTAGTAGATACGGTGTTTTAATTTAAACCTGAGATCTAATGTTTAATATTTTTATAGTTAGTTTACTTATAAATTATTTAAGAAAGTAATTAACATAATACGAGTATGGTATAAACACACCATACATATTAATTTATATAAAAATATATTTAATGATGAAACTAAATTGAATCAGTGAAGCTAAAATGACAAAAGCTACTCTATAATAGCGATTGGTAATATATCTACTTGTATTTTTCTTTTTCTGTTTCACTTAATATTTCGCATATAGCTAAGTAGGCAGCGGTAACCTAGTAACACTCCGTTCCCTACTTCCCACCGAACTTTCGAGGCATTGCGTATTGAGTGGCGGAACTCAAAGCTCCCGTTTTGCCTTGTTACCGAAAAACGAAGAAATGAAAGGATAATTAAACAATAATTCATTTCTCCGAGTGGGAATCGAACCCTACACCATCGCTTTTACACGACAGCTTCATAACCATTTGTATGTATAGTCTAAATAACCTCTAAACACAATCCAAACCAATATTCACCATATGATGACACCATATTCACCAATATTCACCATATCAGCTTTTAATGTTCAGTAAACAAACAAACACCCAATGTCAGCGGTAACGTGACACTGGCGAGGGAGCTCACCGCGAGCACCAATTATCAAGATTACGTCCATTTTGTTCAGAATTATCATTAGGTACTTTATAACATCATCAGTATAATTGCATTCAGTTCTAACTCTATTTCAGTTTTTAATGGACTATTTTACTATATTCTCTAATATTAAGTAGGTACCTATCTACGTATAAAAAGAAATCAATCGTACATATATACATTAATGGACATAGATAGCCCGTATTGTGGTTGCTTGATAGGATTCCCTTTGACTTTTAAATGTCAGTTTCGTCAACATCAGGATGTATAGTAATATAAGTAAATCTGCTTTAGGTAGATACTATATCTTTCTTCACTACTGAAATAAATCTATTTCAATTCAGTATTACCTGCTAGGAAAACAAATTAAGAAGAGCATTAAAATTTGACCCAAAATTCAAAAACTCCTATGTCATTAAATACATAGTTACGTGGCCTCAATTGTTGTTACAGCGCCCCCCCTCTTTACATAGCAAAATTTATAAAGTCGTTGCATAGAAAACCCAATATAATGATAATATTATAAACGTCAAACAAATATAAAATGCGATTAGGTGATATAGAAGTGGGTACGATACCTGGGGGCGTCTAATATTCATTAGGAAGGCCCGGTGCCTGGTGGTAGCTCCGAGGTGCTTAGCGCACTGGTGCGGTGATAAGCGCTTGTTTGGGGTTACCTCAATTCTTTCCGAATTTTAATGCCAATTAGAGTGCGCAATACTAGCACAGTTGAAAGGATTGAGATCTTTATTAGTGTAGGATATTGTTAAGGGCTCGCTCGAGCGGAAATTCGATGCTTATAGAATATGCTGATTGTAAGGGCAATGTCCGCGACCGGAGGGCTTTCACTATGCTTATTATGTTTGTTACGTTATAACGTAATAATTTAATTATTGCTTTGGGCGATTATTTTAATTTGATTTTTGGTTTGTCAGTTATTTATTAAATTGATTGATTTGTGTGTGTGTTGTTTCGTGTTGTTATGATTTTTAATTTGTTTTCTGTGTGTCCCATGGCGGACTAAAATATTGCTGATATGCCGCATTCTAGCTCCTTTTTTCTATTTTTAAAAAGAAAATAATAGTAAGTATCGAAATATATTTACTACATAAAATAACATTATCGAATTCACAACTACCTATCGCTTTCAGTCAAACGTCTCTATGTTGCAAATTTAAAAATCATTCAAGTTTGATTTATACCGTATAACTTTTTTAACTACGTTTTTTTATAAATCTCAATATTATCCATGTTTGTATAAACATTACATATTAGCACCGGTCCTATCATTACTTCCTCGCGCCGCAATGTTCCACATCCACATACATCACAACACTAAACTGACGGCCGTGATGGATGCTCCTATCCTGTCCCTCTAATATCAGCGTATCTTCTTGTTTTTTACAAGTGCGTGGTTCTCACGGTACGTTGTAAAACAGTTTGCGGGATTAATTGTATTATTCCGTGTTGGCTCAGTATTAATGGTTCGCTATCAAGGGGCTACGGTCGCAGTTCGCACCCTTCTAATTATAGAATCTCGTTTATCATAACGTAATGGCGACGTGAATTATTCGACTAATTATTGTTATCAGTGAGGGTCCTCGAGAGTGCAGTGTTGGTATGAGGATAGTTGTTTTATAATATATCTTATTAAAATATATCTATACATAAAAATTAAATTTTCCTCAATTTAAATAGTAATATAATGTTTTGTCGTATCCAGCAAATAGCGGGTGCTCATTGTTTCGCTACTAGTGACAAGTGGTATCCCCAGCGGAGCAGTCGAGTCGCCGGTGTCCGGAGGGCGAGGCATTTCACGAGCGGCTGCCCGCCTGACCTTTCTGGCTCCGGGGACCGAAATGCCATCATGTTTTCATTTTTTTCTGTCAGCGCCGCTCACTCGACGACACTCGATTAATTTTTCACGGTACGCTTGTCAAAATGTGATTTAATATCCGCACGCAAGGGTTGACCGGGAACGCTTTGATGTGTGATGCGTGCAGTTCACTCGCGTGTTCGCCGCGGCCACAGCGAATTCATTTACCATAGCCATTTGAGACAATGTGCGGAGATACTCCACTATGTAGGTACGTTCGTTTCGAATGGTAATTCAATGCAAAAATATGGAATGTTTCCAATAATGAGCGTTATTCTACCTTGAACAATAACTGTCGGTTGTTTGAAATTCGGCATTCCGACGCCGGTGTTACAAGTGGCATTATCAATAACGCCAAAAATAGGAACCAACATTTTCAATTTGCCGCATCACTCCGGATTCCAATAGGAAGCGGGGATAAATGGAGTTCGCATTCCAATATGTCACCGAGCGGGCCCGACCATTCGGCTTTTAGGCATTCGTGGTTTGGGATATTTGGTATATTTGACGTTCGCGATTCGTACCTACATACGTCGCATAGTGCCCGCGCGCATTCCAGTACACGCTGATGAGATTCTAATATACCTACCGGTCAGCGAGATATAGTATTTTCTGGACTATTTCGGAAAGTTCACCTTGTTATATTAATTAATTGCAATTTTGAGAGTCTTGACTCTACGTTTACTTAATATTGTATATATTATAAAAAAAATACGTTTTATTCTAATATATTATGATCAATAGGTACTTAACAACTTTATTTGAGAAAAACTGATTGTCATTGAAGCTTTCCTCGAGGTATATCTAGTTAGGGAGTGAAACTTTAGAAAGTGACGCACGAACTTCACAAAGTACTTAGTTTGAACTCTACAGTAAAACTGAACTTAGTTTTTTTCTTAAGAAATTTAACATATTAAATTCCATATCCATTTCCTAAGTTTCGCTCGTAAATATAAAATTTGCACAAAATAAGACATAGCCAAGGTGAAAGGCAATACGGGCTCCTTTCAAATATAGATTAGGTACTCTACACACACGCGGCATGCATGTCACGTCACTCGTTATTGCCTGTATGGCGCTGCTATAGCCCGTACTGATTTGAAATATTTCCACGAAACCACTTATACGCACCTCGGAAGCGTGCTAGACGCGACAAAATTTTGTTTCTTGCTTATAATTATTGAATTTTACGATATTCTAGAAGGTCTTCTTATATGTGGTCATCTTAGATAATTCATAACACCAAATCAAGTCAGCCTCACGCTATATACCGCATGCAGCAGGGTAGGCAGAGGGAGCCAATACTACGACACTCCGTTCCACACTTTCCGCCTAATTTAAGTTAAATGGAACTGAACTTAACGCCGAGCTTTGCTTCGATACCAGAGCGAAGAATTTAAAATATCATTTAAATAAATGTTTCATTTCTTCGAGTGGAGATCAAACCCAGTCACATTTACCTTTTTAATTAATTATAAGTTAAGCTAATTTAAATATTTCCAATGAAATTTTATACTTATGTATAAAATAGATAATTTCTTGGCGACTTTGTTATAGTGTTAAAAAATATGATCAAAATATTATTAATGTACGTAAAGATAGAGAGATCTACAGTAGATATTAGATACAGCAGCTATACGTTTTTTGTATATTTACATATCTATTTACTTTTAACGCAATACATTGATGACTTACGTTATTTAAGTAGTTTAAGGTTATTTTATGCATACATTTTCTTTATGCTTTTTGTGTGGTGGGCAGAGATAGATTTGTGATACGTCATATTATTTTCATTTATCACTAATTTTGCTGATGAAGAATCATAAATTTCTGAATCTAAAGCAACATTTTTCTAGTCGGACCTGGAAGTATAGAATCTGTTACCTATGTAAATATTGTAAACATTTCTCTGAGGACAATTTGAGTCCACAACCGCTGCTGCTACTTCAGTAGGGTTCCTCTCAACCGAACTTTACGATAGATTAAAAATGAGTAGACATATAAACATAATATATATTTACAGGTGAAATAAGCATTAAACATCTAAAATCTCCAGCTCCAAGCGAAATCGGCTAACACACGATCGGCACCTGGGAATGCGAGCCTCTCAGGGCGAGAGGGTAATCGTTTTGTAGTGCTGCGTTTTGTGCCCCATTGTGTGAGCCGATGTGAGGCAATACCGCGAGTATTCCTGTCGCGTATATTCTAATGGGGTTACGACTGCCGTCTTTACCCCACTGCGTGCTAGTACTTCGCGTTATTACAAATGCGACTCTTATAGAGCATATTGAGAAGTCGTGTCTTGAATTACATTTTTTTTTATATGGAATTGATATATAAATTGGATGTAGGCTTTTTAGTAGATGAGTGAAACGTTCAAATTGTTTGATGATTCAATTTGAACCTATTATACCTGAATTCTTGACTTTACACGTAACTAAAGAATGAAAATGCTAACGCGTCTGTATCATAAAATTGTGTTCGATATGAGCAAAAGAGAAAAAATTAAAAACTCGAAGCGTATTAAAAATATATATTTATATCTATCTAGCTTATAAATATACATAGGTACCTGATACATACCTAATAATAAAAAAAATCTAAATATACAAAACGACAATTATTAATTAATGATATTATGTTCTACTTAATTGAGTAGAACATATCATTTTTTATAAAAAAACATCCCTTAGAAATGAAGCTGTCTAAAAATATTAAGGTGTTAATTTATAATTTGATGACTTTTATGATTTATAGAAAAAGTTCGTACAGCTGCCAGATCAACGGGAAGCCGTTGCTTCGGCGCGAAATACCTATGAAACTGTCATCGTTTTGGAGATAAAAAAACTCGATTAAAATCTTGCACAAGCCGAAAGCCTTGTGTGGGCAGATGCGCGTGCGCACTGCACACCACCTGTCCCACGTGGCAAATGTATAAAGGCGCCTGAGATATCCTATTGTTACTTCTTGGCGAGTATTGATTTAGCATTTGTCCTATTGTCCATCTAACGCTTGAAAGGACGACATAAATAAACTACCTACCTACTATTTTATAGGAAGGTATGTATATGAATATTTTCTTATCTAGTGGATACTGAAAATACCTTCTAAATGATAACTATTTATATCTATGACAGTAGAAAAAAATTATGATTGTCAATATTAAATATTCTATTCAAACCATGGCAAACCCATGGTTAAATTAATAATTAAATATTAAATTCGAATTAAGCACTGCACGCTTGCACTGCAGTAATTTGCGTCTTCATTTTATTACGTAGTTAGGTACTTAATATATGTATAATAACTTCATCGTCAATT
Source organism: Heliconius nattereri (assembly GCA_013403645.1). NCBI lineage: Eukaryota > Metazoa > Arthropoda > Insecta > Lepidoptera > Nymphalidae > Heliconius > Heliconius nattereri. The sequence goes on from JAAIXI010000230.1 coordinate 3,232,669, forward strand.
GATAACTAATTCTGTATCCTATATATGTACCTATTTAATAAAAAACTAGTAAATTAAATTGAACATTTTATTATACATAAGTAATCTAATAGGTACAATATTTAAATGTTGAATAATGTATGATGTGACAATATTTATTTACGTTTTTATTTCCATTTCTTTGCTCTGGTGCTGACGCAAAGTGCGGCGTTGAGTTCTGCCACTCAACATGGAATGCCTCCAGAATTCGGCATAAAGTGAGGAACTGTTTCTATTAAAGCAACATTTTCGAAAATCAGAATATTATATTCACTTTACATACTGTTCCTATAACAAAAACGGTTCATTGTAAAAAATAATGAGTGAAATGACCGACATTCATTCTCAAAATTTCATTGATATATCACGAACAAAAATCTACGAAAGCCTAGCATTTACCTGCCCATAAGTGTTCCAGATTTAATGATTTATATTCCACGTCACTTGTTAAATGTAAATGAACTTTAAGACGAAGAAATAGAGTTGGTTTTTCAGTATGGATTAAGTAGAAAAAATGGGTAAATTTAATGTCCTGCAGAGTTATCGACAATTGCTTTACAATTGTCAGAGATGTGCGTCGTATTTCACAGATTTTTACGACAGGTCGTATATTTAGATTTGTGTCCTTCAGTGTGGGTCTTTGGTAATTCGACGTAACATTAACTGTACCTACAAAATAATTAAAAGTAACTTTATTTTTTTTATTTTCTATAAAACAAATAAACTTGCATAGTGTAAGTACCTATCTTTGTATTCAATATAATGGAAATGGAATTGTGGAATGTTTTGTAGGATATCCAATTTGAGGATGCAAATATTATTTTGTCTCTTTGAATTGATAGATTAAATTAATAGTTAAATTAAAAACATTTTACATAAAAATGTGAGTGAGTAACGTAAAGATTGATTTGCAATATGTAAAACTAATGCACACGGATTTTAAAAATAATATTAGCTCCACAAGTCCAATACACAACCCAATCAGTCTACCTGTACTTGCAAGCATGAGCGCACTACGCAGAAACGCACAATAGACGCCAATTTTTTCAATGCAAGCTAAATCGCAGTTTTTCGGCTTGCATTCCAAAAAGACACCTGGTCGGAAACGAGCCCCGGGGGTCCAGTACCCTGATAGAGGCCGTACCGAACGTGATTTCCCAACACAATGCCGACAATATCTATCATTCGAAACGGGCCGAAGTCGGCGTCGCGAAGTCTGTTTAAAACAATCAATGACGCAGTTTCGTGAATGGCCCATGAAACAAAAATCTTTTTTGGCCCAATACTGGGTGGGCAGGATGTCAGGTGAATTATTGAAGACTTCGGCCGTTGGATCAATGGCTTGAGGCGCTCATTGACTTAAAACAGCTGGTTCTAAAGCATGCATAAATATCAGTTTACAATGGACACTTTACTTCCAAATTGAAATTAATATATTGGGCAATTGGTTGGCTACTCATGGTTTCCTTTTTAGTTGGAAGTTAAGTTCAAATATATTATCAATATACCTTTTAAGTAAGACTTCCCAGATGACAGCTATTAAAAGCTATATAACATTATTTTTCCTACTTTAAATTAATAATAATAATCTCTATTTTTTAGACAGTAAAAACTAATGATCATATTATTTTTTTTCCATATCCAATTGGCTGCGTGCTGGGTGAAAAGTAATCGCGTTTTGTATAATCACACAACGAATAGGTAAATTAGAGGTGCAGCAGAATGGGGCAGCATTTCACTTCTATTGCGATGGTTCAATTGTTATTAGTCCAATTCCCATCCGCTATTCATCAGATTACTTTCGTTTCCTCTATCTCGTAGATGGAATGCGTCGTTGAGTTCCGCCACTCAAACCGCAGTGTCTCGTATTCAGGCAGAAAACGGAGAATAGAGTGTCTTAATACTTATCTGCGGGGTAAAGCTATATAAATAAAAGAAGAATTATTGTTGTAACTAATTATATAGGTACGTACCTATGCCCCAGACATTTGAACCACCACCACCAAAAGTTCCGTCCAGAAAATTCCATTTTTGTCACGGTGAGTTTCATCATATCTCAAATGAATACATTTTTGTTGACTCTTACCATTTTGTAATAAGATATGGGATGTTACATTACGTATATTTAATCCAGATTAATGCATGCGAAGACAACGGCATCGCGTGTACGCCTCTTAGTAATTTGATTGATCACATAATGAATATGCAGATATGTAAAGCAAAGATAAGGTCCCGCAAAATAAAGGGAACTCCCCGAGGAGTGATTGCTGCTTACTGGCACTGCCTACCTCAGTTACAGCCAGATTTTAATCTTAGATAAGTGGATCGGGGTCCTGAGCAGTTTACATAAATTGTAGACTTAGCACCTTGTTAACAAACTGCACTGTTTGATTATATTGTGTGAAAATGATAAGTACGTTATGCGTTCCTAAATTTGAACACTATATAGTATTATTAAAGGAAATCCTCGTATAGGTTTAGCCATTTGGTTATTTATTTCCAATAACCACACTACCCACTAAAGTCCACACAGTCTGTGTTTATTTAGAAAAAACTTTGCATTTATTTTAGTTAAAAATGAAAATAAGATTTATTCCAGAATGATTTCAATTTATTTAGAAATATAAATAAATTTATTTTATGCACTAGATAGCAAAAGTTAATACTGAAAACAAAAATAGACTGACGGAACTATAATAAATTAAATTTATGAAAAAGACCAATTAATTAAACTAAGGTAAAAAAACGAGTTTAAACTCGCTTAATAATCTTTATTAAAACTCCACGTGAATTTTTCAATTTTAATTTCAATGCAGAATGTTCAGGCAACACACGTTATAACATGAATTTCCACAGGAAAGCGCGCAAAAACATTCGCACAGTGTAAGAAATAATGAAATATCTTCATTTACCCTTCTAATTAATAGCCATCAGTGTCTCCTCCAGTCTCGAGGGTTGACAACGCTTTCAAGTTTTTTAATATGCTTCCTCACCTCGGTAAAACAGGAAGTATAATTGCTTTTTTTTCCTTTTTTTCCTCTGCCAAGTTTCAGCTCCCTTTCGTAAATCTCGCTACAATTAGGAAAGTTGGCTCCGATTTAGGGACGGGTTAACTTTAATGTTACCATAAAGCTACCACGTTTTTTTGTTTCGATTTTAACGATGCTTTTTTTAATTTTTATGATATTATATAGTTTAGGTTAAATTTGTTTAAATCAATAGTTTGACGATATATAATGTATCACAATATTAGCTATGAAACGTTAACACTGTGTAATTAAATACATTATTTTGTATGTATATAATAATAAAGTATCAAAATCCTAAATTTAGTTGGGTAGTTAAAAAAAACTATGTAAGATTATAATTACACAAAAAAACTAGTTCGAATTTTGATATAAGTACACTCATTACTTATTTCAATTAAAAATAAATAAAAGAATTTAAAAGCTATAATAAATTATTTTATGTGAATTATTGTCAATTTTTCCTTAATCAGCAACCCTGCACTACAGGTATATTGTCGACTGGTCGGTCTGCTTGCGTCCAATTGTGTTGTAGACGTACGACGCAATTAAGTATTAGAACGAGGTTATGCCTAAGACAGGGTCTACTCCTCGAGGAGCAGATGATATTTTATAATTAAAATTAATTATAAAATATTTTTTTCCCCTCTCCTCTTTAATAATTATGGATAAGAAATAATTTTTAGCTAGAATAATTTTAGGTAAAAAGTAGTCGAAAAGTGGATATTAATGAAAAGTAATTTTTGTAAGCCACTTGATTCAATCTATGACCAACATTTTTTAAGCTTCACGCTACAGGATAAACAGGGTGAACCTAGTGTTAAGACACTTCTGTTCTCCACTTTCCTCCGAATCGTTGAGATATTGCGTGTGAATTAGAAGAACTCAACGTAACGCTTTGGGTCTATATAAGTATTATTATTTTTATTGCAAATAGTTCTCTAAAAATTAGCAAGTTGTTAAAGTCTATGCTTGATATGATTATGAATATAGCTTATTCATACAAAAATATACTATTCTTGAAGTACTATATTGACTTAGTTAAGTATATATATTTTTCTATTCTCACAAGTAAAACTCGATAACGAGCTCGCAAATTATATAATACCTAAAACAGTGATAAGTTACAGAGTAGTTAACAAGTGCAGTACCATTGCACGCCACTTAAGTGGTAAATTTGAGGAAGCTGTCATCTGAACACAGCTCGTCGCGATCGCTCAAGTGGTCTGCTAACGAACACGCGTGTCAAAGCGAAACACTTCATTAGGTGAGCGACGCTCTTCGGCCGTGGAAACCCTCCCCCCCACCTGCCCTCTCGCACTCCCCCCACCTCCCCCATGCCCCCTCGTTGCAGCTCCTAGCATCAGCCTCTATTTAGTGGGCGTCTTACCAACTCCGCTGCGCTAATTAGACGACGCCGACTCTCTTCTCATTAGTGGCGAAATTATGCAGTTTGCTGGAATTCGGGTTAAATGTGAGGTCGAGATGTCGAGTGCTTGGAAAAATGTTGAGTATTTTCCAATGTCATTGGTACATTTTTCAATTTCATTTTCACATGAATGCTTTCAGCCTGCGATCTCTGTGCAAGTGCTCCTAAAAGATACATTAGCGATTGTTTCAATTACGTAAAAAGAATAAAATTCAACCTCCAAAATAAAATATGGTCCCGAATATGATAGACGAGATACATTTCATTAAAATGTACAAAAGAGCGTTGCCTAATTAGAATGCGGAATACAAAATGTGTCCGAAAAACGAAGCGCGGAATGTTTCTCATTTAGGTAAACGGGCGGCGACCGGCATATTTGTGAGGGAACGTCCTCTCGGGCAAACAACGTTTATCTACAGCACATTGGGTTAATGAATAGGGGAGGAAGAATGAGAAGTAGGCATTATTTTAATTAGGAAAAATGTTGAGCACCACCACCAGCGCTCCGCGACCGGGGTCGAGTAGACGAGGGTAATGGACGCAGCGTTCCTGGCTAACTGAGCAAGCTAATAAATTGCACTTGATTCAGAACATGCATTTTTATAGTAAAATAACTGTAGGTGTATGTATACGCACAAAGCTATATAAGCGAAGGCGGTTGGAGTGCGTGAAGGTTGTAATGTAACCCTTACGACGCTCTGAATGTAATGAAAGTAAAACGATTGGTATGAAAATTACCTTATTTATCTTATTATTTAAATACATCTTGTATAAAATAAAATTCAATGAAATTCCCAGCTACTGTTAAAACCTGTCCATTAAGGCACCTAAATAAACATAACAAAGTAGAAAATTTAGCTACGTTAACGCCGCCCCACCCACCGCCAACAAAGGTTAGCGAGCAAGGTAGATACAAAAAACGCCGCATCATAGTTAAATCATTTACGAAATATTGACAACAATAAACGATCGCTTTCGTTGGAGGACTTTTAAATAATGCCGGTTATTAATATTATCATTCATTGTCACGGACCACGTGTTCTCGCACCTGAACTGCGAATGACACTGTCTAAAAAAATTGCAAAAAAATACCGACGTTAGGCGAAAAAGAGCAGAGGCACAAACAGACAACAGCCAGTTTGAATGATTGCTTCCCTGGAAGAGCGGCAAGTCCATTTTTCACAAGTGCCATTCACGGCTTTCATGTTTCGTAGGTACCCACTGTGTATTTTATATATTTTTTATTTATCGGCCGCCTCCCTCCGCCCTCCGTCCTCCGCCCTCTGCCAAATTGATATTCGTCGAATGCGAATTTACGGCGTCCAATTCCTCACTGTTTTATTCATTTAGTGATTTCGTGATGGTAAACTCGCAGGTAGATGTGTTTAATTTCGAAATGAATGTTTATTGCCGCGTTTCCGTTTTGTTTTCGACGTTGCTACGTACATATCCGATGTAGGTACCTACGTCATGTTTACACCATATTGTATTAAACTGGCTTTCATTCAAATACGGAAATTATGTTAATGAAGTTGTTATTTTAATCAATTTAGTAAATAAAAAAATTAATAAACTGAAACTAAGTTAAGAAATATTTAATAAAAAATATTGTTTGTGTTTTATATGTAAATTTATGGCATAATACTATGAGTAATGATTTATTTAAAGCTACAGTAATCCACACAAAGCTTGTTAGTCATTTCCCCTATCGCTTATAATCGACTCGACCGCCGCAGTCGATGATCCAGCCCTGTCTAATGACGTAAAAAGTATGTCCCGAGTGCAACTGTGGCCGATGCCTCCGAGTTAGAATATAACACCGGTATAACAGAACAGGCAAATTTATATATTGCAGTATGGTCTTATTAGAACAATTAATATTTCAATAAGAATTTTATGATCCTTGCAAAAAGTATGAAATATTTTCATTTTTCAGACGTAGGTATTATTTACATAGTTAGTTGTTATTTTTCAAAAAATGAAATAAACTTAATATTAGGTATGATAAATGATATAAGAAATTTATAAGCTAAAATAACAAAAAAAATGAAAGCACAAAGATTCTTTCAAAGATTCAGTCTTGGTCTAGGGGCTGAAGCGTGCGTGCGACTGTAAACGCAACAGGTAGTGGATTCGATTCCCACTCGAAGAAATTAAATATTAAACATTTTCATTTCCTCGCTCTGGTAACGAGGCAACTGTCGTCAACGTCAAAGCGTTGGAGCTGTCTTAATATCAGGTTCCCAGGTTCCCTCTGCCTACTCTGCTATGTGCAGAACCCTGCAGGATAAAGCATAAAGCTAAAAAAAAAAAACAAACATCACAACCTCTGATTAGGCATAAACCAGACAATCCCAAATATTTCTAGTCTATGAGCAATGCCCAGTAAGGCAAGGGTCGCGAAAGCACGTCGTCATCGAGCGGCAATTTGAATGCGGCCGCTTAGTGACGGCGTATGACTGATGAGGGAAGGGTGAAGACCGTCTGATCACCGCCTGTCATCCATGCCCCCGTGGGTCACAGTATTATTTGAGATCAGGTGGATTTTATGGCTTATGCAGGTTTATTGCATTATGTTGTTATGTGTTAATTTTGTTTTGTACATATATTTTATGAACCATATATGAATCATAGTGATCCATGATTATCTTAAGTGTCGCCGTCGCTTAGGTGCAGTAGTGATAACTTGTAGCAGGTAACAAATTCAATTTCAATCAATATTTTCATAGTGCTGCTAAACAGCTAGTGGCAGTTTCCGATTTGGAGAATGGTCAGTGAAATTTCTCTAAATATTTTTAATGAAGAATCCTAGATTTCGTCTATGGACGTTTCTACGTTTAATTAGGTTCTAGAGATATGAAAGCTAGTTTTGGCACCTGATGTGATAATATTATGATGAAAAAATAAAATTAACACTTATGGTATAGCCCCATCTAGTCAGATAGAAAATAACGTATGTATTTATATAAAAATATATGTGTTATTAAGTTATTTAATGCCAGGAGCAAATGCGCTTGCGTTTAATTATCTACTCATATACATATAATAATGCTTTGATACAACTAATAAGTACCTACTAGTGACTTATTAGCTCTCAAGTTAATAACTCAATTGAGCGCAACAGTCGGCCAACCGATATTGCATGTAAATACACCGGCCTTTAGATGCTGTTCTGGAAGTAGTATATGCAAATGTACTTCCGACCCTCGTCTTAAACGAAGCGCTCGTAATGATAGGAAGAATAATAACGAAATGCATAAGTTGTGCATTATATTTTTTTATTACTATTTAATACAAGTTAGTTATAACAGTATAGATGTTTTTAATTTCTTTTTTAGTTTCACGTTGTGTCCCTACCAGGATAGCTAGAGAGAAAGGAGCGCCAAACGCTACGTTCTCTTTTTACCTCTTTTGTCCATTGTCATCAACCTTTCATATATGTCCCCCGAAGTGTCCTCATGCTTTTTACGTAAACTTCCTCCAAGTTAGGTAAAAAACACAATATTTTGTGTTTTCGAAGCTCAACCGAGTTGGTCTCCAACTCTCTTTTACCGCTCACTTTTCCTTCGTAAATCTGTAATTGTCATTCTTTCATAATTCTTTACTTTTGTTCGATATCTGTAAAACATTTATATATTCAATTATTCAATTTCAATATTTACATTCTACACCAAAATTGAACAATTTAGTTGAAGGCTACATAGTGTAATTTTTGCACCCAACAGCCAAGGAGGTGAAAGACATCGTGAAATTCTGAATAGTTTGCTGTCCAACAAATAAACGGCCAGCAGTTGCAGGTGGGAACGCGGCTTGCAAAGTGAGATAAATCTAACCACGTCCACGGCGCAATCATGGCGGGGATTGGTCCAGAATATATACAGTGAATTTGCGAGTCCTCGTTGAATCGGCAATGAAACGTGGCGTCGACAATCGGGCAGCGGCCGCTTGTGGCGACGCCAATTCGCATTCATTCATGGGGCATCGCAGGCAGCCAGCCTCAGCAGGCGTCGCTTCGTGTCGGCTGTAATGTTTCTCACGGAATATGAATGCGGTTTGGTTGAGTCAATATGGATTTTCTTTTGGGAATTTTCCCGTGCTAGTCTTGAGGAGACGTACATACATATGTTGAGGTATATTTTAAATGTCTTATTGGGAATCGACTTTCCAGTTTTACCTATACCAAGTTTTTTGCTTTAATATCAAATATTATTATTTTTTAAATGAAAATAAACTTATGGAATTGTAAATGCAATGCTGTAATTTAGTTTGAATAATAAACCATTTGATAAGCACATTCTCATTCAAATACAGATAGACATACACACACGGTGCGCCTCGTTAACTCACAATTTCCCGCGTTAACAGGCTAACTAAATATTATTATACCTTGCAAAATTTGGGCTAGGATGGAAATAAATTAAAAACGCAACAACAAGTCTGTAACGAGCGGTGAACAAAGCCGCCCAATAAATCAAGGCGGGCAGGTGAGGCAGGTGAGGCGGGCGAGTGCTGTTTGTGCATTAAGAAAGCCTCGTTTCCCGGCGGCCTTTCTAGGCCCTTTCTTCAAGTTTTAAAAAGGAGTCGACGCCCGATATTTTCGCGTAGTCATCGACATCACATAAATATTGGAAGTGGGGCGGCCCCTTTCTTGTCTCGGCCGAATAATTAATGCGCTAGCGGTATCGCTTCTAAGTCGCCTCCAAATATGATAGGTATTGTATAAACGCCATAACCGGTTATTTTCATTGATTATACAATTATATTATACTAGCGGACGCGCGCAGCTACGCCTGCTTATTTGCAGCCTTAGGCGTTAATTCTAATAAACCATGAAACACGTGTTCAATGAAGTATTTTTAAGAGTCTCAATTTAAAATTTTATAAAAATCTGTGGGGATTTAAAGATTCTTCCATACAAACTTTCAACCCCTTATTAGCACCCTTAGGGGGTAAATTCTAAAATACCGAGAAACACGTGTTCAATTAAATATTTTAAAGAGTCTGAATTTCAAGTTTTATAAAAATCGGTGCAGATTTAATTTTTTTCCATACAAACTTTCAACCCCTATTTCACCCCCTCAGGGTTAACATTTTTCAGAATCCCTTCTTAGTAGATGTCCAGATTACGAAGGTAAATGTCCAAACTTCACGTTTCTACGCATAGCGGTTACGGCTGTGCGTGCATCTTACCTCAGTCAGTGAGGACAAGTCCTTTTATGTATATAGATTAACAAAAACCATATCTCAGTTTTTGCAATACTGAAATTGAACTATTTCGTAATTGAAAAGTTGGGCAAATAAAAACAAAAAGTGTTTTGGTTAAAAGTAATTGTTTTTATTGAAGCTTTTTGTTTAAACAGTGTGTGTTAGATAAGTGATTATTTCGATACCGTTATATTGAAATTGGAATTGGGTGACACAATATGGTACTATGTTTTTGAATTTCATTTTGTCGTTGGGATTTAAAAAACGTATAAAAAGATTTCTTCATATACAATATAACACGAAGTATCTCAATGCTATTCTAGAATAGATAATTAGGCAGTATGTGTACCTTTGTAGAGATTTGTTTTTATAAGAAAAGTGTTTACCTTTATATTTATGCTTTTTTTTACAGTTTATCAACCAATCAATGCTAGAGTAAGAAGCACAAGAATACCAATATACTCGTAGTCGTATTAGATATCGATATACACTTAGGTCGTTTGATTTCTATTTTATTAATTATGAAATTTGAAATTTCAGTTAGTATCTATGGGTAGTACCTACTAGATTAGGAAAATATCTGAAAACTATACGTTTGTTTTTAAATCCTAAAGAAGGAAAGATGAAAGGACCGGAGGAAAGGGTATTGGAAGACTTCGAGGGATCTCTTTTGTTGCCTTTCATTCTTCCAAGTGGGAATCGAATTCACAACCGTCGCGTTTACTATCACATGTTTCAGTCGCTGCGCCAGGGTGGTCTCAATCGACCTAGACAAGAGTTACATACTCATATTGCCGTATTTACTATAGTGTCATTTAAATGTGATATTTCATCTTTATATGCTGGTTAGAAACCATGTTTAGAGCTATAAATATACGTTCGTATTTGTGTTTCCATGTATAGATATTTATTAATAGATTTTACTTTTGGTTCTGGTAGAGTGAACAAATGAAAATATTAATAAATAATAATGAATTCCCCCGAGTGGAGTTCAAACCTACAACCATCGTCATACAGCATAAACAAGATCTTTACTAGTTCAAGATGAAATATAAAAGAAATCTTATACACAACAAATAATAACATAGAATCGTAAAAATATTATCTACATGTGAATGTTGAAATAATTTGAATTTGTACGTAGGTAGGTAGGTATACATTTATCAGCCTAAACGAACAAAGAAAATAATCACCGCAAAAAATGACAGCAAAGCGTGGAGCCGTCAAAAACAAAAAAGTCAGCGAAACATCTCAAAAGGCTCGTCAAAAACTGCTTATCTCACACACGCAATTTGCGTCGGCAATTTTCGTCGCTTCCTCTCATTACCCTGCCGTGATATATTTGCGTGTTTATTACTGCAATTACTTAGAGTAAATCTCACGTCCTTCCACCTCCCCCCCGCCCCCCGGGAGGGTCGCGCCCTCCGCCATTTTACCCTCCTTCCGGCCGGCCCTGCCCTTAAGTCTTATGTACGTCGTAAGTTTCTTCGTGGACTTGGTAACCGGATTCAAATTGGGGCGAATTTAGTAGCAATTAATTATGGAGTTTTGGAAGTGTCGCCAGTGTTGGTTGACCTCTAGCTCCATTTATTATAGAATTATTAAACTTAAGATAGGCTAACAGATATTGTCTTTATACCCTGAATCTGGAGAACGGTTAAGGCTTTTCAGGCGGTTGTTAGCATTTATCTCGCAATTACCATAATCTTTATTGGGTAACCTAAATGATAAAAGATTTTTCAATAACTTCAGATAGTTATATATTACTTATCAGATTTACCGAATAATAATTATAAATAATATAATAAAAAGACGTCGGATCTTAATATATTTTTTTGAATCAATAATACAATTAAAGACTTGAATTTTTTAGGAAGTTTAAGTTATATAATACATTCACATTGCTGTCGTAAATTAATTTAAATTATAAGAAATATTCCATTTCAGTCAGCGACTCTTCCCCCTAATTTGAAGACAGCGCCACCTTCAACCAAAACAAGGCGCTACAATCAAATGGTGACAACACATTCACGATTAAAACTGCGAAGTTATGTCGACATTATTCACAACAAAATTCATCGCAGAGAGTTAAACCCAGATATTAATCTCTCGCCGGCATCCGAGCGCTGGATTCGCCATTTTGCGCCTAAATATGATAAACTTTCCCCCGAATTTCTTCGCGGACCCCCTCCTTTCCCTCCGGGGGGTCGATCCCTCCCAAGCCAAGTCTTACGCCCTGCTTTTAAACTAAGCTCGTTAATTAATTACAGCCAAGTCGGCTACCGAGGGTACAGCCTTACATAGCGCTATGTTTCGGCTCAATATTGCATCAGTTATGTAAAACTGAAAAAAGTAAACGAACCATGCCCTTATATGGGCATAAGTTTCCCGGAAATAAATTTTTGAACTTTTATGATACATCAATTATTTTCAGTCATATATTCTGGCAGCGCTAATAGACTCTACTATTGCCTTCTTTCAGCATCACACATGTAGCTAGGAGATAGAGAACCTAGTGTTAAGATATTCCGTTCTCCAATTTTCCCCTGAATACGAGAAAGGGAAAGGAAAATAATTGTTTCCTCCGACTGAGGATCGAACATATAACCATCAGTCAGTCAGCTGTTTCACTGTTTTACGATGATCTTCTGTTTTATCTTCTATTTCAGAGGATATTATAAATTAACTTTATTGTCTGTATTTAATGTATTTTTTTTCATAAATACAAATATTTAGATAAAACGGCTAGCAAATTTATTCTTGAATAGCAAAATATTTCTTATATCTTAGATTAGTCAAGATTTTTCATTGATATATTATATAGACGTACTTACTTACATATTATATATTTTTTTTCAATAAATTTATTTATAAATAAATTATTTTAAGAAGTAAATTAAGAATGATAGATATATTGATATTTAAAATATAATTTGCCATGGCTTATTTTCGGCGATTGGGTTATTTAGATATTTTTTCCAAAAATCGAATTTCTTTCTACGAAATAAAAAATACAGCCTACATTCGTACAGTTACATACTCTATGTAGGTTAATGGTAGGATTTTCTTCATATATAATAGTTAAAAGTCATCACTTTTTAAAACTGGAAACAAAATTGAAACCAATTTTGTTCAGCCTTCAGGGACTGTAGCGAAAAAGATTACTTGTCACTTTTTCCACAACCAATTTAAAAAAATACTAGTATTCATGTAGAACATTCTGGAAATTTTATAAGCTATAGCAGCAGTATGTAAAAACAGAAACACATAATTATAATGTTAGTACTTACAAATAACAAGAATACAAACATTAAAAAACTGAAGTTCTATGTAAAAAAAAACATAATTATAAGCATAATTACCATAGTATTGGTAGACGACGAGGGTTAAATGGTAAGGCATTAATAAATTTCGCTGTGTTTTTGGTGGAGTGGTTGAGTGCGTCAAGAGTGAGAACGCGAGTGCGGAGGTATAACGGGAGGCGCAAGTACACGACGTACATACGTTCGGCGCTCACGGCGTTAGCGTTTACACTTGTTTACATCACGGGGACCTCGTACCACTGCGAGAGGAATTTGTACGACAAGTACCTACTTTAAAATAATTATATGCGAACTTAAATAAATGTGGAGAACCTATTTCGTATTCCAAAGTCAGCAAGCGCTTAGTGTAATGAAATAATACATTTTAATAGAACAATTTTAGTTGCTCGAGCTCCTATTACAGGTATTATTTAATATGCATAAAATGCAGAATATTTTGGAGTGTTTCAGAAAATAGTTTAATGTTAAGTTACATAAGTAGTGGTATATTTCATTACTAACAGCTTAAAACTTAAAAGTTACTGTGATATACTTATATTTAGATTTATAATTTTGTTGGCACAGTTTAAAGATTGAACAAAATAAATAATTCAAGCATCAAGCAATTTCCTTATACGAGCATACACAGCGCCCCCCAAGACTACGTAATCGCGCTACAAGCGCCTACGACGCCGTAGTACGCCGGCGGGCGTCTCTCAGTAAAATATGAAATATCTAGAAAAATTACAAACTCGAGCCCTGGGGCGCGAAAACGCGCCTACGCCGTGTTATTTTATTTTGCGCTCTCTTGAACGCAAATCGTGTTAGTATTTTGTTTTTATACTGCTTCACGAGTTGTTGGTTTTTGTTTACGAAGTTAATACTTGGTGCATGGATTAGATCTCCGTGGAGCGTTTTGTGGGGAATGCAAGCATTTCGAAACGAAAGGTTCCAAGTGCTAAATCTTAAGTTGGTGTGCTTTCTTATAACTTACTCAACTACGAATATATTTTTATATTTATATACATTTATGGTCCTGCCATAACTTAACCCTTATAAGCAAGATAGTGGTTAACTTGTATATATTTATCATGGAAATAGTATATAATGCAATATCCTACACATTTACGATGTAAACATTTACGTAATTTATTCATAAGTTAACACGTCTTTGCTTTTTCACTTCGCTTACTTGGAATTATGATTTGAATATTAATAATTATCAAAAGCGAGGAACTTAATGACACGTCACACAAGTTTTAATGAAACCTCTCGTCTGCAAAGTTCGGGGAAATTAAGAGTTATTTGAAGAATGGATTTTCTGTCAAATGGATAACTGATAGTAGGTGTTATTAAGAGTCTTAGAGTCTAATTAATGCATATAATTATTTAGAGATGTAGCTGTGAAAAGAATAAAATTACATCACTATGGGGCGCGTGCAGCTAGTGCTAGATAGGTCGGACGCCTTATAAAAATATTTTCAATTCATTTTGTGTTTTTCTTAGATATCTATTCTCCTGATGTGTCTGTCTTTTGATTGTATTGTAAACTATGATCTTCCAGGCAATCTTAGGGTAGATTGTCTTTATGCTTAATAATAATAAATAAATTATAATAATTAATATTTAAAATAAGTTTCTACAAGAACGACGTTCGACGTAGCTATTCGTTTCCGTTGCGTGCCGGACGCTCCGCTTCGTCCGCGTCGGGCCGGACGGGGCCGGACGGTTCAGGAACCTATTACGCCCAAATGAATTCCCCGCCGTTTCCGTACCACGTCAAATCCGCCGCGCTCGCCGTATCTGCGACCCTTCTTAAAACTAGGGCTTGGCAGCCTCTGGTGTTCTTTAATTTAATTGTAAGATGTTTTAATAAATTTGTTTTTTTTATATTATATTATACAATTGTATTTGTTAATTGTGTTTGTAATTGTATTATACAATTTAATTAATTGAAGTAAGATACGCAACAAAATATTGGAATATTATCTTTGATAGAGGAATTGAACATATAATTATTATGGGTAGAGTCATAATCGTACCAACAAAGCCTATGTGCATGAAAATGTCATATCAATGTTGTTAAATTATAATCCTATGTGAAGAACGATAGTGACTTTGTATGAAAATTTGATTCATAATTTAAATCTCTCTTTGCGGCGTTGAGTTCTGCCACTCAATACGCAGTACCTCGATAATTCGGTAAAAGTGGAGAAGGGAAATTTTACTTAATGGTGAACAGAGTGTCCTAGCACTAGGTTCTCAGGTTCTGCTGTATGCGGAATAAAGCGTGACCCAAAAGCTAAAATAACCTGCGCTTTTACATACTTTAATTCAAAAACAAGGTAAAAAATATGAATTAAATTTTTGACACCCCTACAGAAAGACTTCCTGAGACTCGACGAAGCGGAATTTTAATGAAATTTGTAGAAATAATTTCCTTATCTTTTGTCATTCACACACTTGCTCTAATTTACCATTTAGTCATAGAGAGCTTTAAATAATAGATAATAATAAATCGAAAAGTTACGAAAACGCTAATAAAAAAAACCGCTGTTTGTTTATTAAAGAAACATAACTTCTTTAAAACAGAAGGAGGAATTTATGAAAAGTAACACCTAGTGACCTTACAAAGCTTACACCACTGTATCCACATATACTTGCAATTTCGTATCGCAAACACTGTTTCATCACTTTCATTTTACATAACAGTGACAATGAATGGAGACACCTACGTACGTACTCGTACATATCGCGCACTCGCTGCAGCGTCGCGGAGTGACGTCACGCTATTGTCACGCTCACAAATCAAACGTTTCCCTTTCGACCGACGCCACTGTATAAGTATAACCCTCTTATTTACTTTACAGTCACTCCGTACTCTCTGAACTTCTCGCTTTAGTATCGGCGTTGGGTAAGCAACCATGTGGTGCAGTGGTTTGTAAATTATACATATGTGTGGTAACGGGTTTGAGTTGTAAGAGAATATGACGGAGAAATTAGGACATGGTTTTTTTTTTTTTCGAACATGTGGATAATGCTGTAAGCCCTATTGGCGTTTACAGCGACACCGGTTGGGTAGGGAAGAGAGTACCCTCTTCCCTCTGTCCCTGAAGAGATTATGACATCGTCTTCAACGTCTTCTTATCAGATTTGAACCAAGATATTACATAAAGTTATAGTTTTAGCAGGTAATTCAGACGCAACAAGTGTCAAAAAATTCCGTTTTCCACTTTCCACATTGAATGTCGAGTGGCCGAACTCGATGTTTTCTGTTCTTACCAGGGCGAGGAAATGGAAATGTGTCAATAATTTCCCTTTCGAGGGAATGCCCTCGAGAGGGAATCGAACCTACATCGGTCGCATTTATAGTCAGTCTGTCCCACGGTACCACGGCAGTCTTAGGTATTTTAATATTTCTTATTATTTTTATCAAGCTAAACTTTTAATTGTAAATTGTAATTTAAATGTTAATATTTTTGGATGTCACAAGCCTATCAAAGTGTAACTATATCTGTATGTAAATATTTGAAGCACATATTTTTCTATTCAGATCATTGCGTACATATGTACGAGTATATAACAAAAGAAGTAATTAGCCCGTAGAACGTTTTTTACTGATTCCGTATGGATAGAATTTGTAAAACCAGTAGTCTCACTAAAATAAATATTTAAAAACTAAAACAAATGTTTAAAAAAAAGCATTTGTATTTTATAGTATTTTTTATTTGTATCCAATTAAATATATATACAAGTACTTAGTACGCTTCCATAAACTTTGCACTTTAACAATATCAATAACACGACGCTATATTCGTGAAGTTAGTTTATACATATCATCAATAAAGATATTTGGTAAGTTATTAACAAAGTGAGTAAACATTACGTAAGACCAATGTAAAGTTTCCCATCAAGCTCACAAAACAAACAAACGGACCTAACAAAAACGATAAGCTTTCATAGAAATCATTCGTAAAATCAATATTAGGAAACATAAAGCCGCTTATTGGCAATCTTCAATTTTAATACAATGGTAAAGACTTGAATGAGTAACGTTAATAGGAAAACTTCGAGCGGAGGTGCTAAGCGATTTCCATAAGCCAGTTCAGCGATCGACAGGTGACAGAAAAATAAATAGCACCAATAATTCCATTTGGAGCGACAGTTTGTAATTTGTTCTGTATCGAGTGAAAATATCAAATGAGTGGATACGTCGCGCGATTGGATCGAACCTTTTCATGCGGGCAAATTGGTTTTCTTTTTTGGGCGTCGCAGCGTCGGCGTCGGCTGACGAGGTGGTGACTATTTTTTCCCGGGTTGTATTTCTCTTGACGTAGCTCTCCCGTTTTATGGGTCATGCGACTAGCGAGACTATTTTTAATGGACGCGTAGGTGCGCCGTTTTCATTTTTCTCCCGGTGATAAATTGACTCCACGCTCACGATGGATGATCATCTTTTTGATGCTGCAGCAGTGGTTTTGTGAGCGCTTTAATTTCTTTCTATACACGCTTCGTAATTAGTTTTCCGTTTCACTGGAGTTTTGTTTTTCCATTTTCATTTTTATATTAGCTAAAGCGATATTCGTAATTTTTTGTGCAATATTGGCGTAGTTTTTATGCGAAATCTCTGAGTGCTTGGCGTGAGTAATGATGTCTTTTAATAACTTGTCTAGCACATGCTGTGCTCTAATAAGCATTTGCAAATCAGGTCGTACTTGATAATCGTGTCAAAGATACATTAAATACTTATACGAGGTTTATAGAAAATATTTAATATTGATGTGATATCATTTTCTGTAAGAAATCCGTAATACTTAATTTTTTAATTATGCTACATTTACTTTTATGCCTATACTTGTACGAACACGACGGTTCACATCTGCCAAGCGTTCCGTGACGCCTATTATTTTTTTTAATATGAAAAGTATGATTTTTCTTACACATACCTACTTAACAGGAATTCGTATCTATTTTAATAATACTCAAAGAACTATCTTTTCCACACATGTTCTTACAAAGCTCTAATTTACCCTTATTTATATGCAGGGCGTAGTAGAATTCCGTATGCGCCGGCGCTTCCGATTTATTAGTTTAGCGCGAAGCGATTGGACGTACGGGCACGTGACCCGACTGGCGAGCTAATGCCGCACGAAAGCCTTCATTTACTCACCCTTCGAGTGAGGAAGGATTCTTATTAAAGGTGTGTGATTTAGTTTTACTATTTTTGATACGTTTTCTTAAAAAAAAAAAAACGTTTGCAGTTATGTTTGTTCAATTCTTTAAGAAAAAACACATATTTTATGACATTTTTGTTGGAGAATACTTTTCATTTCCTTAAGTAATATATGAGCTGAACGCCTTTTATCTTATTTGAACAATTAAAATAACAATTTATTCTTAACATATTGAAGATATCGTTTTATTGAAGCAGATCCGATATTCGATATCTTCACTATCCTGTCTTGATAATAGATTATACCAAGTACAGAGAAGGAAGAGTCCTAGTCCTAACGACCCCGCTTTAGCCCGTCATTAAATGTCGCTACCGCTATGCGATTTGTACCTCGTTTGCTCCGTCTCAAGCCTATGGTTCCCAAAGTTGGCGGTGTTATGGCAAATTTATGTCAGGCATTAATAATTTACGTTACTTGTCGCACTGCAAGTTTGTTCTTAGTTCCGCCCCCGGCCGAGGCGAGAGTTTGGAACGTGGCGTTGACGGCTCTTTCACTTAGATTAAATATTTATTTGAGTTTCAACAGTAACTTGATCGTAACTTGTCAATGAAATTTCTCTTTAGATGAACGAAGGTTTCCTAGTCAATATGTAATGCTTAGGTAATTTAACACTTCCAAACTTTGTTGCCAATATTGTATTAAAAATTTTATATGTTAAATTTTGGATTAACTTTATAATTTATCTATTACATAGCTATTTCTTAATTTAAATCAGTGATTAGTTATATTTGAAAAATATAAAATTAAGTTAATATAATTAATTAATTCGTGAAGCAAATTCACTAATTGAATATACAATAATTATTGAATAATACCCTATATCAAGAAAAACTCATCTCAAACAAAAAATTAAACACACACAATTTTGGCAGATACAACAGTCTCAAAAGCTATATAAATGATAGCATTATAAAACCTACCATTATTTTTCCATCTCCGTCTCACGCAACGCAAGGGATGAGCCTCGCTTGAGCGGCGTGGGGTTATTAGCTAAATAAATTTGCTCACCCAATATGCTCGGTAACTCGATTTAATGGCGATAGAATTGATTCATTCAATTATGAGGAATTTTTAGTGCCCCACCGAGCGGGAGAACTTTGTTTTAGGGGACGAATAGTTTTCTCACGACAAATGCTTTATTGATTTATACTTTTTTACACGAGGGATGTGATTTTAATATTTTGTTGTTATTTTAATTGTTGTTTTTATATTTTATTTAGTTATATATATCTTGTTAATTGAGTAAAACTGTTATATAAGGTTACATAGCATTAAGTAGGTATCTATATAAATTAAAATTATTACATATTATATTTTTCTAAATAAATATATACTTACAAGCAAATAATATAGTATTATCTACATTACATATGTAAATGCTATAGGCGTTTCACGTCCTAAATTTGACACGAATTTATGTGTAAACGTCACCGTCCAGGGCCATTAGTGCCTAATGCTTCCATTAGGGCGAAGGTGGGGGACATCTGCCGCTTGTTTTAGCTAATTTATGGCCTGCCAACCAGCAGCCGCCCGAAGGTGAGCGATATATAGGCACAGTACTCTATTGTACAGGTTTCTATGTGGTGGATTTTCTCTAAATTTTCACGTGTGCCTGTAAATCGTTTTGCCTATTTTGATTTATTGTTTCTAAAACGTTCGTTTAGTATGTTTTCTTCAGTTTACGCTACATCTGTATGTAGCAGGGTAGGCAGAGCCTAGTGTTAAGATATTCTGCTCCCCACTTTCCGCCGAATGCTGGAGGCATTATGTGTTGAGTGGCGGAACCGAACGCCAGGCTTTGGCCTTTGGCCTTGGTGCCAGAGCAAATCGAACCCACAATCTGTTGACGACTAGCTACATTTAGTATTAACATATCTAAATTAATTTTAATTATTTATTTACAGTGCTCTATTATACAAATTGCTCAAAAAACACTTTTAACACATTTTATCTGTGTCTCTAAATAAACACAAAGTTAGCTCTATGTATAAAAAGCTTATTAGTTTATAGAAATTCTAAATTAAATTGCAAAATAAAAAAAAAACGCAATCTCGTTACAACTAAACGGACGGATGTTTAAAAAGCCAAGTTGCCAGATCTGCATTTTATTTTTCAATTACAATTGTTAACAGTGTAATGAGGTAAGCCACAATCGCAGAGGGCCGGCTAATCCAGATTTATTTGAGCTGGAGGGATTAAGGTGGCGTGAATTACACGTTTATAGGTCATAAAGAGCGATCCAGTGGCATGCTCGGATATAGTTATGATTTGGATTTGCGGTACTGTTTATAGAGGGTGTTTGGCTTTTTATTGGGTTTACGTTATATTGGAACGAAGTTCCTTACGGCAGGCTTGGAAGGGATAGGGATTTTTCGGGAAACCGTAAGAAAAATGCGTGGGATAAAACCGTTAAATGAGACGTGCGCAGGCGCGACAGTCGCATACACAGACGAGTAGTATATAATACCTTTCTCTTTCTCCCTCTTTCTTTTCTCTTTTTATTCTCTCATCAATTTTTTGCGTGATTGTGTGTTATTGTTGTTTTTTTATTTTAAGTAATTTATTATTTCCTAAAATACTGAATTGCCTAAACACTTTCTTGTACTTAAATAAAAACTAATCAGCAAAATTTAAGAGAAAAATCAAGAAAACCTACATAAAATTGAGCACGACTTTTTTTGCAATTTGTGTCGATTCTACATTAGCCGAAGGAACTTCGTTCCTACCTGGTGTCCCACGACACCACATTTATATTTTTATTATGTTGGCTGTTCCATAGATAGATAAAGTTAGTTGATATAATGTTATTGTACGTGTTTTTCTCTACAAAATTTTAATATAGTGTCGGGTAAGCTTTAGAAAATAATAAAAATCTATGAAATTACCTACTAAGATTATTTTTTTAATTAAATTTTTTTTTCATCTTTTAAAATTAATAACCAATTATTTTAAGAGTAAGGGATGTAAAAAATATTATTAGGAACACACTGTATACCGCGGCGGTAGTTAGCGGTGGCGCGCACGCATCTTGTTGCGCGAAACTTATGGCTGCCCACGCTAACGCCGACCCTTCCGCTACAGAATGGTTCATTCAATCATTCCCTAAGGTACGCTTGTGACTTTGTTACTATGCACGATATTTCTTTATTTTTTAATTTATTATAAGGACGAGTAGTATATTAAATAGGTACTTTATATTTTAATATATTTTTTTTACTTAACTCTGTATCCTGCACATAGAACGATCAGGAATCAATTAGTGTTAAAAACCTCCGTTCTCCACTTTCCACCAAATTTTGCAAACATTAAATGTTGAATAGCGGAATTCAACGATGTGCTTCGTCTTGTTATAAAATATAAAATAATATATAATGACTAATGATTAAATAATTGAAGAGTAATATATATATTCTTGTCCTACAAAGTGAAGTTTGATTTAATAATTAGATTTACTTTTAATACAGTTCATTGTAAACTAGCTCCAAAACTATTTAATTCATACAAAAATAATAAATACACACACGGGTGACTCTCGTAAACATTTCAAAAGCCTCGGGGTCATTTGGATTTATATGATCATTTCACTGTCAACAGTTGTACAGTCATCGTCGAAAGCCGCTAAAAACAATGTAGACACGTTTATACGCTCATAAACGTCCCTAAGAGCCTCGGGTTATCACATTTTATATGTCTTTGTTATTGCCTATAACAATTACATTATGGACGCATTTTTCCAAGTAAAAATGTAATATTTCATATTTTCCAAAGATTTTTAATATAAAAGTAATTTTGGCATTGAAATAAAAAGTATTGAATATAAAAAGTATCGGATGACAATTTTATTACAATCATCTTATAAATTGAAAAAATAAAAGATTTTACAGATTAAGTCCCATTATTTAATATTTGGGTCATTTAAGGTGTATAATATAAGTAAATAGAATATCTGTCTTATTTTGAAAATAAACTTGAGAAATGAATTTGTATGAATGCAATTTGTTTATTCATTAAATAAATTAGAAAAATTTAAAATACAAATTTCAAAGCTTAGTTTTAAAATAAAAGTATGAAATTTTTCTCTAAAGCCAACGTACTTGCTTACTAAATTGAAGATTTCAAATTGGGGTAATAAGGCCATACTGACACTTGTCTTGGCCTAGAAGTCTGGAGGTCTAGAGGCCTGAAGTATAGAGGCGTTTCGGTACCGGCACATTCTTCATACTTGAGTGTCTTATAAATTTAAATATGTTACCAGCACACTTTTTTATACTCGAAATATGTATCGACTTTTCTAAAAGTCATAGTTTATAAGAATTAATAAGAATACAATTTATATTTTATATTATTGAAAAAAAAAAAAAACATCAAATAGCCTACTTTAATATTGGATCAGGACGTTCACAAGAGGCAGCAAGTAGCACAAATCCAAAGCAATGAGGAAAAATAAGAAAGTAAAAATGACAAGACGTTATTTGCATCCCGCTAATGGCCGCCACCGCCGTAATGCGGGGGTAGATAAACAAATATTGCTTTATCCAGTCACAATTTATTCTCAGTTTTATTCGCCATCCCAAAGTCGAATTCGGGAGGGAAGCCGACAACGAGAAATTTGGACTTTTAAGTGATTTGCAAATCATTTCACCTCATCGAGTCGTTTGATTTTTGTTTTATTTTATTTATCAATTTCAAATTGTTATTTGTCAAGAAGGGAAGATTTTTAAATTTGTGTTTTTTTCCAAATCCAGACATTTTCATGTAGGTCATGATAAGCTTATCTAAATAGACGGTCCACGGCTCTCGTCTTTCACCTGCCCTCTTTATGTCTTTCTTGGCACGTACATACGCATACAAACGACTTTGACCCTCATTGTCGTCCTCCGTAACTCGTAAACCTCCAGCGTGTAAACACGTCGTAACTTATCACAATATGAAAGGAATCCGTTACACGTTCTTTTCCCGAATTATACGAAAAATGCAAATTAAAATAACTCTCAAATCCCAACTCAACCGTGTCGGCGCTTAATCCGCGAAGTGACAACGGCATTCTGGCGAGGCGCCGTAGCTGGAATTATTAAAACGAACGCCAAGTTTTTCACTAAGCCCGTCGCAAAGCCGTTTCAATTGCGCTGCGCTGAAGATAATTCCGACTGGCGTCATCTTTTTTTCAAATTCTCGACTCGGCTGCGTCTCTCTGTACAGCAATTATAACATTTCCACCGACTGGGAAAACAGAAACACGTGAGAGAGAGCGCGTCGGATTGCACCGTTCCGTAATTTAAATTTAGATGGAAATTTAATGATGCATTCACAAAGGGCGCTCGTAAAGTCGGCTGCGAGATATTTTTTACGAGGATCTCGCGAACTATTGCGCGCTTAACGACTCCGAAGCAAGATCGCCCCCCCGCTTTAATGAGCGCCCGATAAACGTGTTAACTGCCGCGACCTTATTTTTATGTTCATGTAAAAATTGCTGAAAACGTATTCATTACGGTAAAAGAAACATTATGTTGCTAGCTTTCGCGTTTGGTGGCGGGGAATTTGTGTCTTTCGACAGCGTTGCGTACTCCGGCTAACGAGGGCGGATCCGTGATATCAGACGTATAGGTGGCAGCTGGTATGTTATACGTTATAGTTGCAATTACTTTGTTGTAGCACTCATTAACAAGATAATCTAAATACTTTTCCATATTTATAAATTTAGGTTTAGTAATTTGAAAAATATTAACTTAAAACCACTGAAACAATAAACTATAAAAACATATTTTCACCATTTCCTTATTGTTACATGTATGTATTTTGTATAGTAAAAAGTATCTAAAAATAGTTTCACAGTTTAGGCAAATTGCATAGCGGTCATCGCTCGGCCCAAGTAGAGGGCGAGTATACGGGGAGGGAACGAGAGAGCGAAGTAAGGTAGACCTGGCCATGTTTAATATATGAGGGCAGGCGACGCGGCGCAGGTAAACACGGCCCAACCTTCGCTCCTGTTGGCTACTGTTTGCTCACCGTTCTAGTCTCAAGAGAAAATATGTTTGCCTTGCATACCTAACTGCAGCTTGTTTGGGAGCAGAATATGCTTGCTTTTTTTCCCTTTTTTTAGTCACTTTACAAATATGTTGAATATTAACTGTTTCATTTTTATTTTACTACTTTCCTAAGCTTGTCTGACATAAAGTGAATGATACTTTTTTTTTTTTTTTCCAAAAAGAAAAAGTTTAGAATACGTCAATGATTTTTTTTTCATTTACACCTTTGAATTATTACTAAACTGAAATCTG
The DNA here is from genome assembly GCA_013403645.1 of Heliconius nattereri. NCBI lineage: Eukaryota > Metazoa > Arthropoda > Insecta > Lepidoptera > Nymphalidae > Heliconius > Heliconius nattereri. Next base: position 3,257,161 of record JAAIXI010000230.1, read on the forward strand.
CTGTGAACATTTAGTAATTTTGAACGAGGCTTTAACACATTTCGTATTTAGCGCATAAGTAGGTAATATTATTTTGAATTATAAGCAACTAGAGCTTACTTTGAACGTAAAACGATATTTTCAATTTAGCATCCGTTAAGAGGACTCATCACGAGCCATAAGAGTCGTTAAAATCCCGATCGATATTAGAAATCATAACCGATGTTTGTTGAAGTGCTGAGCTCCAGGCCATAATCCGGCATACAACTCCACTTAACAAACGTATAAATAATATTCAAGGCGAGGGAACATATTCAAGGGTACGCTTTCGAGGGTAGTTTGACGGCGTAACGAATCGAAAAACCAAATCATCGAGTAGTACCCCTGCTGTACACCGCTACATGATAGTTTACAAGCGATTCCGTGGAGTCGTTATTGGTGAGTCAATAGTTTGTTCATTTTAATGTATGATAGCAGCTAGAAATTATTTATTAATAAAAGCTATTTTATCTTTATATAACTGACCTTTCAGTATAAATACTAAGATTAACGCTTAAAACTATTCTCAACAACTTATTATTATGAAGGATAACAACAAACCATAATTTTCAAAATATTTTAAGAATTTTACAACGTAAAACTTCAAAAACCAAAAAAATATCAATACGAATCATAAAATTGAATAAAACGTCTCTAATGACGTCTATAGTTGCAAATCTTTAGGGCTGCCCCTCAGCGGTCTGTGGAGAGTGCTCGTAGTAGTTTTTTATATATATTTTAATTTTAATTTCATATCGGGCGCTAATGGCGGGGCCTCAGTGCGTGCCAAATCGCACCGAGGAAAATGTATTCATGCCGCTATAAAACTTAATGTGGCGAATGAACTAATATTGTCTTATTCAATATTTAATTTTGAAATATAAATTTGGCAAATTTCGGTGCGATTCATAAATTTTATTAGTTTCTGTTGATATGAGAGGGTCGGTCAGTGAGTTGTTTAAGAATTTTAATATTAAAAAGAATACTGCAATAAGTCTATTGCACCTAATATAGTATATGGTAGACTATACATGACTTGCACGACTGTAGATTAAAATCACCTTCGGTCCTCCAAACAGTGCTCTTAAAAATATCTTCGTATTTTGGGTAAAGTTCCATAAAACACGGGTTGGGCCACAATGTTTCCATATGTGTGGAGAGTAGTGAATGGTTTTCTCTGCGATTTTGGTAATAGGTAGGCGTCAACATGAAAAAGACAAATCCTGTAAATTAATTTTCCGCTTTAGAAGAAAAGTGAAAATAATCAAATTTCAGGCTGACTATCTTATTTTAAGTATTGAAAGCTGTAAGAGGTACCTATTGTATTTTGAAAGGACCTAAACGATGCCTTCCAAATAATATGTAAGTTTTGGACACTTAGATATTTCTTAGGCTAGTCATGGCGCAGTGGCACAAAGTTTGACTGTAAACGCGAGTACTTGTGGGTTCGATCTTCACTAGAGAAAATGAAATACTTATTTAAATATATATTTCCATTTTTTCGTTCAGGTGTCGAAGCAAAGCAAAGCGCGGCTGATTATTTAATTCTTATTTTTTATATATAAAAGACAAAAAATGTGGACTTGGAATTTAAGAGGGAACCTCCACTAATGTCAATTATTTAATTTTAGTCACCCTTGCTTACTTTCGCGCTTTGAATTGTATCTTAATAATTTATACCTGATAACGTTTCAAATAACCTATAAGCTGTCACCCCTCATGTTCAGAGTAAACAGTCCTGGAGTCAAATGAACGCCAAGTTAATCCGTTTAGGTGCGCGAACCCACTTGATTAAGTTTAATTTATTTTAAAAATCAGCGCGAGCCGTGCGCCGCCTCCGGCCACGGGTCCCTACCAAATACATTATTCAGTGTTTTAGAATAATTTTCAAATTCGATTACATAGGGCCGACCCCTGGTAAGTGGGTGGGCCGGGCGGCGCGGGTGTATTTAGCCAACACGGGGGTCGCGCGCGTGCGGTGCTGATTTGAATATGCGTCGCACGTGGCCTCCCGTACCCCGGCCAGGCCCCCGGGCCCCCGGGACTCCGCCGATCATATTTCAAACGTCACCAGCGATGTCTCACTCAGATGCTATCGCCGATAAACGCCGAGATACCGGCAAGGGTGGAAATAGTGTCGAGGTCTGGGAGCTATTTTTTACCCCACGATTATCGCCTGCAGTTGACACCTAGATATTACTTTTCGTTCAGCGCACTCCTATACACTGTTCGCTATACAGGCATTTTGCGGTTACGTAGGAGCTCGTGAATGCTCTCGAAGTTTATTGGCGTGCCAATTTCTCCAGTGACTTTTCAAGACATATATAGGCATGTATGGGTGTACATTGTAAAATCCTCTATATATATATACGTAATTGAACACTTGATGGTTGATTTTTTAAGTATTTTTGGTAAATATTTTTTGCAATATTTCATCTCGTTTTATATTTTAATATTTTTCACATGAAGGTAGCATATAATCGACGGGAGTGGTGTCACGTGCGCGCGTGCGGCGGCGTGCGCGCATGGCGACCGCCACGCGCCGCCACTGGCACTCCATTACCACGAGACCACTGCTTCTGATCAAAATGTGCCAAAGCACTGTCAAAGAATATTTCACTCAGATGTTACACTCTTCTAATACATACATAAGGGTAACATTAGAATCTTCACATCTTTGTAGGCTTCGTTAAACATTTTAAAAAAAAATCGTCCTTCATTAATTTGGTAAGGTATTTTAGGAAAAAAATGTCGTTACTTAAATATATACATGTAATTTAGAAAAAAACATCCTTAAACAACTCTACATATGATGAATTCTTTTTACTTATACTTAATTTAAGTATATATTTAGTTAATTTTGATATTTCGTAGTAAGTTTGTTTAGCTATGTGATATCTGTCGTAAACCGTGCCAGTCTTTGCCACTACATCCAGTGACATTGATGCGATTGCTCGAGCAAATCGCCTCGTAATCCGCTACTTGTATCGCAAATCGAGATATGGACGAATTAATTCTGGCCGCTCGCCGTCGTAATTGAAAAGAGGACTTAGCGTGACAGATCTAAACTATATCTAACATCCATTTATTTTATAAAGATCTATGAAATAGTTAATTATTTTATTAAAATTGTTTTGACTTTGAGTCACGAGCGTGCGACTGTAAATGCGATGAATGTGGGTTTGGTTTCCACTCGGGGAAGTGAAGTATAAAATACTTTCATTTCCTCACCGAACCAAAACAACGCGCGACGGAGAGTTCCGCCATTCAATACGTGCCTCAAGAATTCAATAGTTAAAGTGGGAAAAAGAAGTGTCTTAATGGGGAATGGAGTGTTTTAGCACTAGATTACTAAGTTCCCTCTATCTAGCTATGGCGAAGCTAAAAACATAAATAAAATAACTTTTCTTAGTTATAAAAGAACGTTTTATTTAAATTACAATATCATTCGCACTACCAATTTTCCAACAAATTAATATATATTTATGAAAAATGAAATAAACCCGCGGTCATAGCGCTAGTATTAATAAACGTACAGCAATGTGCACGAGCGCGCACCACTGCGCGCCGGCGCGGGCGGCCAGCACCCCTCAGGATGTCCAAGCGGGTAGCTTCCCATGCGATTTGCCTGCGTTACACTCGTGAAACAATTTATCCGAAAAAAGATTTACTACCAAAAGTATGAATAAATATATTAGGATGAATATGTTATTTTTGTCCTATCTATTAGAAAACACAAACTATTAGAGATATTTAATGTAAAATGTTTTCTTTTTTATATCAATTTAAAATAATAAAACTTAGTAATATAAATTTAAGTACAATTTCATTGCATTTTAGTTAGGTATTTGAAGACGTTGCTATTCTTAAAATAATCTAAGATCGGTCTCTTATTGTAAACAAATTATGCAGTCATCAAATCACAATAACGTCAATGAAGTCCAAATCAAATGAAGACGAAAAAAGTGCTAAGAAATTCAATAACCGTCTACAATTCTTTGGATTGTCACCCCAACAGAGGGAATACCTTGACCAACAAGCTGAGGCTGTTCTAAAATAAATATGCGCTCTTATTCGTTAAGTGTTAGAGTTCATTTTTGAATAGTTTAGTGTTAACAGTGGGTACCATAACCGTACAATTCCCCGAGATTGAGTGCGGGACACCGCGAGGGTTCGATTATTACTCGAGTTTCGATACACCACTCGATGCATCGCGGGAGCTGCATTAAACGAGTTGTTGCAAGTTGTTGACTGGTCGCCCAACTTGTTGTTATATTTCGAAACTTATTACTTTACTTAATTTTTTTTGTTTTTGAGAAAATTGTTAACAATAAATTATTGCTTAAATTATTCAAAAATCCATTTATCTTTGTAGTTACTATAAATACACATTTATAAATCTATCAATATTTAAATGAAAATATTATTATTATTCAAATATCTCTAACGCAGGTAAGCTAGGTTTTAGTACCTACGAAAGATTGCAAAATTCTGACATTTTTTTATACTTTTGATACTAAAATTAAAAATATGTATATATATGGTCTTATAATACACTAGTTGAAATTGTTTCACAAATCCCGCAACAAGTTCACCCTTCACAACGATCCGAAAGTCCCAATTTCGTTTCGGGACCGTATGTTGCGTTGAATTTATTATTTTGCTATGTGTTTATTTACTATCCGGCGAGTGTTTAAGCTGACGTTTATGATATTCTCTTGTGATTACTGAGGGGCGATGCAAATATTTAAATATTTCAATTATCAATTATAATTGCATATTTAAAAGATTGCTGTTAACTTTCTTTCATTCTGAAGTTAAAGATCGATACAATTAAAACTTAATTGATATTTGTTAAATCGCTAAGAAAAACAGAACTTAAAGCAATCGACACATTTACATCTACCTATATTTGACCGAGTTCCCCAAATGATATTTAAAATCAATACACCTGGACTATCCAAAAAATACATTACAAGTGATTGTAGAAGAGTATTAAAACAAACCTGTTGTATCGTAAGACTAACTCTATCCAATATTTTAAATCGGCCGCATTGTGGATGATGCGGAGTGCAGCTCCGATGATCCGCGCACGATTTTATTCTTCACAAAGAGCACCATCAAATCAGTGCCCGCTCTGAAAAATTAAAATTGCGATTCAAATATACATTTCGATCATTAATCGTTACTCGAATTATTACTTTTAAAAAATGTATACAATAATATTTTTGTCTACGATGTAAATAAGTGTTTGTATCATTGCAACAAAAGGGGCAATTATATCAGGAAGCCTTAAGTAAATAGCTGCATAGTATATGATATAATAAAATAAAACTAAACAGCTTTTTTTTTATAGAAAGATTTTTAAAAAAACCTGCTTGTACAAAACCAACTATAATATAGAAATCCACAGAGCTGTCAAAGACACACAAGGAATAATAATATTAATTCATACCGCTGATTGACACGGTCATGTGTCTGAGCAGCGCAGCGGGGCACCTCAAGGGTTGTTGAAAAAACCACCCCGTCCACCCCCCTTCTCCTCAGATTGGGGTATTTCAATCACTGCATGAAATGACTACGCCAATTTAAGTACTATTTGTGCTTTATACGCAATGGAAATACGCAGGTATACAATTTTGCATACGATATTGCAGAAGCATTACTGAATTGCTTCTAAATTTATGAAGCTGTTTTGCAGTTTGGATTTATTGACCCAAGGTAAATGATTTTTTAATATGAAAATCACGAAAATATTTCAACATAATAAGTATTATAATATTTATATTTCATTCTCAGGCAATATAAATAAATCGCCAGATAAATGTCAAATTGTTAAATTATATCGAAAATAAAATAAAAGTGCTTGTAGGAAAATCTGAAATACTAACTGAAAAGTTACGAGTGTTTCTGTGTAGTGAAGAGCCAGTGACTTCTATGATCTATTTCAGCAAATTCCAAAGAACGAAACGCTGATCTTAATCTTTTCAACAAACAGCCTAGACGACCTAGTTTGACTGCGAGCACTTAATTAACACGTTAATTATGGATTTCACTATATTTTATGTTTTATACCGCTTTTATAGCATACTCATATATATTTGTCTCTACTTGTTAATGTATTTAATGTAAAAGATATAATAACTGTAGATATAAATTTATCACAAATGTTTTTTTAATAAAAGCATAGGTATGTTTATGTCTTTATTATCCACTGAGCTACATATCTAGGTGAAAGTAAAGAAAAAATATTTTCAAAACAAAAAATACTATATTTTCGCCGCTTTACCTCAAACGTAAGTGAAGCAGTAAAAATTATATAAACATTGATTTAATAATTAATTATATCAATCTGTGTTCAGTATTATTTGATTATACCACCCCCTAAATATCTTAGGCAGCACGGGACACCAGGGGTTGTTGCCGTAGGGGTTGCCGATCGAAGCTATAGATAACGCGTACACTATAAGGTACGTAACAGATGAAGTCTTATTTGAATATTGTCCCTGATCCGCGGGGGGCGCGTAAATTAAAGCAGCACGGCAGTGCAGGTACAATGAGTCCGTATATTTGTGGACAAACAATAGACGTTGTAAGGAATCGCTGTTAATATTGAATTTTCTTCAGGAATTATAATAATTGATATTGATATCTCTTCTGTTTCTTTTGTTATGTTAAATTGTCGTCTCTAATATCTGCTTTGCCCACTGTAGCTACTGTACCTACTGTAATGAAAATTGTAGGAAAATGATCTCTTACGATTTGTAGTTCATGCAAGCGAAGCTGTAGGCTGCAACCTGTGTAGACATTCAATTTATGTAAATCTTTTAAGAGCTTCTTTTAATTTCGTTTAAGATAATACTCGTAGGTAGTGCTTCAAATAGATGATATTGATTGGGAACAAAAATATTAAAAGTTTAAATTGAATCTAACTATAACTGTCACTGTCAATATATACTTGTCAAGTAGTCAGTCAGATTAGAAACATTGGGTCAGCTACGTAGCTGAAGTGTGAAAAATGTGCGACTCGCGGCGATAATGTTGCTGCCACCTAATGATGCAGAAAGCGATAGCTGCGTGTGCACGTGCCCTTACTTATGTGGAACGAAATCTAGAATGGAGAACACATTGAAAAGTATTATCAATTTTTCTTTGTATTATACTATATGATAATACAATGTAATTCGTTCAAAAGTACTGTTTTGTACAAGTTTGTGTACAAGTACTTGTTTTTTTTTTTTAATTTACTATTCAGAGAACGAATAATTTCACTGCTTTTTTTTAAATTACTTATTCAAAAAAAAATGTGTAATTAGTTAGCTTAGTTAGTTAGTTAAATTTTAATTTAGAACAAACAAATAAGAAAAATATATATTTTTAATAAGGAAAGAAGTGTCTTAGCACTAGGTTCCCAGGTTACTTATCTATATATATAAAAGGACTTGTCCTCACTGACTGGAACGACTGCAGCTGAAATGGTAAGACGCACGCACAGCCGTAACCGCTGTGCGTAGAAACGTGAAATTTGGACAGGTGTTTACTTTCGTAATCTGGACATCCACTAAGAAGAGATTTTGAAAAATTTTTACCCTAAAGGGGTGAAATAGGGGTTGGAAGTTTGTATGGAAAAAAAATTAAATCGGCACCGATTTTTAAAAAAATTGAAAATTAGAATTTTAAAAGTATTTAATTGAACACGTGTTTCATCGATTTCTAGAATTCTCCTCCTAAGGGTGCAAATAAGGGGTTGAAAGTTTGTATGGAAAAATCTTTAAAGCGCCACCGATTTTTATAAAATTTGAAATTCAGACTCTTAAAAATATTTAATTGAACACATGTTTCATAGTTTTCTAGAATTCACCCCTAAATAAGCAAGCGAAGCTGCGCGCGTCCGCTAGTCTGATATATGTGGATAGATGCGTTAAGATGAGAAAAAAAGAAAGACGAGATCATATTATCTCATATACTCGTAACGATCAGTCATCAGTGTGAATACAGAATACAGTACACCACTGTTATTTACTAGCAATAAAAAAATAATGAAGCGTGTTATTTATATTAGAACTCGCGAACCAAAAATTCGTACAGATTTTTATTAAACTTTTTACGTAATTCAATAATTTATACGTCTAATATCTATATAATTTCCTTTTAGGAGGATATATAAAATATCTTTACATTTTCTCCTAAAATGATAGATGGAATGGAAAGGACGAGGCGCGGACAGGAAGAAATTGTCAAAATCCCGCGCACATGAGCCAATAAGCTAAATTGAAATACCTCCTCCATGTTATAGGAGTCTTTCAAAGTAATTGGTCGACGAAGCTTTACAGGTTAGGGTTGGCATACATTTATTTTATTTTTTTCGTCCCAATACAAAATGATATGTGTAGGTACATATCGGTATGTTAGAAGTATTCAAATATTTATTTATATTATTATTTTTAGTCTAAATTACGAGTATACTAAAAAATCTGTATTTTTACATAAGAATTCTGAAAATATTTAATATTTTTTTAATTTTAACAATTTGAAAGTTTACAGAAATCTTTACATACCTATTACTCATACATAAACAAAAGATTTTTGTCTGTCTGTCTTTCTGTTTGTCCGGACAGCTCTCCGCAACTGCTGAACTGATTTTTATAGGACGTTCACTGAAAGATAGAGGAGATAGTGGAGCAACATGTAGGCTAGCTGTTGTATGTAGTTTTTATCACGATTTTTGGCGTTACTAGGTAATTAGTCAATAAAACAACCAAACATTTTTCAACAAGTGTGTTAAAACAGTAAAGATTACCATAATAAAATAACCAAACGTTAATGAATTTAAATAATACACCTTAAGTTGATAGTTATCCACGCGTGTGAAGCCGTGAGCGGCTGTAGTTATTAATATAAATTATGTAGGTACATAATTATAGTCAAAACGACTGTATCTTTCGCACGAAAAGTATGAATTCAAACTTAGTACGAGATGAAATGTGTATTAAAGCTTAAAAATATTTTATAAGCTGTAATACAAATTTCATCTCGTACTCTTTAATTTTTTGCCAGCGGTTAACGGAACCCGTTTTTAATAGATATATTTATAAGGAAAAGAAAATGTATTATGAATAATAAAATAATGTTTTCTAATTTGTAATAAATCTATTATTAACCGTTATTTACAATACTATCACCAAAGTGCACCACTAGAAATCAATACCTTATATTTTAATCTCTAGTTAATAGAAGATCGAATGTCCGACTCGAGTCAATTTGAATGGAGTACCTGACATTAAAAATACCCTCTTTTCAATAAATAGCAAGGACAGTCCAGTCCGCATTCATTCGCTAAGTGAACCTAAACACGCCTTTGAACAACTCGCTAAGTAGACGCTTCGAACTGAAAAGGCAAACTTTGCTCACATACCTACCTACTCCTTGTTTGGAACTGGTATGTTAAAAGATTTTTACGCTTCTCGCTGTTGGGAGTTATAGATATATCAATTTCATATAGTGTGGAGAAAAATTTAATTAGACAAATATTTTTTCAGTCTTCACACATGTTAAATAATAAATAGATATATGATTCAAAAACAAATTAATTTTTAACAAAAACAAAAACCGACTTCTAACAACGAACTAAAAAGTGAAAAATAATTATACAAAGACTTTATCTTTTTTTTTTAATTTTGAAGTCGGTGCCAAGTAAAACAAACAGACTTAGTAATTAGATATTGTAGTAAAGATGTTGTAGCATTAGCTTGACACCGACTTCATAATTAAAAAACAAGATAAAATCTTTGTATAATTATTTTTCACTTTTTAGTTCGTTGTTAGAAGTCGGTTTTTGTTTTTGTTAAAAATTAATTTATTNAATGTCCGACTCGAGTCAATTTGAATGGAGTACCTGACATTAAAAATACCCTCTTTTCAATAAATAGCAAGGACAGTCCAGTCCGCATTCATTCGCTAAGTGAACCTAAACACGCCTTTGAACAACTCGCTAAGTAGACGCTTCGAACTGAAAAGGCAAACTTTGCACACATACCTACCTACTCCTTGTTTGGAACTGGTATGTTAAAAGATTTTTACGCTTCTCGCTGTTGGGAGTTATAGATATATCAATTTCATATAGTGTGGAGAAAAATTTAATTAGACAAAAATTTTTTCAGTCTTAACCCATGTTAAATAATAAATAGATATATGATTCAAAAACAAAAAAGACAAAATCAATCAAAATTATTTTATTGAAATAATGAAATCATAAATAATATATTATTATTCAAATAATAGGTGGGACCGGGGTTGGTTGACGATAGGGGTAGGTTGATTGACTATCTTTAAGCTGAAAATTGGTCAACCTACCCCGGTCTCCCCTACTATGTAAAATTTTTAAGGTTATTTAAAAACATACATAACTAATATTTTGTCATACAAATTATAACTACTTAGAAACTAATTAATTTCACTTTTCCCTATTCTATTTCGTCCCTTAAGGACGAAAGACGACGAAATATCAAAGATCCTACATAAGAAATTTGTCAATAAATATAAGGATTATTATCCCTATCTAAGATATCTATTATTACAAAATATTTAACATCCATAGCACGAAGTATACATAAAGTAAACTGACTCAAAACATAAACTACACTAAACTAAAAAAAATAAACTAAAACTGACTAAACTTTATTAGTTGGATTGAAATCAATAAAATTTTACTCGGATGCAATATGCAGTGATGCGTGAAATGACGCTTCATCGCGTCTTCTAAATACCTATGAGTGTAAATACCTGCCAATGGATACATCGTTTTATACAGTTCATTAAAATTAGGAATCCAATATCATTATTATCCCATAAAAAAAGGGTGTGAATCGACGTAGAAATCGTTCAATGAGGTGCAATGACGTTCTATCAATCCATTTGTCGATATCGTTTGTTTCTTTGCTGTAAGTGAAATAATTAAGGTACTTAGATCGTTAATAATATTTAGGAAAAAGTTATTTACTTAATGAAATAAATTTTAGATTTTAAAAGTTTACATGACTGTCTGTTCGTGTGGATGAATCCGAATTTTCCGAAATTAAGGCGAAATTAAATTCAATGCAGACACTTATATAATCTCTTTCTATAGTTGGTTTGTTTAAGATATTTCAATATATTTTATAGTCTAACATTACTAATGATTTTTTTAAATGATTCTCGAAAATATTATTTTTCACACAAAACTTATAAGTTGAAATGCCTCCAGAATGCGACAGAAAGAGGGGAACGGAGTGTCTTAACACCAGGTTTCCTCCTACCCTGCTGTGTGCGGGATACAGCGTGAAGCTGATCTATTTACTTTTAAGTTTATTGATACTTTTGCATTCAATTCTCGTATGTAGATAGTAGGTAGGTACATAATATATTTTTCAATCATAGTCTATCTTTTCTTCATTCTGTCAAATAAATATCTACCTACAGTACGTATAGCTTCCCCCATCATTGTTCATAGGGTGAGTTCCTCAATCCTTGTCACTTGATTAGCTTCGATCGTAATTATTTTCTCGTACATAATCCGCATTGCAATGAAGTGCGCCACGTGTCGGGCGTTATAGCTTTTAGATGGTTTGTTAGATCTTGTTCTTGGAGTAACTGAATTCCGGAGATATATATCAATTTAGATTCATTATTTCCAATTTTTTATTTTTTATTAATTTAAAAATAAGTAAAATCAATAAATAGCAACAGTATAATGGTAGATACTTTTGTTAATAATTTTAAAATCCACTTTTGCTCAATTACTCATTTGTCAGCAATGTTGTAAGTGTAGTAAATAGGTAATTACATTACATTAGTAAATGTCATTTACCAGGAACGTGAAAATATACAATATCCTCGAATGGGAGTTGAATCCTCAACGCGTCACACTGGCTTCAAGGACATGTTTCTTGTATATTAGCAAAACTGTTTTTTAAACTTTCATTAAAACTAATATACGTTTACTCTAATAAATAATCACTTAAGCTGGACGAAATTAAAAAAAATCCCAAGCAAAAGGGAATTAAAGTTAGCTGCCGGGCTGGGGGCGGCCGATAACGCGACAATGAGAATTTGCCGTTCGCGCGACTACTGCCCGCTCTTTAACCTAATTACCTCTTACTTTCTTATTCGGAGGCGTTTATTACTTAGATTTTGATTTGAAAAAGTTTAATTATTTTTATTATAAAATTGGTTAAAAGCTTTTACAATTATTGGATCGTATGGCATGAAAGTAATTGAATAAATTGTAGAGTGTATTTTTTCTGTTGTTATTATTTTATTTTATTTATAAATTCATTATTATTTCGATTGGGGTATTTTGCGAATATAGAATAGAACAGATTTGCGTAAATCTCTTTTTTCTCTGATTTCCGCCCTACTGAAATACTGCCTATCGAGTCCACTGCCGTACCTTGTTTGTTTTATTCAAGTCAGAGAAATCTTTTATTTTATAAGCAAAAATTAGCTTTAGAAATGGCTAACTACGCATAAAATTTATATTTAATTATAGTATTTTTTGTTAATATGATGACGATACCGTTAAGGACTTTTTTATAATTAATAAATATAGTATAAAATATTTAATAATTATTTAATATACATATCTAAAGATGATTTCAATAATTACTTAATCTATCAACGATGTAGCAAATACCAATTTAGCCAATGAACAGTACGCTCTCGATAGCATTACAACGTTCTACAGTTGTGCCTTATTTTTTTTAAATAAAAAGTCAAAGGAAATTAATTAATAGTCAAGTGCCCCGGCGACCAGTAAAATGTTTTCTCATTAACGTCTCCACTAAGATTATTTCGCCATAAGCTCCCACCGCATTACTAATCACCGCTTCAAACACCGCGCCCCTTCTGGCCGTCGAGCACAGCCCAGGGAGGGTTGGAGCTGGCCGAATTGAAAACGTATAGCTTCACATACGGGGACCACTATATCAAAGGCGGTAGGTAATCGAAACAAGCCAAGATTTATATGAATTTGGTCCGCGAGGGCACCACCCGTCCGTCTCCGCTACTACTAAATTGTTCAGAGAGTCCCAAAATAATTAAAACACCAGCCAATACGATAAATTAATTATTTTGCCTATTTTTTTATATATTTGATTTACATTTTAGTTTTCTAATTTTTTAGTTGGTGCGATAGGTAGAACAAAACGAAGGGTCCGCGTACAAACAACAAAGCCTTTCAACGTAATAGTGCCGCAAGTCGTTACGCGTCTCGGTGATTTCGTTAATACCCCGCTTCCCGCCAGGTGGGTAGTTGGTACATATACAGTACAGACGTTTCCCGATGTTCAACTTTTATTCGTTTCGCAGGCAGCTAACTGAATTACACGAACTATTTGCAATTGAAACTACGTACAAATGTTCAATAAAAGTGAACGGGGCGCTCGGAAACATTTTCTTTCGTTTGTTTCCTTTCACATTATCGCGGAAGGGGATGAGGCGGGTCGGGCTGGACGTACGGGCTTCGCATTTAAAAGCGATATAAAAAAACTTGGGCCTTTATTTCGCAGGATGACCTAAGTGGCCGGCCGGCCCGTACAAAAACCCCTCTTGGACTTACCTGTATTTTTCCACTTATTTATCCAGCGTTTTTTTATATAGCCGGCGTTTGTTGGTGCACGTTTTGTCTGTTTGGGAAGATCTTGTTTTTTAACGAGTACTTAGGGTCTAATTAAAAGGAAAGCTCTACACGGACAGTCGAGGCTTTTTGATGCCCACTGTTATTACTTTGCGTATATATGAATTTAATTTGGCTGGATGGAGTTTTGAGTGGCGACTGCTTTTTATTTATATGAGTGTTGAACTGAATGGCTATTACAGGTATACAGGTACCTACTGTCAAGAAGATCGCGTCCTTTTGTAAATTGTACTTGTATTATTGATTTTATTCAATATTTATTTTTGTATAGATATTGCCTTGTGATGTAAATAATAATGTAGAAAATTGTATAAAATTAGGTAAGTACTATACTAGTTATTAATTATTAATATATATATATATATATAATATGAATTATTATACTGGATGCTCTTAATATACAAATAACTGGCCACTTTTGACTGATTCTGTACTCTTTAATAAACATAATTTGAATTTAGACCATTACTGGACAACATACGATGAAGTAAGTGTTAAGAGTGCCAAAACAACTATGCAAGGCAAATGTAAAACTAAATATCATAATATTATTAGTGAAGTGTGCCTACCTGTTACTTATTACTAATGTCGTTTGAACATTGAGAATTATACTGTAAATATAAACACATAGAAAGGAAAGAGTGTATAATACATATTATACGTAAATCTCGAATAAGGTTGGTAGAAGATTCATTCATGCATAACGTAAAAAATACACTTAAAATAAAGTAATAAATTAATATAAAGATAAATAAATATATATTTCTTGTAGACATGGTAACAAGCCAAGGACAAATAAAAAAGCAAGTACAGGCATGTTTGTAATCCGAAACACATGTACTCGCAAGGTCAGCACTCAGCACGTGTGCGCACATCTCTACGCCGCATTAAAAGATTTGACATTAAAAGCTTATTTTTATATCACATTAGATAGGCTCGAGAAACTTGGCTTTACGGGGTCTAATAACATATATAAGCTTAATACTCATGTAAGCATATACTATCGATATAGATATTTATTAATATGGAAATATTCTCTACATTCTAGAGACGTTTCGTGTATTTCATTATCAATTAAAATCAGCTTCATGCTGTATCCCGCACACAACAGGGTAGGCAGAGGGAATGTAGTGTTAAGACAATCCCTATTTTCTGCCGAATTTTGAACTCACATCATTTATCTTTAAAAATAGAATAAATAAATGTGTTATTGATTTCTTTTATATTACAATTGAAATTATCTTATCAGAAACAATTAAAAATATTTTATTTAAATATAATCAACTAGTATATAAAAATTAAATGTTATGCAAAGTATCTAAATAATAAAACAAAGCATAACATTGGAATAATAATATGAGATATTGACACTATAATGAGAAAATCCCTAAAAACTAGTACCGACGCGACGTATTAACAGTAACTTATGTTTCATTGACAGTAAACGTCAATGGAAAAATGACATGCGCAAGAGTCGACTTCTGGTCCATCGCCATTAAAGTTTTACATTGAACATGACAGATGGCGTCATAAAAATTATTTATTTTAAACACTCAAACTGCAAACGGCCGTGGGTAATGAGAGAGCACGTGGCTCGTCGAGATCATAATGAGAAGAATATTGGCAATGCTACGATAAACATTGATTTACTGCCTAACTTTTGAGCGCTAAATCATATATTTGTGATACTCGAGAAAACTATTAGCTGTTGTTAATAGCGGAATGTAGGCAGTGATATATTTGTATTAGGTTTAGATATTAATTTGATTTTTTTAAAATAACTTATCAATCGAAATTGTAGATAGCAAGAGCGATGAGATATGATTTTGTTATTGGGTACTTGTTTAAATTGTTTGTCAGTATTTTTCTTTAAGAGCGTTTTCGATAATATGTAATCAATGTGGTATATTACATAAATAAACTTAATGTTTAATTGTTTAAAACTTTTATTTATTATTGGTTGGGATAAGTTTCATATTGAAATGTTAGACGATAATGTTTTAATCATCAGGTTAAAACAGTAGCATTTTTTGTTAGGTATTCTCTTCCATTAGGTAGGAATGATGATAATTTTTTATATTAGTCATAGTATGAAAAACATAAATATGTTTCATACCTTAAATTAACACGTTCACACCTTCACAGTTGTTAAAGGAATGCCATTTTAATTTTTTTTCTATTTCAAAATATTATTTATGGTGCTATAAATCTTGCTAGTCCAAAATCGCACATTTACAAAAAAATAAACTACTTACGTCCAACTAGGAGAATTGATTAATAGATACAGATAGTGGGAAAGGAACGTCCGTAGGTATATTAAATCGAAAGTGTTGGAATGAATGGTTTTTAATACAGGATGTGTGTCGGTGCCACGCTGTCTGGCTCTTTCGTGTGAGGTCCGCTGATCGATTACGATCTTAATATTTCTTTTTTTTATCAATAATTTTCTGAGAAACTTAATTCTATTAAATCACTTTCATTTCATTCAGTTTTTGATGGACGACGCTTAAAGTAAAATAATTGAAAAATACTTCTTTTTAGAAACATAAAAATTTTAATAAAAACATTTTAATAATAAAATTTAATAATAAATAATATTATTTATTGGTATGGCTACAGTAATATTAATAAGCTTAAAGCTGTAATTTATTATAATATCTGTTAAATTAAAATATTGTATCGCAATTATCACTCAAAATTATTATCTAACCGGAAGCTGTTTAATGTAAATAATTAATTTAATTAACTTTTATTTAGTATACATAATATATAAAAGGACTAGTGAGTTGTGACATAATGATTTGAAAGCCAGAACAATAGGTGCTAACTTTGCACGTGTAATTACGGAGGGCATCGACCCCGTCACAAAACAACAATGGAGCTGTGGTAATGACTCCTAATGTGTGTGGACTGATAGAAAAATATTGAAATAACTTAAACTTCCTACACTTGATTGTAAGTTTTATACGAGTATATATATAGATATTCAAGATGTTGGTCCTGTATTGCAATCTCTATCATTCAGCGATTGTTTTATATTTGACATGTAAGTAATCATAGATTCTAGATTAATTACATAGATTAAAAAGTTATTTTACAATATACTTACTCACATAGGTATGCTTCATAAACAAAAATATTTCTTTTGGCCGTAAATGTGGCAATGACAACCAAATAACTCTATATTTATATGATAAGAAAATTAACTCTATTTTTCTATAATACGTACTTTTGTTATTTTCTAAAACAAGTGAATATTACAATATGTTTTATACAAGAAAAAAGTTATGTTTTTTTAATATGTTGCTTGTTACTATTACAAAATATTATTTAATACAAAATATTTTTTTAATATGTTGGTTGTCACTATTCCAAAATTATTGTACCATTTGGTATCAAAAAGGATATATCTACTGTATTGGGTTCAATTCCTCGTCCGGGGAATGAAATATTTAATATTTTCATTTCTTTCGCTCTGATATAACAAGGCAAAATGCCGCTATGACATCAATACGCAATGCCTCGAGAATTCCGCGGAAAGTGGTGAATGGACTGTCTCAACACTAGCCTAGGTTACATCTTCCTCCTCTGCTATAGATACATATACGGGATACAGCATAAAGCTGAAAGGAGAAAGAAAAAATAAGGAAATTGCATCGATACGTCAGTGTGTAATATTTCAAGTATTGTATTGCACGTTGTATGTCATTCCTATAAGTATATCTCAATGAGTAGGTAGGTACCTATCAAAACCATTATGTAATGATTTTCTACGCTGTTCTTTTACTTAACACTACACTTTAATATTAATTTAATGAAACGTTACAAAGGTTATCTAAGAAATATTTTATGGCCGCTATAAAATAACATAGAACTTATTAATCCTATATAAAAATCTAATGTATACTTACTTATAAAAAGTTTTATCGTCAATAACTTACGACTTCGCCTCGCTGAATGTAAAAATGAAATTAAAAACAAACCATTAAACCATATACATGAGATTCCCTAACAAGGACGCTTCCCTTAACCGGATCGGGAGCACACCTGGGTACTCCAAATTTGCCCTAAAAGGTCTCAAACGACAATCGATGTTAATATTAATAAATTATATGTGACATAAGTTGTTATAGCGAATTCGGCTCAATAAATATTAAAATAGGTTTTAACTTTGATTGGCACGCTATTGGTACATGGGCTGGCTGAGGACATAAGTCATTCCGGAAGCAAGGCGAGTCGAGATGGTAGATTTTTAAAATGGAACGTTTGATTTGCATTTGAATAAGAGCCCCCGGCGTCCCAGGTGCGCCGGTACAGTCCGGCTGAAAAGTTTTTTTATTTTATTATTTTACGAAGAGAGTTAGCAAAAATTAATATGTATGACCAATTGTAATTGACGGTGTTTGTAGTCCAATACTATTAGCATACGAATTAAAGTTGGTCGCAGATTTGAATTTAGTTGCAAGTTTTGATAGTCGTGCTGTGTAGGTATATGTCTCGTATCGACACATATTAAACAAACATGCAATACAAAAAATTAAAACATTATAAATAATAAATATATTTCTAAATATTATCCTAATTAAATAGTTTTAGTATGTTGATATACGCAATCCATAAATATTTTTTTTATTGAATGTACAATATTATAAGGTTGGTAGTTTTAAGGACTACCTACATGAAAATAAACACAAAGAATCACAAATAACACGTGTAAATTAATAATGACGATTTTCAGGCTTTGTTGCTTTCTTTACCGATTTATTAAAATTTTCTACTTAATATTTAGATTCATTTTAATTTGATGCTAATGAACAAAAAATGAACATAATTTTTCTCCAGTATTATACTATATTTTTAATGTATTCTCAATATCTAAGAACCTAAGTCTAAATTTATTAAAAAATGGACTTACGGAAAATTACATCACTAATACCACACATCAGACAGAAACACAATATTAAATCAACCCAAACAGAAATTACCTTTCGTACATTTCATACCTAATTGTAATAGGTATCTCACATATCAATTTACTTGTAATAAAAATCGGGGCCACGGGAGCTTGGGAACTAAATAAGGCTAAAAAAACATTTTTCAAGAGCATGTTCGAAGCTACCGTCTTTGTTTGCTATTTATTATCATCGCGGACAAAGAGTGCGTAAGCGGTAGCGTATCGGTGCCTCTGATCAACTTTATACTTTTTTATTTTAATTTTTTTAATGAAAATCGAGAAGCTTTTATATTCTAATGCAGGTTTTTGGTTTTTACATGGGTAAATGTGGTTTTGAATGGCGTGATTTTATGTACACGTGTTTGCGATTATATCTTTTAGGTTCTGTCGGGTTTAATAAAACGTTTGTTTATAATTTCATGTTTTTATTGTAATTTTAACAATTATCATCTATATGCTATACGTACTCGTAGTCCTGGGTCACTATCTTGTCCAATTTATTAAAATATATGTGAAACATATACAAAATAACGAAATTTATATTTATATTACTTTTATAAAGTGTAGGTACTCCCGCAAGTAGGCAAGTGCAACTTCGCACTTAACTGTTATTTAACCTAATATAATTAGGTATAATCAATATTCAAAACATTCTTAACTCCTATAGAAAATGTTTTTTTTTTATTGGTTGTATCGAATTTTTGAT
Organism: Heliconius nattereri; assembly: GCA_013403645.1. Taxonomy (NCBI): domain Eukaryota; kingdom Metazoa; phylum Arthropoda; class Insecta; order Lepidoptera; family Nymphalidae; genus Heliconius; species Heliconius nattereri. The sequence goes on from JAAIXI010000230.1 coordinate 3,276,511, forward strand.
GCTATTCACTTGTCAAACAATGAAAACCTTAATATACGCGCTGCAAGTGGATTAAGTATATATTATAGTAGTAAAAAATATACGCGTATTATAAAAACTATAATTCTTCGCGTATAGCATGGTAGGCGGAGAAAACCAAGAGCGGAAACTGAGTGTCTTACACTCTGTTTCCCATAAAAATCTAATATGATTGATTAAAATCAAAGATCCTACATATATTTTCTCTAAATACATAGGTATATTCAGTGGGTTTATATTTCGATGAGAGGAGATCATTACTTTTGATATAAGAAGATATTTAATTCACTCTGGTGTCGAGCCTCAAGAATTTGGCGGAAAGTGGGGAGCAGAATGTCTTAACTCTAGGCTCTCTCTTCTACATACAGGATACAACTTAGGGCTGTGTTCTGCTATCTTATTTTACAGAATTTACTGTTAATATGATTTACTAAAGCTAATTACATAATGTAGAATTTTTCATAAATAATAATTTAATTTTTTCCATGAATTTTTACTGAGTATGATCCATACCCACATGTTGTTTTTATTGTAAAGTACCCAGTCAGGTTTTTTCGATGCTTCTGTTTGAATATTGGCATAGTACAATTTTTATGAACAGTTGAGTTGTTCAAACATTAAAGGGACTAATATATAGTTCTCTAAATTGATTATCTAGCTAAACAATTCATTACTCGAACTACATTTAACAATAGTTTTGAATTGCAATCGCTACTAGAAAGTCCTAATTAGAAAGTTTTTTAAATTAAAACAGTAATTAGTTTTGATATTGACAACAGAGCCACATGTGAGCAGCAACAGGCCACAACACAATAGATAAACTATATGCGTTTTTAATTATTATACAAATTTGTTGCCATAATTAAGCAGGCTCGACAATATCGTATATTACTATACAAAAATATTCTTTACAAATGATAAACATATAACTCTCGTCGCATCCACGTAGGTACGAGTATATTTCAATAATTCAGTGCATATGTTGTTAAAAACGAACGCGCTGTGAGAACAGTCTTAGAATAACAAACGCAGCAAGTTGTTACCGCCGCGCCGCGAGCCGTGAACGCTCAACTATTGACCTCGTTAGTTCGAACAAAACGCCACTACCACGTAAAACAACCGCGCCACTCGACGTTCGCCTTTTCCTCTCAAAAATAACTCATCTCGGCTTTTCACCAGGTGTCATTAAAGCTTCGCCCGCGCCCGCTGCCGTACCCGCGCCCGCGCCCGCGCCCGCCGCCGCGCCCGCTCCGCTCGTCGCGTAATGACGCGCCACTCAAGTCAGGTTGTTTTTTACCTCATTAACAAAATGCTTCGCGATTAATGTTTGCGGTGCGATTACGGTGAGTAGTGAGTATTGCCGCATTGTGGAGTGGAGTGGGGATGACGCCCCGCTGTCATTTTCAATGATGTTCCACAGAAATTAGAGCTCACTGGATGATTTCCAAGCGCCTAGTTATTCTGGTGGACTTAATGTCTTTAACGAATTTTGGGTGTATAATTAATATAAATTTATTTTAAATTTGCAGTTTCATTTGTTATTTTTGATTTAATAATAATAATTATAAGAGAATAAATTTACTTATCACGTTCTGTAAAAGTATAACAATTTAAATTGCTTCAAATCCAAGTAGTTTGCACTAAATGTGACAACTATGCATGTATGTACCTACTCGTATATTAAGAACGCAGCAAAAATGTTCCGTCAACCAAAAATAAGCGCACATAATGAAGGGTCCCTATTATGGGAAAAAATATTTCTTTCAAGAAAATGTGTGGACAATAATTTTTGATTTTCTTTAGCCCTCCAGCTTCCAGCGCGACCTCCGTTCTTTTAATTACTGCGGCCGGGCGGGAGCCTCGAGAAAATATTTAGCCACGTCCGCGCCAGCCCTCGTAATTACTAATGAGCTTATATTTTCTGATTTACTTGCATAGACACGACAGAAACGTTAATATTATATTTTATATGGGGAAAGTGTGCTATGACATGCTTGTTATACTATTTGTAAGGATTATAAAATATATTATTATTATTTTATATAATTTAAGATATATACAATCTTTTTTTCCAAGGTAAAGTTATTATTGTCAACTTAATAGCTGATCATATATGTGATTTTTTCGCGATTTCAGCTCCTTTCGGGTGTATGATTAAATACAAAATTGACTACATATCGGCCTAGTAATGTGCAGTGTTGAGTTAGCACTCTCTATGAAATGTGTCTAGAAAGCAATTAAAAGTGTATAGTGGAGAGATTGAACTTTCACTTATCTCTGTTTATTTTACTTGTACTTTATATGGGTGGCGGATGATGCTAAAAAAATATATTATGAAGATATTTGTTGTAATAAATAGATTTTAGTAGGAACCTAGATATATCAATATTAAATCTAAAAAAAATTACATTGAAATAATATCTAAATTAGTAGGTACCTATTTTATTAACACTGCTTTCCTTTAAGTTATTTATTATCATTTATATATTGCTTCTAATTGAGAGATTGCTAAAAGTTATTTATTTAAAACGCCAAGATGATATAAATGGAATGTTTTAGCTTTAGCTTTAGATTTTGCTGAAATTTTTAAAAATATTTTTTTGCAAAAAAATAGGCTGTCTTCGCCGGGATGGCGACGGGAAATAAGAGGAAGTACTCCGGAGCAAATTAGTGAGCGCCTTCCGCAGTGAGAGTGGACCCGTGCCTATTACTGAGCCCATATTGTTGTATTATTTTTGTTCATCTGCCTAAGTCTACTTTGCATAAATTCTTCCTTGCCACAGCTACCAGTTGCAAACTGTAAAGATTAATTTTTAATATGTACAAATGTAACGTCAGGATAATTCAGCTTGAACTTGCTTATATATTTTTCTATGCGATATTATATTGTTGTACATAGTAATCTAGTTAGATAATTAATTATAATAGCTCCACTATAAAAGTTAAAGGAAAAATTGAACAGTTCGAACGCAGTTAATACGATTAGTCGCCCGCGGGAGCATAACTCATCGATCGAAGCTCTTCACATTAATTTCATAGCAATTAATATATACGAGCAATTCGACAATTAATTGGTGCAAAAAGAGCCGGAGTCGCTCCGGAGCTCGGAGCGGGATCGCGGCGGGATCGCGGCGGGTTCGCCGTAAATCACGCTCGCACAATGCGGCAGGTGGCGGCGGCGGCGATAATGCGCGCGTTTAATTACGCGGAATAATTAGTGAACGGAATATTTTCCGGGCCCTAACTATCTACGCCGTCTTGCGGCGATAACTAGGCGGTAATTGCGGGTTCACCTCCCATTCAGGGCTTAATAGGTGCTCCACGGACGACCCCAATACCGCTGTTTGTTTAGTCACGTCGAAGTAATCGCGGCGCTAAATAATATTATGTCTCGCACACGTAGTATCTTGTTAATTGGACGTCACCCGAGCGGAAGCTTAATTGCAATTTATCAATATGAATGTAGCTGCGACTTTCAATAAGTACCTATCGAGGAAATTTAATATCGGAAAGTGGGAGCTGTGAATTTCCAATATTTTAAATTCAGCCACGCTCGGCACCCAGTGGCGATTGTTTTAGATCGCGTCTCGCGGGAGCATCCGCAATATTGCAGACGTCACGCCACGTGCTGCCGATGTAATTTGCGCTTTATGGCACGTGGATAATTCGCGATAATCCCGCCATCTCCGCTGCCGCCCTCCGCCGCTCTCCGCCGCCCTCCGCCGCCCTCCGCCGCCCCCGCCCTACGCGTTACTACGACGACGTTTGATCTCTACAACACAAGGTTGAAAAATAATAATATAAGCGCATTTGACGCTCACCTGCGACAATTCGTCCGAGGTGTAGTTATTGCCGACCCCCGGGGGTCCCGGGGGGTCCCGGGGTGCCCGGGGTGCCCGGGGGTGGCTAGTTGAGCGTGAACTTTTGATATCGGCGCGAAATATTAATTTCTCAGCGCCAATAAACAGCCGAGCGTACGTAATGCTGGCAAATTAAGCTGAGTGCCTTTAATAATATTTTGTAGGAAATTTTAATTATGGAGCGGTGTACGATATTACCTCGTGGAGGCGTTCATAGGAATCATTCGAGGGCTAATTAATTTTTGTTATTAGACTTTGAATATTCCAGCTACCTTTGTTTTACAATAGAAGATTAATGTTTTCTTCTTGGACACATAATTTATTAGTTTTTACCTCTTCCTTTTATTATGTTTTATTTATTAGAATAACAAAATATATTGTACAGAGGCTACCATACAGTAGTCTATACTTAAATTATACGTTTAATAATAAATTATTAGTCTAAAAACTAAAAATTCGCTTTTTTAACAGAACTCACTAATAAGACGAATGTAACGAATCCAAACTCCATATGTTTACTAGTAAGTAAGTCTAAGAATCCGTCAGCCATCTGACAATTCCATCATCAGAGTAGCTCGATGGTACCAGAAAAATTTGCTGTCTACCCACTCTAAATCAGTAAAAAAAAATTTTAAATCTGGTTCTGGCCGTTTTAAGCCCAATTTTAAAGACATTGTTTGTTAAGAGGTGGAAGGAGGCACCTTCCTTAGTCTTCTTACCAGAGCGAATAAATGAAAATATTTCATTCTCCGTGTACGAATCGATTATAGAACCTACAATCCGCCACGATAGCTTCAATATTATATATAAATAAATAATGATTTCTAACAACATTTGGACAAATATGCATCTTTATTCAATAGTGACGCTGTATTGGTGCAATTACGTATATTACAGCTAGGGCGGACGCCAGATGGCGCGGGGTGATCGTTCAAAAATCACTGCACATTGTTCTCAGCGCAACTAATTATAGGAAAAGGAGGGTGGACTGAGTAAATCATTTTCTAATACACTACATGTTCGCTTTGGTTTATTGTTTTAAAGAAAAAGTACTATTAACTAATTAATTAAGTCAATAGGTATTTGTTTTTATATATCTAAATTAATTGTCGTATGTTTTACTGTTGTTACAGATTGGATGTTAATACGAGTGATGACTAAAATATATCTGTGAGTATTTTTCAACTATGCTATTTATAATTATAATTAAATAAACTTATTTACAAATAAAAAATATTGTAAGTATGGCATATTTTTGTATAAATTACATCATTATCGTGGTATAGTGGGGTCACGTCACCCTGTAATTGCTTTGGTTTTTGGTTCGATTCCCACTCGGAGCTATGAAATATTTTCATTTCTTTGCTCTTTTAGAGCGATATAGCCTGAAGCTGAAAATAAATACAATATAAATAATATTAATTATAAAATTATTATATTATTTATTGCTATAACAATAGAAAACAAACGTTTATTGTTAAAATAACTTGTCCATTGGTCTGGTCAAGATATAAAGGCAGTCATGGTCTGCGATTCCTATTTTTATACGTAGGACAAGACACCGAGCTATTCTACAACCAGGATATCTCTTCATCAACTCATATGCACGGGTACGTAGCATCTAATTATTTTGTAAAATAATTTTAATATCGGCATAATGTAAATACATTTTTTGTAGATATACCTATAACTTTACATTAAAATTATTTTTCTGGAACTGTTAACGCGACAGGTTGTGGGTTCCATTCCCATTGGAGGAAATGGACTATTTAATATTTTCATTTTCTTCGCTCTGGTCTCAAGGATGAAAGCTCGATGTTGAGTTTCGCCACTCAACACGCATTCTCTTCAGAATTCGGCGGGAAATGAGGAACGGAGTGTCCTAACAATAGGTTTCCTTTGCCCATATTGCATACAGTATGTTAAATGAAACCGTTATTTCAAGATAACACAAGAGTTGATGTTCATTAGCTTAAAGGAACAGTTAAAATGGTCGGTCACGGTTCAATGCCATCACCCCCAATTGATTCATACAAATTGAATAGTTGAATCAATGTTCTATTTCCTGTGAATCAGATTCATTTCCTTTTTATCCGCAGTTGTTCATTTGTCAACACGTTTCGGCGATGTGGATCTTTAATTTGTCGATTGGTTTTAACAATGTCAAGTTTACGTGTGATTTTTGTAATATTAATAAATAATACCTACGAGTACTCATTTCTTTACATATAGTATCTAATAGTACAGTAACAATAAATTATTCTTCTTTTATTTATTTTAAACAAACTTATTTTGTAAGTAAAATAGGTATAGCATAAATCACTACATGTAATTTTTATTATATTTTATTATTATAACTTATATACATACATGCTTATATATACTTTTTTGCATAGGTATATATTAATGCATATTTAAGATCGTAAAATTCATGGTTCTACTCGATAAGATAAGTTGGGATAGATTTCACCAATTGACTGCGTTCGGTCATCTCAAGATTATCTCGAGCATGGTGAAAAATTCCCATTTTAGTTCCACACCATCGCCGTCCGAATGCCTTTTTTAGTGCAGAGGTTTATCACTTCCGTAGGGGCATGGGCTAAGGCTGAAACATGGATATAAAAAAATAGAACAGTCAATATACATATCTAAATTGACATAATTGAGTGGACTAAATTTGTGTAAGTACATAGTATTGCTTTGTGAATATCTATACTTATATTCAAAATAACAAATATAAATAAGTATAACATACAAACACAAGGGAGATACAGATGTTCCATCGCCTACTCTCTAAAATACAAGAATTACATGCATGACACAAAAAAAAAGAATATAACCCAGAAATATTCAAATTTAACATTATCTTATTATTCGTGCCAAACTCATCTAGCACAAGTTGACTGGCGTGCCGGGCAACGGGCAACGCTGCAGACTGCAAGCAGTGGATCACTTTTATAGCCGGAAGCCGTTAAATAAATGTCGCGGTCCTTCGTGGCCCCGGCTAATGATGTCCCACATATTAGACTGGAGTAAACATTGTCGTATATCTTGCCAGAAAATCTAGTTGTTGGTCGATGCCAGGAGATACTGTAAGAATATACATGGATATTTATTTTAGTCCCTCATTTATTATATCTGATGGGAAGTAATTAAATCAGCCTAGTAAGTTATTAGTATGAAACTTGTTGGTATTTTTGTCAGGAAGCGAGGCACTTCCATTATAATTATTGATATCATATTTTTTTATTATTTTTAAATGTTTTTTTTTGAAACTGGACGCTGTATTCTGCACATAGTAGATTAGGCAGAGTAGTGTAGTGTTGAGATACTCCGTTCCCCACTTTCCGCCGAATTGTCGAAGCAGTGCGTGTTGAGTGGCAGAACTCTACGCGCTTTGTCTTGTTACCAAAGCGAAAAAATTAAAATATTAATAATATATAATAATTCATTTCCCGAGTTCACATGCTTGTGCCGCAGCGTCACGACGCCTAGCCAGATGCTTAAGGATAAAAAATACTAAGTCAACTGAAATAAAAAAGTCGAGATAACTGTACACGGTCCATATATTTAAGATATAAATTGTTTTCTTATCATATGGTCGTAGAGCGGCGGCCGGCAGCGAACGCGGCGATATATTGCCGATTTCCGCCCACTGGCGAGTAATACGCTTCCGGAACGCCCCTGGGCCGCCCTACAACGCACTTTACGCAACTACCGTACATTTGCTGACCGAGTATACTGCCAATGACGTTATAAATTAGGATAATTATGTATAATGACTGTGATATATACGAGAAAACAATCTAATTGTAGCAAATGTAGAAACTTAGTATTTCTATTTATTTTCCTTATTATAAAAACACAGATGTTATGTTTATATTTTTCTTTGAAAGTTGATATGGTGGATTTTTTTATTATAAATACTTATATTAGTATTTTTGTACACAGTACATAAATTATTTATTAAATTCTGTATTTACATAGGTAGATTAATTTCCAAAGTTCTCAACCCCTAATTAAAAAAAAAACCAGTTATTTATTATTAATTCCTTCAAAATATTTGCGAATATTACATTCATTTTTGAAAATTAGATATAAGTAGTTCAATGACCTCTTTTTAATAATATTTAAAGCTGCTGTAATCGTCGTAATGTGATGGGAAACCGGAACCCTAAACAAATACATTCCATGGCTAATCTACGAACAGTAAGTTGAGGGGTCCCTCTCCATTACACATTAGCGGACATTAGTTTCCAGATTTATTAGAGAGTAATTGTTTTGTAAGAAGATATTCTTATTTTATTATAAGTTGTTCATACTGCCACACTTAGATATATATGAATGTATCGATAAATGATTTCTTATGAACACTGGTAATTATCATGTTTCTATTAATGTATTATTAATTTTTTTCCTACCAAATATCCCAAAAACGTAAAGATATTTGTTTTCTTACTCTTACAAATAATGTTCTTTTCTTTTAAACTTTATATTATTTTTAATTTTCCGAAAAATGGTTTTACTTAATAATACGTTGCTAAAGTAATGGATTGCCGGTTTCTTAATCAATTAACAGCAATAATGAGATGGTGCCAAGTTGTGCCTAGAACGTGAATCGTCAACGTGTCTATTCACCCCACTATTAATCATTGCTTCGATGGTTTCCCTTTCGGTTACCTGTCTTTGTTTTTTAGATTTTTGAACTTGTTTAATACACGTTAAACATGTTTTAACTAAAATAAAAAATAATCTTTACTGTTATGACTTTGAAAAAATTGTGTAGATTTGAAGACAGTCGTGTACCTATTCCATAGTGAGTGGTCAATAGTGAGGGGCCTTGTATTTCGAAATATTTTATTTGTATTTTCATTGTTTCTTATAGATAGTTAAAACAATAAGATATAATAACAATCATATATATATATATTGGTAATTACAAAAAGATACATATCTACAAAAAGAACTCAGTAGGTGAAAAAGAACTTTACACCTACTGAGTGAAAAAAAATTGAAAAATTTCAAGCATTTAATTTATGCAACAAAAAAATACTTACAACTCTTCATCACACACAACATTCAATCTAAAACTAAAATCCAACAGTTCATTAACCAGAACAGAACTATCAATAATGAACAAAAACAAGCATCTAACTGTGTAATTCTATAACATAGCTTAATGAAATAAATAATTTAGAGTGCCATAGAGATTTCATACTTTATTAATTGTTGTTTTTTTTATTATGTAGCAATATAAATAGGGTAAAAGACCAAACAAACACAAAGTAGTAATAAGCAGTAGTGCCACAATTAGCGAGGGCGGCACGTATCCTCCAGCTCGCCCGCTGCGGTTGCTAATTGCCTTATTGATTGTTCCTTGTTGATTGGTTTCCATTGCATTGATATTAAATATATTGAAACATAAACTAAATTGTGCGAATTAAATTATTAAATTTATTCGTTTTAATGATATCATAGTGTCGATTGAATTATTATTTATATAGTATACATAATGAAGCTAAATGATTTTTGTGCAAAAGCTCTCCATTTTGTTCTCATTGCGTATAAAAGATATTGCGTGTTGGGTTGCGGAATTCAACGTCACTTCTTGCTTGCTTCCTTCTCGCTTCACTCATGTAGCTATATATCAGCTTCAGGGTAAGCAGAGGGACCCTAGTGTTAAGACACTCCGTTCTCCACTTTCTGCCGAAATCGAGTGGCATAACTCAACGCCGCGCTTCATTTCTACAGAAGCAGCAGAGCGAAGAAATGGAAGTGGAGTGGAGATCGAACCCACAACCATCGCCTTACAGTCACGCCCTTGTGCCGCTGCACAATTCATACCAAATTTCACCGAAGAAGAACTAGGGCATGTCACTATTATATATTTACATGAACACATAATCCATATATCATTTTAAAGCTATACCAAAAAAGAAGACATTAGAGCACATCGACATTAGACCTGCAGATAGACACATATGTAAAATTGGTAACGGTTCAGGAACAACGGTGTGCGTTACCTACGTTAGGATGATTGATCGCGCGCCGCATGATAGCGAACAAAACCTCTTCATAATGACAGCCTTTTAAAAATATATACGGCGATACTCGTCACCTCGGCTAATAGCGTTGATATGTTACTTCCATCAATCCTCCATTCTACTCACGCCCGCCTCTAATTAATTATGCTAATTAAACTTGCCATAGTGTGGACGTGCTAGTTCACTGGGAATTCGATTTCTACGTTATTTTGTGGTTGCTTGCATCCCTATTGATTTTGGTACTGTAGGTAGGTGCTTGTTTATATTAGCTTTACGTGGTTAAATTAGGTATAGAGTAAATTCACTGTAATATGAGTTTCTGGGTTGTTTTTAAAAACAAAAAACATCACAATGAATATATACATAAAATTCAAACGTTACGTAATTGTTTATATCTATTTATTAATTCTTAAACGCTTTCTAAGATGTTTTTTCAAAGAGATTTATGAAAATAAAATGATTGACAAGGTCTCATTTAGTTTTTACTATGGTCATGTACGGAATTACCCTTATTTCATCATTCTTCGTCTTTCTTCACTGTCATTGGAAAAGATTTCAATATTCCGAAGCTAAGCATAAAACGCTGGACTTAGTATGAACGATTTTATTTTCGTCCAAGTTATAAGATTATAATTCACTAATATTTATTATTTTGAAATGAGTATATGAATTTCTTCATAATTTCATAGATCAGAAATATTTACATTAATATAAAAAGATAAAAAACGAGAGACTTTGAGAAACTTAACTTCTAGATTTCTGGTAATGAGCAAAGCTCGGCGTCGAGTTCCGCCATTCATCATGCAATGCCTCCAGAATTTAGCGTAACATGGGGAACAGAAATGTCTTACTGGGATCGGAGTGTTTCAACACCAGGTTCTCAGGATTATCACTGAAAAAATGTACTAAGCAGTAACTCGTAAAAGCTTTCATATTAGACCATACGAACGCATTCCTGACGAAGAATGATGCTTTCGGCTGCGAGTAGGTAGTGCTTTGTTCGAGTGATTAAGTGGCTCGGGACGGCGTTCTTTAGCCCTTCAGCTAATGAGTTGAGTCAGTATTAATCATGAGGAGCCGGACGCCCTGACGCTCTGACGCTGTGACGGACGGTGGGTGGTTTTGTTGATGGCTCTAAACTTGAGACGTTAGCATACGTGAAGTGATCAATGACCAAATTGTATTCAGGTTATTCTTTTTTAAAAGAAAACATTACATCGGCTATCGTCCTTATACGGCATGGCTTTATGCTACCATTCGCAGAACTGTTTGACATTTCTATAAGACTGGGTTACACTGTTAAATATTTAAGATATTTTTGATACGAGGAAAATTTCATAGTATCTATGTGCTAGGTAGCTGGTTGGCTGTTACTAGCTAAAATGATTAAATTAATATTTGTTCGATAAATATTAAAAAAATATTAAAAAAATAAAATAAATATTAAAAAATAAGATAAATATTAAAAAAATAAAATGTTAATTATACTTCATAAAGTATCTTATATTTTCGTAAAGTAAAACTTATTTAGGTACTCAAATAAGCTTTCGATGTTGATGAACATTTTGTACACGTAATTCTTCTACATCAGTTGTAACTAAAAGTGGAGAGAGAATATAAATCGTTTCATCACATAAATGTACCAGCAATAAGAATATGTCAAAGCTATTTTTTCTAGCGGACGTATAAAAAACTTAATAAGTGCTATAAGAATTTGTTGAGTTTCTTCAAAGCTAAGTCAACTGTCCGTAGCTTATTGATGGGTACGATATTTCTTCAATTCAAAGGTCGAAATCAAATCGTCATTAGTAGATGTCAAGCGCTGGCCTCGAAGGTACATTCACGAGACGTGTTCTCCGCCAAGACGCGCGGATGACTGATCCGTCGCGCAAACCAATGTTCATTTTTCAAAACCCTCCATTTTATTTTTAAAGCACAAAAGGCGAGCCATGAGTTATGCCGACTTGTAGTTTTTACGATACACTTAACTTGGATTAAATTTTTATATGCTTATTTGTTTTCGTCGCGGCTCAATCTCGGTACGTGATGGCATGTGACATTAAAATGAAAAATTAGTTAATTATTCTTAATCTGGTTGAAAGGTTTGATAGTCATCCCCGGTAGGTGTAGACTGTATTTTTTACTTTGAATGATGCCCCCTTGCCGATTGTCGGTTCGTTCTTGGAAAACAACAATGAATTTAGTTTTTGTTTTTAAATATACGGATTTTGTTGTGCTCTTTTATTTAAAAGACAAAAGTAACGTATATGCGTAAAATTGCAGTCTCCGTATTTTTTGTTTGGGTTTATCTAGTGCATTTTATTATGAAAATAACGGGAGACATTACCCGTTTAGCCTGCTACGAATGCGCTCATTTTTCGCTAGAACCGAACTGGGGGTGAACGGAGGGCAAATAAATCGACAAAGTAGTTTTGATACATCGCCTCGGTGTCCGTTGGTGGAGTTGCTTTTTTTTTGGTATCTCATTTAAGTGTAGTCGCTGGCATTATGGGCAACTAAAGGTAAACTAAAGGTAAAGTGATTATTTATGCATACATTGTTTTCTTTTACTTCAATGTAAGTTTCTTAGATAAAAAATATTATTTCTTTACTCGGCATTTGTCATAAATATGATTATAGCTAATAATAATCTTAAAGTGATTAATGTATGTATGTTTATTATAGTCAAATTATTTTTTGTTTATTTTACCCAATAATAATGTAATTAGATATTGTTCAGACAATCTCGTAGTGTCAATTATCTAATAATCCTTTTTTTCTTAATATTATTTACATAGATATGTATGAAATAGTCAAAAAGAAATGTAAAGTATCAAATCACATAGCACGCTGTAAGACCTATACTGTACAATAGACAGGTACAAAGGTCGAAACAGCACCAGTAGCAGCACCGCGCCATCTTGGCAACTCGGCGGAAAACTGGCGAATATGAATATAGCTCTCAATAAACTAAAGTGACTAGCGGTGGCCTTCTTAGAGGCAAACTTTTGTTTCACATTGTTCCGGATTGCAATTCTTTTCATATTTTTTCAGTCTCTTTTTCGGTACGACTTCTATGCATTATAAATATGACAATTCTATTATGACATCACGTTATATTATATTTTATTATATTATGTACATATTTAAATGTAATTATTTGTTTTCTTTCTCTGTTTTAAATATTATTATGTTGAAAGCTGTTTTCTTTCATTTAATTGTATATAATGTCGTGTTGTTTTTCCTCAAAATGGAATGAATACAGATAATTAAACATGGTCCATACAAAAAATTAATTAGTGCGAATAATTTATTTTTTAATAATTTAAGAAATATTTTGTTTTCCATTGTGATACAATATGATTTTATATAAAGGTGTATATTTTGTAATTACGCATCTCCATCAATAACTTTGTCCTCTATTATTGTATATATCGGCAAATCATGAAATATGGAAAGTCAAAAGCCGTTTCTCTAATCAGACTGGAAAATCGAAAATATTCAATAAATATTAAAAAAAAAAAAAGATTTGAATCCAATACCTAGATTTGTATGCAGGTACAAGTACTACTGATTATTATCGACAATTTTTTTATATAACAAGTGTATTTTGTATGTCAATTAATATTTTGTTACTACATTATATATACATACTTATTTATTATTCTAACCTCTCATTGTAATTACGAAAGATAATACTTTTATCTCAAATATCAGCAAATACATACCAGTACCTACCAGGTTTAGACGTAGGCAGGCACCGGCTGGACAAAGCATTGTGTACAAGATCAATGTCTTGAGAGCACCTTCGACATCACATACACGGGCAAGGCAAGGCATACCAACCCTTATAACCAATGTTGCTATATAAATACAGACAGCCCTTTGTGCTATTGATCGTCCGAGCACTTGTGTATAATTAGCGTGCGGCGATTAATTAATAGCGAATGGACGTCTATGCCGAATTCAACGTTACACAGTTATGCGTACACATACATACATACAGGACATATGTACCCACATAGGTATACAGGCCTAGTTTGGAGAAATTAATTTTCCTATTACACATTATGGTCTGTGTTGATTTTGAAGCAATTATAACTACAATTCAATTCAACATTCGATGTAAAATTGGTAACGGAGGGTTTCAACACTAGGTTCCCTCCACCTACCCTGTTCTGTGCGTCATAAAAAAAAACAAAAATTGAAAAGAAAGTCTTTGAAGACCTAAATTAGCTAAATCAACGAGTTTCTTACTAAAAGATATCACAATTTCATTATTTTAGTCATGAATATTTATAGCTAAATATGGTTTTCTATACTTTTAAAAATGTATAATATTGCAAATAAAATTAAAGGCGACGACACAGTGACCCATTTAGCACGTGTTAGCCTATTAGACTTTACAGTTACGGGTAGATATCTCGTTTAAAGGATTTTAATATTGCAGAGTAGCGTCAAATTTATTCATTTACTAAATTAAATAATAAGTATATCTAAATAATCGTAGAATGGATAGAAGAGTGATTTGACTGTCCATTACGGTAAGCACGCTAAAAGAGTACGCGACTGCAAATGCGACCGGTTGTGGGTTGAATTTCCACTCGAGCTAACTCCTTGCTCTGGTAACGAGGCCAACGAGGTTGAGTTCCGTCACCCAACACACAATGTCTATAGAATTCGGCGGAGTGTTGAACGAAAGTGTCTTAGTGAGAACGGAGTGTGTTCACATCAAGTTTCCAGGCTCCCTCTGCAGACCCTATTAGGTGTGGTATACATTGTACAAACAATAGATCTAGTACGAGAAACCCAACAAAACGCAGGCAAAGAGTGGTAATGCAGAGACACCCAAACAGCCGGCTCTGAATCACCTGTTGGTTCAATAGGTCAATGTTACAAGTTAGCGAAACAGACTTTTGTGGCTGAATGGCACGCAGCTATTGTGCGCGGACAAAGGCACGTATGCGATTGCTGATGCTCCATGTCTTTTGAAATTTAGAGAGCCGTGCGAGCGCACGCGGAGACGGGAGTGGAGACTGGACTAATAATAGTTAAACGTGGTCGGGGAAAAATGCAACTCTGTTAATTTATGTTTAATCACTCAGTCAATGTTACAAGATAATAAGACATGTACCTACCTTCACATGTATCCCGTATGTAGCAGGCAGAGAGAGAGAGAGTAGTGTCAAGACACTGCGCTCCCCGCTCCGTCGAATTCTGGAGGGATTGCGTGTTAAGTGAACTCACAACCTGTCACGCTTGGAGCCACACGCTTGTCTTGTCTCTAGTCTCTACATTCCTTTGTAGAAACAATTTGAGAATAGCGCGGAAACAAAATCACATTTACTGTTGGATGCTCTTTCGTCTTTGAAATGGAGAGTGCCATGCGAATATCCCATTGAGCTCACATTGAATATAAAGCAGCATTTTTTAAGCCCTTATTATACGTTTATTCTGAGACGTATATATAAAGGAAGGATTTTTTATTTTTATGAATACTTACAGTAAGTACCTGATCATTACGTTTAAGAAGAATTTCCGGTTAGTTGTTATGCATCTCAATATTATCTTATAGAGGTAGAATTATACAGGAATATTAGAAATGTTAGTAAAATGCAAAAATATATGTCAATCTAAAGACTTGAGAAGTGATGATGCGTCTGGGAACGGATTACTATCCTACAAAAACACCAAATAAAGCTGTAGATTTTTGAACAAACATACGTTTTATTATACGAACGTATAATATTAATAAATACCGTAACAATTCAAACATTTACCCAGAAAACACGCTACTGGTTATACGGACAATAGCCGTGAGGTTCCTTCAAAACCACTTAACATGGGGCTGACAGGTTAGTTCGTTCAGTACACGCCCCCGGCCGGCAATTTGAGTTTTATTTTTTGTAGAATATATATTATTCTGGACCAGGGAGCCGCATTCACCATCGATTCTCACGGCATCTTAACCATTCCGTTTCGCACTGCGCTCCCAGATTAAAGCGATTACGTTATATAAAAGCGAAGCCAAAACATACAAGTGTGGTAATAAAAGTTTGTAAAGAAACGTGATTAAAAACAAACTACTTTGTTGAAACGACGCGCTCCATATTTATATTTACTTCGGTTATGTAACAGGTACAGCTCCAGAGTGAAACATTAATTTGAAACTTCTAAAATAAAGTTGGTTAAGAAAACGTGAGACTGAAACGTTTGTATAATAATAGAGAGAGATTCACAACGGATGGGAGTGGACGCGGCTGTTATGGAACGCGACGTCACAGACGGCAATCGATGCAGAACAATGACGTAACGGAGGGAGAGTGCCCCCCACTGACGGTGACGGGGGGGCAGAGTAAACATTTACTCGGCATATGCTTGGTTTCTTTTCCGCCGTCTCATATATTTTTACTCGTAATGTGGCCCGCGGGCGCTCCTATTTACCCGAGATTAATTTTGTCCCCTTTTAATAATAACGGATTACTTATCATGATTTAGTTCAGTTTTCTTGTTTGCTTCTACCAATTGTAAATAAGCCGTGTATGGGAAGGCTTCAGGGAAATATATTTTTATTACCTACCATATAAATAAAAGATAAGATTATTTTTTTCAACTTCTTCTCAGTACAATTGCGTCAAAAACAAACCCCAAAGCTTCTTAAATTGAATAAAGTGTAAAATAAATTCTCTCAGTTCGAGGGGTTGTTTGAATTGCAGGTTTAATGAATTGTATTAATATTGCATTAACGGGTGCTGCCCCCAGCCAACAATCATTAGAGAGCAGCGTGCCTCGTATCCGTGCGGAGTATTTGCTGCTCGGGATTTGTTTGCGAATACAAATTGACATTTAGAAATTATGTTTACATATTTTGCATCTTAATAGTTGCATTTTTATAGTGATTTCTCTAAATATTTTTTTATTTATAATATAGTTATAAGATTCGTCTGTTTAAAGATTTGAAAGTAAACATATTACTAATGATAAATAATTCATAGCATATATTCTAATTTTCAACACACACTACATAATAGGCACAGGTGTTCAAATATGTCCGTCAGCGATCGACGCTCGTTGTCTGACCAACTAATGCCGTACCGGAAAATTGGACAACGTCTGCCCAATCACACGCGACACTCCACGCAGATTAGCTTGCTGCCCACCACCTAGAGCCTGCCACGTTCGCTTTGCGTGTGACGTAACTAAAATCCACACTCTTCCGCTCTCCATTGACCCTCGGATCCGGGAGCTTCGTTCGCCTTCCGCAGATAAAGCGGAATTGGACAGCGTCGCCAATATTACACGGAATTGATTCAGCTGGCGTGTTGAAATCATATGTCTTTCCGTTCCCGCAAAATGGGCTATAGTCATTTGTGAATAGTGTTCTAAAACCTCGTGGCCGAAATTTCAAACTGAGAAGCTTTGCAGGGATTTATATTTCACGTAGTTACTCCACTAGACGTACGAGGTACTACTTTATTATTTTGTACAGGGTATCAAGGTAAAATATCTGTACATCTTATGAATTGATTTGAATAGGCAGGAAGTGTAAGGTTACGATCGACTTCGACAAAAAGTAACCCTCAGACGTGACGCGGCAGAGCTTTGCTGAACGCGTCTCATCATTCAAATCTTTATTTGGCATTCTAAGTGGCGACGGTGGCTTTAATTTTTTAGGCTCACTAAAGCGTCCATGTTGTATTCACCTCGCGTTCTCACCACACTTTCAGGTATGTACCTAGCTAATGGTGGTCTACGTTGAGCGGTCAGGCCGTGGCAGATGCTGGCGACGCTGCATTTAATATTGTACTCTAAAGTTTTACACTTTGAGTCTAGATTTAAAAATTACAATTAAATTTATAAGCTGTTTTAAGCACGGGCTATACTTTGAGTAGTAGTTTGCATAGTTATGTGCGCGTTTATCTATGCTATATCGGTCGGTACAGGCGTCGTGACGCAGTTCAGTGCTGAGGAGGTGGATTAAACAATTTAAGGATAAATAATAGGTATATTGTATCCTTTTAAAATATATAAATGTTTTGGGGGAAAAATAAAAATTTATATAAATAAATAATTTCATTTAAATTTTCTCTTAACAATTATATAATTTACATACGCTGAGAATTGAACTGGTAGTCTCAGTATATTATGTAATCTTTGTCTAATCTTAGAATGGTAATAATTTACGTACTTAGTATACTACAAATTCGACATTCAGTACAAATTAACGTGGCTGTTGTATTTACTCCATTATCCGTCGAGGCCGCCCGTATCAAGTATTTATAGTGTTTGAGGTGCTTCATAAATATGCAGTGGTAGGCGCTCGCCTTGCCGACAGCAGCTATTCAGCCAGCGCTCAGATCTGAAGGATATGACGCAAAATGTAAAAAACGAGCCATTTTTTGTGTTATATCTCACTTTCATTAATTAAAAACGTTTAAAATAGCCGCGCTAAAAAATCTCTTACACTTAATAAGATGACGTAGTATTAGTATAGTAATAGATATATACTGTCATTTAGATAATAACTGCTATTGAACAATATAATAAAAATGTACGAAAATGTACTTTGCCAACGATGTTCCGAAATTACCTCGGATAAAAATTTAGTTTAATTAACTTAACCATAACTAAAATTAAAACATTTAAATATATAAGCATAATATATATATTTTTTATATTGATATATTATATATGATAGATATATAACATAGATATGTCGATACCTTTAATATACTCGCTTTCGGAAAACGTTCACCTTCAGGCACATTACAGACTGCCTCTTGCACCTTGTACCGCTTCCTCCGCTGCACGGTTGGTTAGTCGCAGCGTGCCTTACCTCACTTTCAACAGAAACTTCGCGATGTATTTTCCCTGCATTTTTTAGAGTATCGCTTTTGTAGGCCCCACTTGTTTTAATATTGGAGCTGTGTGGGATTTTCTCGATCCTATTTTTGCTACTCCGTTATTTTAACGTCGTCAGCTCAGGAAATTACATTTTCTTCAAGATGTTATTTAATTTTAATATATATTTTCTGTTAAAAGAATAGACTACAGACAGTTAAAAGTTAATAATTGAGTGTGTGTATGAGATTGAAACATGACATTAAAAGTTTTAAATACATGTCAATATATTGGTATAGTAGGTAATAACACCACATGCAGTATACAAAGCTACTCAGCACAATTCCATACAAACCTATATAATGTTGTCAAATATATTGTTTTAAAAATAAACAACACAATAAGTAAAAAGTAAACCTGCCTGTGCGCTACGTCAAGAATACAAGTAAATATCTATCTATAGAGGGCATCTCCCCGAGTCGTCTTACAAGCCGACCTCAGCTATTGTCACCATTCAATCGTGGGTGACATCTCACCTGTCAGTAACCCAACGCAACGATAATCATCACGAATTCATTTAAAAACCACCGATTGTTAGCTACCCTGAGACCGCCCCCGAAATTTAAAGGGTTGATAAATATATCAAAGCCTCTCTACCCTTTGTATGGCAAGTACCCGAACTTTGGCCATACGACACCTGTATTTTAATATAACAACGATTCATCGAATCTATTGTACGTAAACAATTGCATACAAATATCGATTATTTAACATCGATGGGCACATGTTTTGAATGATGTTTTATCGATACCTGTTGCTGGCCCACCCAGAATGTATGACGAATTATAAAAATAATTATTATTTAGGTACATATATGATTGGTAAATCTGGATTATTAAGTTGGAATAAACTGGAACATACCCAATAGGGTTTTTTTTCAGTTTCCGCCGTATTCTGGAAGCGTTGCGTGTTGGGTGGCGAAACTCAACCCCACGCAACGTGGAAATGATGCATAAATATCATCACCAGAGCGACGAAATGAAAATATTAAATATTATATTTCCTCGACTGCGAATCGAACTCATAACATGTCGTGTTTACAGTCTTTACACTTGAGCTCTGCGCCTGCGCTACGATAGACCGCTTTCGATATTATTATGTTACAGATAAATAATTAAAATACATTTGTATGTATAGGTACATTTTATGTTTTTTTATAGAAACAAAACAATAGACCAAGAATTGTTAAAAAGAGGCATTATATATAGAACGACTTATATAAACATTGAAAATCGTTCTTCAATTAACATACATTCAATTACGTAAGTTTTAATAAGTTCGTTCATAACACTTTTTTCAAGTGTATACAAAATATCTAACTGGAGCAAATTGCTATTAGCGGACTGGTTTTTTGTGAAACTTCCAATTGTAAAGTTACATTTAAGACTAAGTTTCGATTGTGACATTTTTTTCTAACTTCGATAACGTAATATGATGAAACATTCGTCTGGATTTCGTAAGTCTTCAAAAACATTTTCAACTTCTGCCAACTTTGGGTAAATGTTAAAAATAAATAAAACTCACTCACGTGAGTTAACAAAACTTACGTAATGAGTTTATTATTGATTAAGCAACTTAATTTTTGCCATTGCTTATTTAAGTATAAAAGTATGGCAGCTTCCAAAATTAAATATGTCAAGTTGGACATTTAGGCGTATTGAGTTCCGTTACTTAGCTGCCAGTCAAAGTTTTATTGGCATTCTATTTAATATTTTCTTCACGTTTATTTTGAAATCCGACAGAAGTTTTATTATAGTACATAATTGGTATTAGCATCTTTAACCTTTTAATCATTTCGTCATCCCTATTATTTTATATGAACACCTGATAGGTTTATTCAATCGTTATTAATATGTCATTGCCATTGAGACGCGTCAATGTGTATCCATTAATTTAAGTAGGTAAACAGTAATAACACATACGTTTCTTTTTCTCAAATTTTATATTTTTAAAAAAAATATCTAAATGATTCTAAAGTTATAAATATACATGACTATTTGTGTTATTACTAGATTTTGGATATATTTTAATCCCTCGGTGGACGACCCCGACTAACGCTTGACCGTTTTTTTTTCATTGCTACTCTGGTAGACGAAGCACGCCGTTGGATTCCTCCACTAAACAAGCTATGTCACAAAACCTTGGCGGGACATTGAGAACGGAGTGACTTAACAATAAGTTTTCTCTGTATACCTGCTTAAATAAAAAAAAATATGTAAGGGAGAAGTGGCATGAAAGAGCCAGTTTACTAAATGAAGCCAAAAAATATACTTTTAATTAAAGAAATTAAGTTTTTTTTTCCTCAAATTATTATTTATTTTTTAAACTAGGTAATTTCGTACGAAATAACCCTTAAATACAATAAATAATCAATAAAATATTCATTTTAAAAAAATGTGTCATTTGGGTCTTTCATAACATTTCGGTATTGAAAGAGCCATTAAAAGTTATGAAAGAGCCAGTCTTATATTATGAGGTGTAACAGTGAAAATTATGATAAACAATATTAAATAAAAACGATTTAATAATTCTTATTAAAAAGTAATATTTTTTTTAATTCTATTAGTCATTTTAAGTAGATAATTCTAACAAACTTTTTAATCTTACATTATTCAGACCAATCACATTATATGAATCCTTTGAGCCAATCATCACTCGCATTTTCAATTTCTTTCGACTTATCTAGGCACGGAAACCATTGGCCATGGTCAATTTAATTCTTCAATTACTGATTTCTCGGGCCTTTTTCGTTTTTTCTTTCGGCTCTTTCAAGGCCCGTCCACCCGGCTCTTTCATAACTTATTCTATAAAAAAATGTAACCTCCAAAATGACAACGATATCAAAACTTTTCAAACTCAATTTTAATGCAGTTATAAGGCCAAATATATACATAAACTCAATCTATATTCCAATTACCCGTATTTGTTTACAATGAAATACTAAAAAACAACTCAAAGAAGGTTAAAATACTTATTTTGGAATGCCAAAAACTTCAACTCGACGTATCGCCGTCCGTTGGTTCCGATGAACTGTAAAATTTTTGTGGGTGGTGGGAAATCAATATTGCCATTTAAAAATAAAATATTCTAACGAATCCGTTCCTAAACTACTATTATATTGCAAGTGGCTCTTTCAAAACCTGGCTCTTTCATGCCACTTCTCCCTTATATGTAAGATTTCATTATAAATAACAAATTGCTGTAGTAGAATATATTTCTGATACATAAAATTAGAATACCTATAAAGAAAGTGACGTCTATTATTTGCCGCGTGCAAAGTCCGCGTGACGCGACGTGACAGAGTGCCGATTACCCTCCCGCAGTTGGCACCGACATACTTATACATTCCTGCATATAAAATGACATATGGATAAGCGTTTACATTTTATAGTGGAGTAAACAATATCACTGTCATATTTGTTTTCTTTTATTTAATTGTATGGAACCTAATTTTGTAAGTACTGGACGAACAATGAGCATTCCGTTAGATTCTTTATAAGTAGGTACGTATTACGTACATACACCACACGCACGTGTTTACTGCGCGTGACATTGACGTGACAGAGTACCGATTAGACGCCCGTGTACCTTCATTGCGTTTATCTACCATCTTATTATTAGCACAATGTTAGATGCCATTTAATTCAATATTCATCTCACAATTCAGCAATAAAGCCGTTTTTTTTCCTTTGATACACGGAACCTTAAAGACATAAATAAAGTTAAAATTTTAAATTGTACTTAAATAATATTAAATCCATATTTAATTGCGAGATGTTCCTGAGCAACGATAGATGTAGATACTCGTATATGAGTATAGCGCAGATACACGCAGTATCAGGGCTGTGGCTGACAGATAGAGTGGCGGTTAGTCGATCGCTGCCTCCGATCAAGAGTAATACTCACATAAAAATTATATGTATAACCATATAATATTTGGCACTTTTAAATGCGTTTATATTTGGCGTAAAAAATATCAGTAAGACCTATCATCTTCATCAGTACCTATAGATATTCGTAATTAATTAAGTTCTTAGTAAAAAATATATTACAGATATAATTCCGTCGTCTTATTTAAGATTTAATTTGATAGCGTCTTTGTTTCTTTACTAAATATATATCTTTTATTTAGCATAAGCTTGGCATAAAGTATCTAAGTACGTCATCGGCTCACTGTAGCGCTTAGTTAGGAAAACCCTTAAATTAAATTTAGTTTGGAAATTGCTTTGTCATCGGTAGAATTTTTTATCGTAGAAATAAAAATCTTCATAAAAAGTATATTGCAAATTTTAGGTACATCTATTGTAAGATCCGATATAATCTACTTCAGCACAAGACAAGACTTGGTTTTCGAAGTGGCTTCTTAGAATTTGCGTCATTACAAAAGTAAATTCATTTCCAATTCAACAGTAGACAATGACAACCAAACTAATTCAAAAAACCAAAATATCGACTGCATCCGGTGCCAAATCACCAAATAGTTTATGTTACCCAAGCGCAAACAGCAGCCAAGAAAATTGTGACACCTACCCATGATGGTCTTCAGATCCGTATCCTTAAATACACACTCCTAGCGGCGTCTCACTCGCGCTAAGAAAATGAAACGGACCAATGAGGGGGTGGGGTGACACGCATTTCCGGGCTCGGCTCCAATCAGCTGCTGGAACAAAGGAGACGCGATAGCTACTTACGTACAAGTAGCTACGGCGAGGGGCTATAAGTAAAACACTGGGACCAGTACACATGCTTGTGTATTTCTAGTTCTAGCTGCGACAAATTTTGTGAGGGTACCACTTGCGTCTTATTCATTTTGTGGAAGATTATGTTCAGTTTTTTTTTATGTGTAATAATGATAATATAAATTGTATATTAATTTTAAATATCTTAACATTTTTATCTTAAATTAAAATATAAGGGCAGGTACAGGATCTTGTATCGGTTAATAGGCGTGGGTTCGAGTTCCACGTTCAGATTTTTATAAGTTCTTTGATGTTAATATTAAAATTAGTTTTTATTTCAGAATATATTCAAAATAAGATATCTTTACGATCATCAAGCATACCAACTTTAAATAATAAGAATAATGTATACGTACATATAGTTAGGCATGTACACAAATAGCTGCCCCAAACAACTTCATTTCAATCTTTGCAAATAAAACCGGCATTATCTCAAAAGACATCCTATTACAGCTTATTTTTTCAGACGACTCTCGGAATCCTCGTGTTGTTAAAAGTACATTTTTCTTTCGCAGTCCTCATGCGAGGTACTCGGCATACTGAGGACCCTTCCTCCTCTCATTGTAACGCAAATAGTATCTTATAAGTCGGTAACACAGTTGCAAATGTAATAATCTAATAGCGCACGCCCTGTAAGACTACAATTTGACTATCGCGAATTTCCTGCGTCGCCGCGGCCATGAAAAGTTTGATAGCTCCACGGTCTCTCAAGGCAAAACCAAGGTTGAGTCTCCGGTGTGAGGGATTAGTTTTGTCTGCAGCGCGCCGAGATGGTAAGAAACAAATCTGCGTAAGGTACGGGTGTCGAGTAACTCGTGTTCTTACCCTCTCTCCTTTGTTCGGGCCGGAAGAGTGCGCTAGAATTACATGCTCGAGTCTGATGTGCGCTTATTTTTTACGGCGCTATATGGTACTCCGACTTCGTATAGTTATGCAGTTCAACGACTGAAGGAATAAGGGGGCGGTTGAGTAGGTAAACAAAACATGTTTGCAGTTTTGATTTAGGGAAAAGCGTGAAAGAGTGCTATAGTCCTTTATAAAAATACAAGCTTTACGCCTCAATGCCGCCGGCGTATTATATTTCTTTTTAAATAAAACGGCTCGAAGCTTATATTAACGAGTCTTGTCGGACGCCGCCCCGCGCCGGGCGGAGGTATTTTACCTACGTTTACAATTTGGACAATTCATTTAACATTACAAGAACTAATTAACAAACAACCCGTTGACTAGACATTTTGCACTATTCATGAGTTTTTACAGATTTCCTCGTGTAGAACCAGGCTCATTGACTTCCGGGGCCCGTCGCCGCGCGCTCCGTCCCGCATACTGATATCCAGATTAAATTACTCGGCCAACTATTTTACACAAAACCCGAGGCCATAATTAAAGTCCAGAGTGAAAATGGGGAGAATCAAACGTGTTATCTGACCAAGGAGAAATAACGTTTCCACGCTGAATAGTTCCCAAGTCGGTAGCGAGTGAGCGGAATAAATAATTATTGCGGCAATCTAAAGTTAGTAGTAGCGATGCGGGAGCTTCCCTGTTGATACCTAATGAACACAGCTTCCTATTGGCTGTTGATTTCCTGATACTATATTACCTACTCTAACTTTTATTTTGTATCTAATTTGCTAATAATAGTTTTTTCGTTTTTATATAAAAATTATATAAAAACAAAAAACTATTTGTTATAGGTAAATAGGGAATATAAATTATAATATGTAGATTTATGAGGTGTTCTTAATTCTTAATGGAAATTACATTCAATAAGCATACCATAAAATCAATAGCGAGAGGAAATACAATCCCATTTGACGGTGTCTGAAATAAACCATTCTTTGCATTGAAAGGGGAATAATCTGAGTGTAGCAACGGGGGTTTAATCAGAAATCCGTGAATTGCTCTAAATCGAGGAAAACGCAGGATATATCCTTTGTGCCGGCAATTTCCCGCGTGCGTGGGGCTAATACTATCAACGCGTAATGACTTCCTTAATTAATTCGCAATATTGTCGCGTCTCTCCCGCGCCTCCATCTAAACTACCTACTTGCCGCTTACGCAATGGCGCGAAATATGGGTACTTATAGTATGTATCCGGCCGCGAAGAAAGATAGTATGCTTAAGCTAAAGCTAAAATCATTTAGTACTATTTTTATTCTATTCCATTTTTTTAAATATGAATATAAATTTAGTGAAAATTTATATTCATATTAAAATTAATTAAATTTATTATATTTAATAATGTTTTTTGGGTGCCGTGGAGAACGATGTTCAACTAGATTTCAGGTTTTTGTTAACTTCAGGGTAGGCAGAGGGAACCTAGTGTTAAAACACTTCGTTACCCACTATCTGAGTTTATCCTGCAGAATATCATTTATATTCGTTATAATTGTAATTATTTTTATTTTTAGTAACAAAATAATCCTAACCTATTATTACAAAACACTCATTAAAATATGAACAAAGAAAAACACCTAGTCAATATAAAAGTAGGTAGGTACATCCCATATTACGCGGCGTATCACTGGCCACTGTTTTACATAAGCCCGTACAAGTAGGTACATAGCCTTCGGAAGAGGGCCCGTTGCCTAGCACCGGAGGCAGTAAGAAGTTATTTTAGGGGAATATTGCGAGACATCAGAGGCTTATCTTTACGGCAGGTGTTCCCTTAGGGAACAAATTCACGAAATATGTCGCGACTTACGAGGATCACGGTAACGCATCCTAGAAGTGTACGACGTAATTTTGATACCAATTTTTATAACGTCAATACGATTTGTTTGAGATAGCGTTGTATCGTCTAAAGTGTTTTATGAGCATAAAAATTAAGTATCATAAAAGGAATATTTTTTTAGCTTCACATTATATTCCAGACATAGCTGGGTAGGCAGAAGGAACCTGGGAATCTGGTGTTAACCCTTGCCTCGACACAAGAAAGAAGATTTGAGAAATTAAAATATTAAATATTTAATTTGCTCGAATGGGAATCGAACATTTACAACCTTTAGTGATAACAATAACACGCTGGTAGTCTAACGTCCCCACTGGCCTTAAAAAGAGCATACATTTCATATTATAAATAAGAAATAGGTTCTAAATTTTTAATCGAAATTATATTTATATCTAAAATATTCTGAAATTACTAATATAATCCCAAATTAGTAGCTATACAACATGTCAGACATATTAAAAGACAAATTAGACAAGTTTCGTCACTCACAGCATCTACCCACGTGTTGTACCCACCAGGCACATGTGAACATCCAACCTTACTTCAAAGCGGGCTCATTAACATCGAAACATACGCACCTAAGTCACGTTAATAAGCAATTACGAGTAAATAGATTAAAGATATAACACCCTACAATTCACCTGTAGGCTTTAGATTTCATACCTTTGATCTTGGGAAGCTCTTGAATCGATTTATAATCATTGTTTGACAGTTCTCCGAGTAGACTTTAGAATTGTTTTCGATACAATAAATTGTTTAACATTATTATTCAACTAAAGTATCGGTTAGTGTTAGCTGTATTTTGTTCGTCTATTTGTGAATGTTGCGAAGGGATATTGGTAAATGAAAATAAAATGGGTTGTATTTAATTATTTTACTATATTTGATATATGAAAATATGATTATATTATGTTTCTTTCATTATAATAAATGTATTAATATAATATTATGTATTTACTCAAATAAGACTAACTTGCATATAAACATCAAAATTGAGCCATAATTGAGGCCAGTCGTGGCGCAGGAGCTCAAGCGTACCTCTACAAAGTGATTATAAACACGACAAGAAAAACTCATAGAGTTCGATTCCCAGTCGAGGAAATTAAATATTTAACATTTTTATCCTCGTTCTGGTAACGAGGCAAAGTGCGGCGATAAGTTCCACCACTCAACATGCAATGCCTCCAAAATTAGGGGGAAAGTGGGAAAGTGGTTTTGATGGGAACGGAGTGTTTTAACACTAGGTTCAGAGATTCCATTTACCTGCCCAGCTATATGCGGGATACAGCGAAAAGCTAAAAAAAAAAAACAAAAATAACACCTTAATTTCCCAGTAGACATAAACAGTTTCAACTAAAGTGTACGTACGCAAAGGTAATTGCAAACAGCTCGTTTCATTACACATTGTAAAAGTTCATGAAATCTAAACATTCAGAAATAAACTGTTGCTCACGTCAGTTTAATAAAAATGACGCGAGAGACGTCCCGGGGGAGTCTCATTGTGCGCCCACAATGAGTGCTCCTGATTGGCGGAAGGATGTTCTCACTAAATAAAAAAATATCATCGCGCCATTTCGTGCAATTTTCGACGAATTTTCAAACGATAAAACCTGTCATTTCGCTGTTGACGCGCCTATAAAATATTCATGCGAACGGGCCAGAGATGAGCGTTTTTTTCTTCGATTTACGCGTCGAAATAAGATGTCATTTTCCGTGTCATTAGCGGCGACTCGCAACGCCGCGCGACAGCACTATTTATACGCAAATAGGATAAAACGACACCCGGTCGATCGACTGTTTGACACACCATTGATAAATTGCGCTTTATTAAGACCGTTCAACGTCTTTTTCTTTACATTTCTTTCCATTTTATCTTGTAAACGCTTTCAGGCAGTCAGCGTCAGATACTCTTATACCTACATTATTGATATTGAAACCGATTGTTTGTTATCGCGACGTTTTTGATTTGATGGCGTGAACGAATTCTAAAAATAGATTGAACAAGTTCAGGTTTCCAGTTCAAATTAATCGCTAAACAACTCTCCATGGACGTACACAGGTGTCGGCAAGCATCCGCATTTCATAGCGAGGAAAATTCGATTGGAATAAAACTCGTTCCCGATAGTGGAAGCTCGTTGAGCCCTCTCTTTGCGGCGAAATCGCGCGGACTAGTTTATCTCACCCGTTCACTTACCCGCTACCGCCATCCACAAAGGAATCTAGTACGATAATCTGCCGATGCTTTCGATAAGGGAGACTGTTTATCAGTTTTCAAGAGTCCCTTGCAAGCGGCTAGCTGACTCTATAGATACTTTTAAAAGCTAGATAAATCGAAAGCTTCGCAATATGCTATTTAGTTTTAGATTTGGCTAATCAAATTGTTTTTATTAACTTCAAGCGTAATGGCATTTATAAATAAAACAGTAGTAAAACCACAAATTAAAATCATAATAACCCTATCTGTGGTGCGGCGTTCGGCTGCATGATAGTTGAGGGTCCGCTGTTGAGGGGATTGATTGTATTTAAATATTTTGGATTCTTCGGTCTAGTGAGAGAAAATGCCACACTAAATTCATGACACCAGTTTCTAGCATAAAGAAAGAACAATCTTAACCCATGCTAAGTATAGGAGACAATAAGAAAATCTAAATATATTAGTAAAAAATGTAAGCATAAGTATGTAGTAGACATAAAAAATCTTCCTTAATATATTAATATTGTTTCATTTAGTTTATTGCATTTTTTTAAACACTAGGTACATTAACTGACACAAATTAGATCTGTTTAAATTAAAATTATATAAATAAACATACAACTGCCGAAAAGGGCATTAAATTAACAATAAAATAATAAAACGAACACTTTTACGACTTTACTACGAAACCGTATATCTACGAGTATATCAATATAATAAAGTAATTATATCACAGAACGCAGCCAGCAGTTCCACCCTGGTAGGTTCCAGCGGCTTACTCCAGCCCCACGCCGGGCGCCATGCGACAATATTGCGCTGTCCGTGTCCCGGACTAATCCCCGGATTCATTTATTTTTGACAACGCAATACGATTTTATCTCACGGCTTCTGATGCTGTTTGCCGTCTGTTATTATGCTCCCACCATATTCGGGATACTTATTTATTTACTTAACCACCCTTATAAGGGTGACCTGACTTTTAATGCTGCGTTTAGTGGTTGATTTAATTTTAGATTTGAATGTGTTTTAAAGTGCAATGTTGCCATAAGCAAAAAAGGTAGTTTTTTTATCTAAATACGCTTGGAATATATAATATAGTATATATGTAAATAAAAAAATAATTTATATTGCTAATTTACAAGAAAAACCGAATCGTAAAGAAATCTCTCTGTTGAATTGAATATATTTTTTTGTGTTGATGACACATATGCACCACATCTTTTCAAACGATAATATATCATTTTTATAGTTTAATATTAAATTGATTTATATTAAAAATATATGTCGTAAAAATGGACCTTACTTTGTGTTGAGACAATAAAAAATATCTAAAAGTACAAAAATAGTTTGATGTATAGATGGTATAAAAACAATATAATTATCGCAATATCATTTCAAAAAAAATAACTTGGACTATAACTATATATGCTACTTAGACTTTTTAAAATTTATTAATTTTATAATAACAATAATGAAATAATTTACGCTCATGTGTTTTCTCTCCTACTCTCAGTCTAAGTGGAACGAACGAATGTAAGTGACAGGTTTCGTAGGAATGTACTTGAAATTTTAATTATTATTTCACTATTTAATTGATTTGGCTCTTTCATATTCTAAAAGTAAATATAATTTGGTTGGTCCAGATTAATATATGAGTATATAATAGATAGAAACTGACTTTTTTTAAGTTCGTTAGAGTAATTTTATCGTTACTTTTTCAAACTAAATTTCTTATTTCACAGTTATATATAACTGGGAGGGTCGTTCGAATCGACGACCATTGCGTTCACATTATCCCACTGCCTCACAACGACCTAAAAAAAATTTAAATTGCTTATATTTAATCAGATAAACAAAATTCAAGCAACATTTACATAACTTATTAAAAACTTTGACGGCCGAATGAAAATGAAAATGAGACACGTCAAAGAATGCAGGAAAAACAACGAAATATCCACGAGACAATGGAGATTTTGTGCGTAACGAAAGAAAACGGAGTTTTTATCATGGAAATTGCGGGTGAACACTCGGCCGGGGGTTCCCCTACTTCTTGGAGTCTGTTTTTTAATTATCGTGTTTGGCAATTAGTTTCGGGAAACGATCTTTTTTCCCTATTTCCCCTCAACTTGTCCACGCTTAATGAGGTAATTTATAGTCTAAATACCGTATTCGCTTATATATTTACGTTTTCATTAAGCTTTGAAATAAAAATACTTGATGAATACCTACATACTTCTTTATTTACTTCGCTTCTATTATATAAATAAGTTTATATTTATATGCTTATTGAAAAAAATGTATAATAACACCTAATAGAAGTGAGAACACCTAATAATATATTATTATTATTTCATAAAATAAATGATGTAGGAAAGAAATGTTCGAATACAAAGTGTAATACACAGGGGACAAGCGTGCTTTGAAGTGGGCAAACAAATTGCTAAGACACTTATCAGGATTCCGGAGCTTCGCCCGAATTACGTACCATTTTTAGGACTGGAATAATTTAAGCTTCTGACCTCAACTAAATATATTTGGATACAAAAAGTTTAAAGTAAAATGCTGTTGTGTAATATAATTGTGATATTAAAGTTATTTAAGGTTTATTAATAACGTGATTACATCAGTTAGGTTATATTTTGAAAGTTATAGCAGTTCTTGACATTTAAAAAATGTCGGTCAAGTGCGAGTCGGAATCGGCCACCAAGGATTCAGTACCAATTTCAGGGCTACGGTAAATACAATTTATAAAAGTTGACAAATTTAAGTTTGCGTGCTTATATATGAATTGGACTACAATTATAACTATGCACCTAATAATATTTTACGTTGACTTAGAAGCTTGAGTTATTCTATGCTCCAAATTTAATACGTGACCTCGATATAAATTATCTTGACATACTCGTAAATGTTCCGTTAGTACACGTTGAATTACGGAACCCAAAAATACCAAAAATATATCTGACTAACTATTGAAAAATATTCAATTATAAACGCAACCATATGAAAGACCACAAAAACCTCTACATAGATATATATATGACAGAAGAACTTTTTAAAACTATGTAATTAAAGCGTAAGTTGAAAGCAGTCGAGGTCTAGCACCGTTCGGGATGGAACTTGCCAATAACAAATGCTCCAACAGATGTTTCGTACTAGTGCCAAATCACCAGGACTTCGGGGCCGCGTCCCTCTTGTTTTTTACGGAGGGTTCGGCTAATCTGCGCCGCTAAGCACCTATCATGTGGAGTAATAACAGGGCTCGATTCGGTTAGTGCTGACATTATTAAATCTTTTTTTATTTGCAATTTTTGTGGTTAAAACAAGTGTGCCTATACTGTTTTGTTGCTCGCTTTTTAATACAATGTATGTTATAACGAGAAAATATGTTTGGTTTATTTTTGTGGTAAAGCGTTTTTGGGAGAATAACCAATAAATTTGCGTAAGTATTTTTATTTACCATCTTGTTTTGGAGAAGAAGATCAAAAATATCAAAAAGACCAATCGAAATTAATAAATAATATTAATGCATGTCTTTAGAGAAAACATTGAAATATAAGCAATAAATTGAGGGAAATATTTTAATTCGTTTGTATGGAATAGTTTTAAATTATCTCGTAATAAAAAAAAATATTTTTTATAATAAATAGGTGTAGATGTTCACCGGAAAAGCTTAACAATTTTCGAGGGCCATTAAGTTGGTTATAAAAGTTTGGCGCGGCGACCGACTCAAATCAAGGAAATTAAAATTTTCAAAGAGAGGGCAGTTCCAACAAATCCCACCACTAAAATGCGTATATATCTCCGAGAACGTTGTAAAAAATCATTGCCTCCGTCTACCCTGGGCCCTCGGCGAGGGGAAAATCTAATCTGTGCATTTTTTGCGGGACCGCGATGCCACAAAGAATTTCATTTCCCACTGTTCATCCATCTCTATTTCACTGACGGCTCTTGTTCTTGCCCCCTCCCCCGCGTCGCGCACTCCGGCCCGCGAATCCCTCAGTTTTTTAGACTTCCTTGTTCGTAGATAAGGTTAAGTGAATCTCGTCTTATTAGTTGTTAGTTAACAGTTTTTTCGTATAAAAAGATTGAGATCATTTCTGGCGCAGGGAACAAGTGTATAACGCAAGTATAAATGCGACAGGTTTTGAGTTCGATCTTCAGTCGTGAAAATGAAATGCTCAAGATTATCATTTTTCCACCCTGGTGTTGGAGCAGAGTGCGACCTCAAAGAGCGAGCCTCCAGAAATCAGCGGAAAGTGGGACAGAGTGACTTAACACTAGACTCTCTCAGCCTACCCTACTACACAATGATAATAGTTTGTTTATAAATATGATATTTAAAAAACATGTACCTACCATAATTTTATTAAGTTAAGATGTAAAGGAAGTAGCGAACGAGCTTTAATAACAACACAATACTAAGCGTCATGTTTATCATATAATAGTAGACGTCATAGCGAAAGTCAAAGTTTAATTGTCCAAGTATCAACCGTGGGCCTCCACGAAAACAGCACAACACAATTGTATACAATTGCCATCAAATATATGGACATTGACGCTTTGTGCATTTATTGCCGCTCATTGATACGTAATTGTCAATAAATATCTACGGGATCGGAGTTTAATGTGGGTTTGGGTGAAAAAAGTTATGTTTTATTAATATTTTTATGAGAACGTTTAGGAAGTACGATAAGATCTGGCTTGGGAAGTTTTTTCTTTCAATTTCCGTCACGATTTGTACACTCATTATTGGTGAGCCGATGGGGGCGATAGGGGCAGTGGTCGCATGCTATCGAGAGCGCGATGTTATCGTGTCTCTTAGCGACTTTCATCGGGGCTTTTGATTGTCCCCGGCCTCCCCCTTCCTTGTAGACGCCTGTGAAACGTGATTTCTATGACTGCCAGTCGTTATGATTTATTTCTGAACGAATTATTATAATATAAAACTTTCCGAAGTGTTTGTTAAACAAATTTATGAGTAATGGGTAAATGGTTGTCGTTTCATTTTGATATATGAACACAACTTGCCTAAATGGGAAAATAGTTTGGACTTTCTTTATTCTTCGTTTATTGAAGTGTGCCTATACGTTTCGGCGGAAAGTCGGGAACTGAAGTGGCTTAACACTAGGTACCCAGGTTTCCTATATCTACCGTGCTAACTGCGGGCTTTTGTTTGAAAATGTAAACAAATAAATAAAGTTCACATTTCTTATTATATTTCTAACTCTAGCAGTAAGGCATAGATAGTTTAAAAATCCTAACATTTCCTCTAAATTATCTATCTATAGTAGGTATAGTACGTACGCAGGGTACGCGTAGAGCATATTGTGTTGTCATATAGGGGGATTAATTCTGGATACGTGGCCGTGCTATCTGATCCTGTTTATTATTTACTGCATAGGGTTTTCAAATATATTTAGTTAGATGCAAACATATCGTGATTTTGTCACGTTTTCAGGTTTTTACATTTTTCTTTCTATAACGTTACCAAAGTATAATAAATATGAATCAGCTTCACGCTGTATCCCGCAGTCAGCAGGGTAAGCAGATGCAAACGTAGTGTTAAGACACTCCCTTACCCATTTTATAAAATAAATTCAATACTTGTCACGCTGTAAACAGTTCAACATTTCTTAACTCCTGCTTCTTCAAAATATACTATCGTAAGCGATTTTATTTAAAAACTTAGAACTTGAACATACGCTTTATAGAATAATTAGACATCCATAAGGCTACGTTGCTACGTTAATATTTAACGATATTTCTATCATTGTAATACTATTGTGTTATTATTTATAGTAACATATTATAAACACGTTACCTATTATGGCCGTCGTGGCTCAGGGGTTCAAGCATGCGACTGTAAACACGACGGTTGTGGGCTCGATTTCCACTCAGGGCATTGAAATATTTAATATTTTCATTTCCTAGCTCTGGTAACGAGGCAAAGGGTTTCGTTGAGTTCCGCCGCTCAACACGCAACGCGTCGAGAGCTCGGCAGAAAGTGATGAACGGAAGCGCATCTCTATCGTTTCAAAAGATATGTTTTGCTGAATTAAATTATTATTGAGACCATACTAACTATATATTATCTATATATGTATTATGTATTATTTTTCAAAACAAAATTTGAAATTTCATTAATTAAGTGACATCTTAAGTGCGTAACCGTGGCTATAGTATAAATTTGAATATTTTCAAGTAAAAGATGTTACTTATGTATTTACAAGTATTATATATATATACATACAGTATGCTCAGACACGGAGATAAAGACTTATTAAACACGTCGCTCACCGCCGACGTTATCTACCCCTAAATCAGCATGCATCGGGCGAATAGAAAAATGATGGCTGTCATTGCCCTTGTAATCAGACAACCGAGTCAAACATTGATTTAAAATATAGTTATTTTTTTATAAATTATATTACGTACACAAATGTTAAAAGAGCAACTGTTGAGTTTCTTGCCGGCTCTTCTCAGCAGAACTGCCTTCCAAACCGGTGGTAGCTTTTTGTTCATATGTTCATTCGACGATTCAAAAGTGCTTATAATAATTGCCTATTTGAATAAAGAATATTTTGAATTTGAATTTGAATGATCTAAAATTTCATTAGTGGAAACTTTTCACATTTGCTAATATTTTCCTAAATTTGGAATTCCTAATTCTCTAATATATATTTTTTTAATAAATTATCAATTGACAAAAAAAAATCGGCCTTGTAGCTTAAGTTTCAGAAAAAATGCTTTTTAGAAAACATAAAAAACTTAAACGTATCGGGATTTGAACCCACTTCTCTTCATAGACGGTTTCCAAGTATAGGACCTTTATAACCATAAGAATAAAACAAATATATTAGAATACTTTTGTTTTTATTTTTTAGTTTCATCAAGTAATTTATATATTCAAGAGTACCATAGGTATAGTAAAAAGAAACGCTTTAGAGATAGAGCCAAGCGCTTATTAAAAAACATGTTCAACGTTAGTTTTATCTACCCTCAATCTATATCGGGTGAAAAATATGCCTTCACCCTCACCAGACAATGGTTTATGTGGATTTGCATAAACAAACATGTATTTTAGAATTAATACTTATAATTTAATAAAGATTTAGGTAGTCGTCGTTTAAATGTTAATATAGTGCACAATATGCCATTGGCGTACCTGTCGTAGTATGATATTTTCTGAATGTGTTTTCTAATTTCATTCAGATTGAAATGTATCATTATTATTAAAGTAAAATACAATTTTTACCATACTTTTAATTTTAAGCAATAACATTTAATATGAATTGTTATAATGTATCTAATAAAGTTAACTATTTACATTTTGTGAAGGAGTAATGTGAAATATTTTACTAGAAAAATTTGTACACATTTATTCTTATTGAGAACTAAAATAGTGTGCAAAGAAGACGTTCAATGACATCAAACAACTTTTTTTTGTAATCATCAAATAGATCTGTCCGCGCGCCATCTGGCCCACGAGCAACCCGCTTTCGGAGTCGGTCAGGCGAGGAATTAATTCATATAAAACACACATCGTTTTGGACCGATTTAGTATCATTCAATACATATCTGTATTTTATATATATATATATATATATATATAGTTTTGGTATGAAAATAAATATTAAATTCACTCGTTTATTACGAAATTCTAATAAAATAAGTTAGGTGTTATTTTTTAAAAATTCATTGTATATACTTTTTGAAATGACTTGTATTTATTTTAATAATTTAAATTATCACTCAAACACCTGTAAAAGAAATTTAAAAGTTTTAAATTATTTTCAGCGAAATAAATATATCGATTGACATCAGAATAAATCTCCTCGTCCCGTATCTAGATGAAGCCATAACGTTCAAAGCGGGCATCAATTCAGATAAACATTAAATGGATTAGATTTGTGAGATTGTATACAACTATGTGTGATACTAGTTTTAATATAAAATTATATGTAAAACATATTTATTTCCAGCGTTGAGTTCCGCCACTTACACACAATGCGTCAGGAATTCGGCGGAAAAGTAGGAACGGAGTGTCTTAACATAATGTTCCCTCTGACTACCCCGCTGTGTGCGAGATACAGCGTGAAGAGTTTTTATATCTTTTATTTTATTATAATATGTTATTATAATACATTTACATATTTTAACTTCCATAACAGAGCCAAGGTGCCACCACGAGCATTATATTTGATTAAATAAAAAGGTAATCTAAAAAAAAAGTATATCTAATACAACTAATTGTAAATTTCGCTCTAACGAGACGAAAGTCCCGTAGCCCAAATGTAACATTAAAATTTATTGTGCGCAAAAAAAATGCTTTTAGTAAACATATTTTTTAGCTAAAGCTACAAAACATTTTCATATTCCAGCTGAAAATAGTTACTTTTTCCCGGCGCGAGCTCGGCGTCTGGCGTAGGGCGGGTGGGCACCACTGTACGAGCACGGTGCACGGCGAACACGTGCGCTCATCAACTAATGGTCCGTGCCGGCATTTGAACCGAGCCTCCACTCGGCACAAAACAACGCCGCCCGCCCGCCTCTGCTCCTAGGCCTGCTTTCGGCGCAAAATTATAACGTGTAAAACACGGCCTCTCCTTGCATTCCGCGCACGGGATTTTTATGAATGGCGCGATTATTATTCGCATTTTAAACTCGAATGCGGCGCTATTCTCCCCGAGACGTATATAGCAATATACGTAACGAGTTTTCTCAGCGCCGCTACCTAATTTCAGGTCGAGGGCGGAACCTACCTGCTTGTCTGAGGTAGGTAGGCACCTACAGTGGGTAGCGTTGTGCAGTAGAGCATCCCCGGAGTCCTCTCCGCCGAAAGCCGAGTGCCGCCATGAGTACGGATCGAACGCGATTGCAAATTTATTAGCGGACAAGCGTCGCCGGTCCGCGAGTGCACGTACGTACAGTACATACGCGCAGTTGTTTTTACTCTTCGCATATTTTTTTCTCGACGAGACTCAGCTCTCCCCTTTTGTTCTCAAGTGGACCAGCTGTCATTATACGCTACGTTACTGTTATTTTTTTCGACGTTTTTATAGAGTTTTACGTGGCGAGGGCGTTCCGTTCAGAAAAAATGCTCGCTTTGCGTGCGTCCTGGAGAGTTTGCGTGGCCGCGGCGGCCGACGTCGATACCAAATGAGTTATGTAATTTTATTTATTTCAAAGTCTAGTTATTGTATTATTGTTCGAGAGCTTTCTATTTGATACTGCAAATAAGCGTAGGGAGGTCTGAGCTAATATGCAAAAGTTAAACAATGTTAGCGGCGGTGTGGACCGATCGGCCGACTTGTCGTCGAGCCCCTGTAATAACTCGACCGAAATGTAACATGTGTCATTGCAGTTTTCAAGTGGCTTCTGTTTGATAATTTAAGCGAACCCTTTCAACTGCGGGACCCTCGAGAATGTA
Organism: Heliconius nattereri; assembly: GCA_013403645.1. Classification (NCBI taxonomy): domain Eukaryota; kingdom Metazoa; phylum Arthropoda; class Insecta; order Lepidoptera; family Nymphalidae; genus Heliconius; species Heliconius nattereri. The sequence continues at coordinate 3,314,431 of JAAIXI010000230.1, forward strand.
ATCAATGAAAGATATAGTTTGCCTTGATTTGTATACGAAGCACTTGTGCTAGTTCGCGAGTGGCACAGCCTGGTTAACTTTAAATAGTAGAGCCGTTAACGATCATGTACATACATAAATGATTAAATTCAATTATTATATATTCTTAGATTCAATAAGAATAAACAAATAAAACATATTTTTAATAGAGTCCAAGACATTACAATTAGAGAGATTTTGCAAAAAAACAAAGCTAGACAAATATACCTACCCACAAAGAACAATAGAATATGAGAATTTACCGTTTATATGAAACAATCGTCTCAAGATGGTTGTTATAAGAAATATGTTTGCTATTATTGGCAGATAAATCTCTCCGAGAGGCCTTATAGGAGATCTCTTGGAGATCTCAACTTGCAATATCGCTACGGATACTAGGCGGCTTATTACAATAAAGTATGAAAGTACGAGGGTATACTTGTGCATTATAACCTTTATATTTAATGCAAAAGATTCAATTGTTAACGAGTGCTTTACTCTATTGTGGTTCAATACTAACAATATCGTTCGCTTGTTGTATGCATTTTAATTGGAGTTAATTTTTTTATAGACCATAGTTTTCATAACATTGCTTTTAAAAATGTCAGTCAGACTTTAATGAATTTTCATTATTTTCTAAAATTAGTTTTGACTCATTATGTTTTACTGTGTTGTGTTGAAGTTTACAATCATATGTAGGTGCACTTGTTCAGTCGTTGTTGTTGGAAAATTTCATATTTTTATGGTAGTTCAAATTTATTTCGATAGGCAATTCAAGAAGTGTTAGTTTGCTACTTTAAACATATTTTAAACGTACTCTTCAATATAACATTTGAAATTGAATGATATTAAAATATAAAATTAGTAAATTTGAACTATTATTTTATTATATTTATATTTGGATTTTGTTTTTTTTCTACACGCTGTATCCCGCACATAGCAGGGTAGGTAAGAGGGAACCCGGAACTTAGTGTTAAAAAAAATCCGTCTCACAATTTCCGCCGAAATCTGGAAGCTTTACGTGCTGAGTGGCGCAGCTCAATACCGTTATCCTGATGATTCTTCGCAAATTAGAATCTTATTAACATATAAATTACTGTAGTTCAATAACTTTTCATATCTATATTCATAATAATCAAATAATATAGGTATTATAGAATAAATAAATAAATATATGTATATAAGACGTTGCCGCCGTCAGTCGTGGAATATTCCCCTGCATTACCTTCAGATGACAGTCATGTGACTCACGTTTTTCACGCGCGACTAACAACTAATTTATGTTAATTGTCCCATCGAGAACACATAAATATGTACGGCACGTATCTACTTAAGTTTGCTCTCGACATGGCCTGATCGAGATGGACAATGTGTGGAAAATATTAAGTATCTCATACTCATACTCATACTTCCTTATAGGTTGTTCGCTTTAAGCGCTAAGCTATTTGAAGAGATATTCCGAGAACTTAGCTGGTGTTGGCTTAATGAAAAATGTAAAACTATTTTTTGTTTTAAATATAGATTAAAATATTTTGTCAATATGATCGCTGCAGTCACTCTAGTAGTAGTGCAGGGCCAAAGCTTGTCACTGGAAACGCGAGAGGTTCTTGGTGCAATTCCCACTCGAGGAAATGAAATATTTAATATTTTCATTGCTCCGCTATGGTATCGAAGCAAAGCGCGGTACAAAGAGCGTGGAAAACGGAGTGTCATAACAGTAGGCTCGCTCTGCCTACCCTACATCATGTGGGATTTCAAGCTGAAAAAGAAAAAGATAATTGCAATATTAAAATAGTCGATAAACAAATAACTCAGTTAATGCAATTGGAACAAAGAGACATAGGTACCAAAAATAAACATTACCACAAGTCAGTTCATTAATAACGTGTCAAATATTGTAATAGTGAATTAATGAAAAACAATAATAGTCAGGTTGTCACGCTACCTCCGCGCTCGGCGTCACGCGACGGACGTGACGCAAGAGGCACGCTATCACGCCGCTCATATTAGGACTACGATTTTCCACATCTCAGACAGCGTAATGTCAGTATAACAATGGAACATTCTCGTCGAGTGGAAGTCTCTTATCGATCTACGGGACGTCATCGGGCGATAGCGGCCGCGGCGACGCAAAAAGCGTGTCAGTGTGCCGGCTACAAAGCCTTTGTGGCTGGGACCGGACGCCGCTCGCTCCCACCACTTTTGTTTTGCTGGTTGGTGCCCGTGCCGCTGAAAGTGCTGATTTTAGTGTCCGTAGAGTTTGTTAGCTTAGTTGAGCTTAGGTGCCCTAATAGCTCTAGCGGTATTGTGATGTCTGTAAGGTAAACTGTAAAGTGTAACAGTTACGGCGCATTAGTTAATAGATGCTTATGTTGGTATGTGTACCGTTTTTTCTTTTATATGTTAAATATGTACGTAGGTTTTTTTATGTCTTGTGGTCTTCTTAAGTAATATATAACGTTACCATATAACGTGACATTGGCGAATGGAATGGGAAACTCCACAAATTAAGAAATCTATCAATCAAAATATGACCTTAAAGAAACATGAAGAAATGTATCTAAATTGAACGAAAAGTAAATTGATATACATAGGTATGTTGTTTAACAATACAACATATGTATTAACATATTTTTACATAATATGTTATATGTTATACAAGCTTCCTCTGTACCTATACGCGGAAAATGTATGAAAATGACAAATCTATATAATTAATTTATTCACAATACATTTAACAAATAAATCGATATGAATAATATTATTGTAATAAGTAAATGGCTAACGGATACGCAGCCAAAATATATTTAGAGGGTGAAGTCGGTGTCGAAGGCGAACTTGCTCGAGGCGACGAAACTCCAAGATGTTTTCACTCAAAATAATAAGTTCCGAGTCAATTTTTTACGAAACTCGGTGTAATGGATTGTTGGGAACTTCGATAACTTTCGGAAGTTGCTCTTCGATTTTATTTTGCTAAGGAATTTTTTAGCCAATTTCTCTCAAATCGAAGACGAAGTTAGAAATCATCCAGTCACCCTTCACTGGCTTGCGTCACGAGGTTTTTATACGAACGATTTAGTTTAATGTTATTTTGGGATTTCATACAGGTAGTTCACTTGTAATTTTTATAGGATACATATCGATAGATCAACTTCATCATATAAATAATATGTAAAGTTTTAATATAAACATCACGTAACAAGTACCTAAAATTGTTTATGTATACATATATATGTAACGAATGTATTAATAAACAATTTAATTTAAATTAAAGCAAAATTACCCTCTATTTATATACGTTAAAAGTTGTCAAGCCCACGCACATAATCAAATTATGCCAAAATCAGTTTATTAGTGAGTCGGTAACCCCAACGATTTCTGTTGGTGGCACGGTGATGGCGCGTAAAACAAATACTAACACTCCATCCGTCAGGCGGCGCAGGGGTGCGAAAGTTAATAAAATTCATGTATCGGAAACTTATAGCCGTGAAATATTGTTTGTGGTAGGGGTACAACCCTAGCTGCCTTATAAAATTACTCAAAGATTCCTTGGAGTCATAAAATCGGCGCTAAATAAACACTTGAAGCAGCCTCGTCTTAGCGCTAAGAACTAATTCGCCGTCTTTATTATCATATTTTCAGATCTGAGTTAGCCTCCTTCATTCTCTATTTTGTCAAATACAACGTCTTTGTGAGATTGAAAAATGAAATAAACCCATTCTTTGTTATTAAATGTAGGGGTTAAATATTATCTTCTTTCTTTTATTTTACTTATTTAAAATTGAGATGATATAAGTAAACATATCTCCTAAAAACGCTTTAATATCAACACTGAAATTTTCAGCCAGGAGGAAACAGTGACCAAAGATTAACCGTGAGTCAGACTGGCCGGCACCGGTGGCATCAGCATTAAAATAAAAATAAGGATCCCCATAAATACCGCACACAAAGACAAGATATACGGTTATAGCGCTGGACCGTTCGTGCGCGCCCGCTACTATCCTAGACATATTAAAAACAATTACTTTCTTACATAGTATTAATTTTATATGACAAATGGCTAAGTTCTGCCAAAATATATCAATTTATTCTGGATATATTCTAAAATCCAACCTAATTGAGTGTTTTCGTTATCCTTTTGATCTCGACTTTGCTTACAATTTTTCAGATAAATATTTAATCTATGAATATTTTTATACGAAAATTAGTGTGAATAAATATTTCAGCTGAAATCCATCATCATCTATAAATAATTTATTATACGTTACACATTAACCCTGGAAGAAAATATTTTGCGAAGCCAACCTGACGTTGGTCGAAAATAACAAATAATGTCAATGAAAGCCAAGTTTCTACCCTATCGGTCATCGTACGGTACTCCCCCAAAGGTCGCCTTGGCGCCGGGAGGGCACTGAAATAAATAAGAAAGGCTTCAATCGCCGTCAACCCAGCTCCACCCTTTATAAGCAGGTGATAGATGAACGTTCCCTGTAATATGGCCTTGCAAAATTAAATGTGGACTCTACTAAAGCCATTAAAGTTATTTTCCTGTTAAAATAATATGTCATATAATTTTATGATAAATATATCTAAATTATATAATTTGTTTATACAAAGAATATAATTTTTACTTACCTACCTATGTAAAAACTAAAAACCACATGTTGGGTTATTCAACCACACCTCGGTTCTTATCAAGCTAGAATGATAAAAATCAAATACTTTTTTAATACATAATATACTTGAGCGGGATTTGAACTGACTACTACGCTTTTAGTCAGTCTCTCAATTGTGCCATGACGACGTCAACGTACCTACTACTAATTAAAATGTCATTAAAATCTGTAATTAAACGACCATGTGACCAATTTAGAGCCCTTTATAAATTTATAATCAATTAAATTTGTGTATTAGTGATTGGTTTTGTTTGATGAATTTGTAACTCTTATATTAATATGAGGCTATTTGTGGTGCAGGTGGTGCAGGGGCAAACACGCTGGACTGTAAATGCGACAGTCTACAGGTTCTATTTCCATTCCAGAAAATGACTTATTTAATATTTTCATTTCTTTAATCTGGTATCAAGGCAAGGCGCGGCGTTGGGAAAAGTGAGCGGTGAGCTAATATTCATGAGTTAATCGAAAAAAATAGCTAAGCTATTTAACATTGTGAACTTTCATATTTCTATACATTTCCTTTCATTTCATTCCACTAACATACCTACCGTAAATGAAATTTTTCAATTTTAAAACACTTTGTCGTATACGCTCGAGTACCTTTTAACCCTTCAGCGGCAGCGGGATAAATGGGCAAGTCGTGTCGCCAAAGTACAAGCTTCCGGACCACTATGTGGGGGCATTGCGATTCAGTTTATATAAAAAAAAAACTACTGCTAAGTTTATTTTTCTTTTATCGATATTATTTTTATAATATTCTTCAAAAAATTATTGCTTCTTTTTCTATTTATTATTATGTTATATTTTTTTATAGAATATGTTAGAATAATAACACTTAGGTGTAGTGGATGGTGTTCTACATCAATAGATTACAAATTTAACAGTAAGTCTGTAGTTCATTAAAGTTTGCAAAAAATGCTATCCTTAGCAGAAGTATTAATGGAATCTAAGATTTTCACAAAAACAAAGGCAAGAAGTATCTAAAAGAGACGTAAGCAAAAACGTCATTAAAAAAATTAAGTTGGTAAGATATTTAATTCCAATACTTGTTAATACATCTAGAAATGTTTAACAATACATAGCTAATGAATTGATCGCGTGTAGGGCGGCGATGCATTTGGATGCATTAGTAGTACTTCCGGGTTCGCCCTCATGATTCTTTTCTCTTTTTTAGCTGGCTGACGTAGAAACAAAATCGTATAATTTTCGTATTAAAATATTGACGTTATTCTAGTGTGTTTTATATGTTTTTATATTTTTTTAAATATCATTGTTAATTAAATTTCTTGTTGTCAAAAAACAGTTTATATTTTTGGTAATAAGGTTACGCAGGTTGCTCACTCGTAGGCAATCACAAAATTAACTTATTATATAATATTCCAACAATCGAGCATCGTATATAAGTATTCATAATGTAAACTTTGCGTAACAATTTGTCATTAAGCCCAAAAATGTTTCTAAAATTCCCGAGACGCGTAGACCTTGCGATAGAAGGGTAGTGTTTCCTGTTCCTGCTGGGGGCGGGAGGGGGGCAGCGGTCCTCTTTGTGTTGCGATAACCGGAACTGAGGGCTCTGAGGACGGAGGGTAATGTCAACTGTAAGGTATTTTTAAGTTTCTTCTCAGTACTGATTACTTTTTGTAATGCGTTACAAGGGTTTTAATGTTCATTAGTAAAAGAATTTCTTTGATGTGATAATATCTATGGCAGTAAATTTGGTCTTTACTGAAATAAAAAAAAGTCGCATTCTAAAATACATTTTAAGTAGCGATATTGTTAATTTTAATAGTTGTTGTTATTTTTATTCTTTTGCGTTTTGTTTCTGAACTAGAAAATAGATTATGTATAATGCACTTTAACGTCGCACATTTCTATTGAGCTATTTGTATTTTCATACCTTTTCTATGTATACAGGTGGAAGATTATTTTTTTAATATGTTTTAGCAATCTTAGAAAGTAAGAAAAACTGCGAGTAAGTGATGTGCATTTGCAGCGTTCAATACTTAGCATTAGCAGAGACTCTCGGCCAACAATCACGAGTAAATGGCTACTTTTACTCGAACAATAATAATTTTTAGTTGCGCCGAGCGTCGATAATGGCTACAATTTCCGACGATTAGTTGATGGCCAGCGTTTTATGGACACTTAGAAATATGGCTAATAACGACTCTGAGTATAGAACTAAGCACTGATTTAGATATCACTATCACCGCATACATACCTACATAAGATAAAATTTAATGTGATAAAAAAGTGTTCATGTTTAAAAAATACTTTATAGGGAAAAACTATATTTTATTCATTTGTCAAAAAATTTATTCGGCTAGATTTATTTATAAAAAACACGAAATAAATTGTTTTGAAATATTTCGAGATATAATTTTTAACGTAGCTTTATAAAATTAATTTTACTTTGTTAAATATGAACTCAAATTTATATTAGGTACGTGTAATACCTATGTAACAGTATTTCTAAATTATAAAATTTGTGATTCTGATTTAATTTTATTACAAACATAAACAACGAAGATGACAAAGCTTTACTCCTATCCTGTCGCAACGTGAATTTGATAAATATTTACAATTTTTCATTCATGGGGCCATTTTGGAGAACGCGCGTTAGACGAAATGGCGGCAGGCACCGTGCTCACCGAAGCGGTGTTGAAGTTTGGCGGGAAAATAAAAATGCGTTTAACTTTGTGTTAATATTATATTGTGCCATTATTGCGCCATTTATTACGATCCCGGATGGGATGGGGTTGAGTTCGCGTTTAATGGACGTTTTGTTAGAAAAAAAAACAATTTTAGATTTAGGCGAACCTTTGCTACAGTAATTTATCAAAATATTTAATGTTTTGTTATAATAAAATTTGTTTTTGAAATATTAATTTATGAGGTCAGTCAAGGCTCCCTCTACAGCGTGAAGCTAAAAAATATTTCTATTTGGCAATACTCTCATTTATATTCACTATGTTTATAAAGAGTTATTAGAATAAGTACAGTTCGTTTGATTTTTTTGTTTGATGCGTAAACCACTTCTCATGATGTTCTATTGCTACTAATACTATTAAGCACCTACCTACTTCACTCCCGCCGAGAAACCTAGTATTACGGCGTTCTGTTCTACGCTTTTCGCTGAAATCGAGACAATTAATCAGGAGAATTAAATGGTTAAGTGTTTAATCTTGCCAAAGCAGAAAAAATATTATGATTCATTCTTGCAAGTGGGAATCGAATTCACGGTCATCGCGTTTTCAGTCGAACGACCTACATGACCACTATGGCCTAATACTACCAGTATATATTATAGTAAAATTAATTACATTAGTAAACTAAACCCTGATGAAGTAAATAGCGGTAGGCACACTTTGTACGAATATCATTAATTACCAACGCATTCTCCCCATTCGGGCTATACCTACATACATTTATACTTACATATATTATATATTATCACAGTGTAAATACGGTAACCCTTTAAGGCTATTTGTGTTTGTTTGTTTTTGAATATTAAAATTATTCTAAGCTGTGCCCGAAGTATTACTCGTATATGTTTTTATGTAAATTCTATTTATATGTTTTATATTATATAGGTTATCATAATCTATATATATAAAAGGACCACTGTCCTCACTGACTGAGGTAAGACGCACGCACAGCCGTAACCGCTGTGCGTAGAAACGTGAAGTTTAGACAGATGTTTACTTTCGTAATCTGGACATCCATTAAGAAGGGATTTTGAAAAATTTTAACCCTAAAGGGGTGAAATAGGGGTTGAAAGTTTGTATAGATTTTTTTTAGAAATCGGCACCAATTTTTATAAAATTTGAAATTCAGACTCTTGAAAGTATTTAATTGAACACATCTTGCATGGTTTTCTAGAATTCTTCCCCTAAGGGTGCAAATAAGGGGTTGAAAGTTTGTATGGAAAAATTCTTAAATTATCACCGATTTTTATAAAATTTGAAATTTAGACTCTTAAAAATATTTAATTGAACATGTATTTCATGGTTTTCTAGAATTCACCCCTAAATAAACAAGCGAAGCTGCGCGCGTCCGCTAGTATTATATCAAAAGAAAAAAAACCAGTTCAGCGCGTAGAGGCTTCCGTACCAATTTCAGGATTGTAGGTCAACAGGAAGTAACACACAAAAGTTGACAAGCTTAAGTTTGCGGGCCCACATTCTGTTTGAAATATACTACAAAATATAAGTTATAATAATTTTTTTTTTATAAAATACCTATATTTTTTTACATTTCGCGTTAGGTTAAAGAAATATTTAAAAAAATGCGCAGTGTTAAAACACTCCGTTACCCACTTTCCGCATTATTTTCGAGAGGTGGTGAGGAGTGGACTGTCCTAACAGTAGGTATCACCCTGTTTTATACAGGACACAACGTGAAGCTACTTAATACCATATAGGTAATGAGTATTTAAATCAAAAAATAACTCAATATTTCTTCCTATAATTTGAATAGACAATATTACTTTAAACGTAATTTCTCTAACATGACGTAAATAACAACGCCCCAAGCAGTTCCCGCGACGACACCTGTACTAGATCCCTTAGATAACCTAAATGTACCGTTCGGAAGTATCGTCCAGTGGCGACATTGACATGTCGAGATGGCTGGATGGTGCTCGCTGTCACTTGAACGTCTCGAGGGCCATTCCACATTCACTGCTGAGCACTTCTGGCGGCGTATATCTGGGTTGATGTTGCCCACGTCATTAAACTTACTCTTGTTTGCTAGTTTGAAACACATTCCGAATATCCTTTTAGTTATTTTCTGTTGGAATATTTAATTTGTTCATTAAACTTTGAATGTATAATAATATCAGTAGGTAGGTAGGTAGGTATATTATAATTAAGTCCAGATTGGCGATCACTCAAAAGAATAAATAATTGTCAATCCTTTACTCTTCCATCACTCAACAAAATATAATGAGTGGAATTCCAAAAGGAGGACAGCTTTATACCGAACATGCTATTTGCGGTAGGTACCTAGATTTTGTGAAACTGGACCAAAAAACATCGTTAAGAATCAAATTAGGCATGAATTAATTAAGCATAATTGCTTTCTCTACATAATGGTAGAGGCACATGAAAGATAATTTAATGCAAGCATTTCTTTGAATAAATGATCGCAAATAGTGTTACTTTAATATATGATGCATGCATATGTCGTTGGATAGCAAATTGAGGATGCACCAATTACTATCTCTTAGTCGCTCACGTAATAGGGTCCAGACAAAAGTATTTCTCTACTAATATAAAAGAAAGTAGAGAGCGGAGGGTCTTGATTCTAGATTCCTTCTGTCTATCCTGCAACATTGGAATAGGTACAGTGGAAAGCTGAAAAAAAAAGTATTTGTGAAAAAATGTCTTTGCTACTTTATTTTTTTATTTAAAAATCACATGATCATCCTAATATCAGTTGTGTGCGTAAATTTTGAGTTTTCAATTGAAATTACATTATTAAAATATAATAATCAAAATTTTCTTACTTTACCTAATCTACCTATAGCATTATAAAATAATTATCCAGTTCTAAATACGCAGATGCTTTTTTTCCTGTGCAAAAAGAACATTCACGTATAATAACGCAACCTTCGAGCACTGCTTAATCAGATCCCTATTGCAATATAATAGCTATATAAATAACAACCCTGTTGAATGTGAGTCCGACTTAGTATAACAAGGGTTCTGTACCAATTTCGGGATTGCAGATCAATGGCAAACAGTACAACTTATAAAAATAGGCAAAGTTAAATTTGAGGGCATATGCACTGTGTGAAATTAACTACAAATGTAAATTTGTAATGGTTTTTTTATGAAATGCCTATAAATTTACACTTTTCAGGTTTTTCCATAATTTTTATTGTAAATTCTCACTTCGTGTCAAATCTCATAATTGTAGGTTTACGAGAGCTTATCGGGTAACTATAATTAATTACGCAGCAAATATTTGGCGGAATTTAATTACGCGCCAAATTTCATGCAAAATGCAGTAAAAGCGATCCGTAAATGCTCGTATGATCTGATGGTCGTCTGAGTTGATTTAGAATCTTGATTTTTTCTTTGCTTCAAGAGAGGATTGGAGAGGACTTAATTATTTGATATTAATTTTAGCTGGATTCCTCCACATGATCTCGATATAAAATGGTCGATAATTGGACGGATAATAAAGTGATCCTACAAGAATTCTATTTTTACCTTTTGATATACGGAACCCTAAAAAGAATGACTAGTAATTTAAATTATAAATAACAAGTAGACTTTCTAGTACCTACTAACATAATATCATCTATATTTCATCCAACATAGGGTTAGTGTGTTTTTACTACGAAGTTTAAAAAATTAAACAGTGGGCTTAGATTATTATATTTAAAAATGTAATTGGGGCCATTCGTGGCACACAGGCACATGACAAATTTGCATTCGATTCCCGCTAGAGAAAATGCTAAATTTATTATTTTAATTTTCTCGGACAGCGTTGAGTTCAACCACACAACAGGCGGAAAGTGAGGATCAGAAGTGTCTTAATCGAAACTTAAAATTATAATCGACAACTTCAATATATATTTTGCTAAAACTAATTATGCATAAATATTCTCCATGAAGATAAAGTTGGTTTACATTAATGATTACGGAACAAATGGACAAAAGCCTATCATCAGGAACTGTATGACGGCTGACCCGGCTAAGCTATCTAGGTAGCGATCTGAAGTTGCCGGAAAGAATCCACCCCCCGGCCACCTGCTGAGTCTTTAATTGAATAATCCCATTCATTAATCATAACACCCCGTCTGGAGGTGAGCTTAAATTATTTTCAGTCACAGTGACTTGATTCCACGCCTGATAGCTTCTTAGGCGACTTAAAAACCTTTTTTATGTTGTTTTTCTTAAAAATTGACTAATAATTTTTGAATGAATTAATGGTAAATGTTCATACAAATCTTATCTAGTTAAACGTTGTTAATTTATCTAGTATTTTTATGTGTTGGATGGCGAAAAAGATTTATTAGATTTTCTCTGCCCACTCTGAGTTTTGCGGAAGATAATAACGAATTAAGAACATTTCATTCTTCATTACATGTAATCTTCTAAAAAAAATCATTTAAATAAGCATGATTAATGTTTATATAGCCCAAACCCATATACGAGATCGGAGATGTAGCAAAAAGCAATATATAACTCAATGAAATAAATAGTCCACTCGAGGAATACATATAGGTAGGTACAAGCAGGACGCAAGGGCCGTACCTACATCAAAATCAAGACCCGGGGCACGTACCAGCTACCCGCAACCCACGCCTTACCTACCTCATTGTACACACAGGAAGGTTCCTTAACGCACACAAATAAGCGCTAAATACACTCACACACTGCACAGACCCTTTGTCTTAGCTAAGTGTCAACCAATAAAAACAAAGGATTCGAAAATGGAACAAAAAGAGTCGGCCAATCGCACCGCGCGTCACGCATGTTGATGCGCAGCTATTGGCTTGAAAAAATCCGTTTAGCTCCGATGACTCCGGCTAGACGTTGAGATTGATCGGAAGAATTTATATTAGTTCCTTAAATATATCTTTCTATTAATCAGCTCTGTTTGTAGACTCGATAGATTATTTTATGTACCTGATCTACGTTGAAAATTACTTTCTTGTATAAGAAGTTTAATATTGCATTTCGATTTTTCTGTACGTGTGTTTGTGTGTATGTATTTACAAAATATGTGATTGTATTTATATAGATAGGTACTTTCGTCTGAAATGATAATATTTACAGTTGCATAAAACATATAATTTAATAAATGGAAATTTATAGAGTTCATAAATTTAAAAACAATATTAACACTAGAATCAAATTGCTATTGCTCTCTATTATTAATAGAATAAACAGTTAATATTATGTTTAACTAATTATAAGAGAAAAAGAAAAACAATAAATTTATTAACATGAGTAAGTATATTTTACAATTATAATTAGCGTCATACATAATAACATACAAGACGTCAAAGTTCTTTCATCATTGAAGCGTTTATCACATCTCGACATTTACGGAGACTTAGCAAGCATCAAAAATGAGGAGAACATCTCACGGCGTGTGTTCACGTGTGAACGAGGGGATCGAGGGGGAGGGGGGAGGGCCGTTCGGAGGGTCATTTATCATTCATATCATCTTCGCTCCACTTCGCTCGCCGCACCGCCGTAAATAAATAAGAACAGACTCATCTTTTACAGCCGGTTCCTAAACTTAAATTCAAAATAATGCCCTATTACCTACTCTACAAAGACCTTTATTCCACGAAGACGGATGTTTTCTATATGGCATTCTTAAATAAAACGCCGGTTAGTGAACTTGTGTAGGTAACCATGCATGTGTTTCAAATATATTTACGTATATACTTACGTAAATACTGTATAATAGATACTTGGAGCAATATAAACGTTTATTTCATACGATATTCCTTAGTTTCAAAGTCGGGACACATGTTCGGTGAAAGTTGTGTGACCTACATTGCTACGATTTGCAAGTTAACCAAATAGTACCACCTATTTTGGAGACGTACCATGAATATAAGTTAATCGACATATATTTTGAAAATACGACTAATATATAACATATATTAGAACATTCTATTAATATACTAATATATTATATTTTTAATAATTATAATATTAATACTTCGTAATATTGTATATTTAGGAATAAATTTATATGAGTAATTTCCAGTGATACACCCAATCCTGCTGAAGCTTATTGTAATATAGCAAATGTACAGAACAGGTATACTTAGATGGAGACAAGACGTCCGAACAATTGCGAAACCTTTTATTATCTAAGCATATTAGGTGCTTAGAGTCCAAATAATTCCGTTCGCTTCTCTCTAAGAAGATTAAGAACGATTGGACGTCCCAAGGAGGTGGGTACGGGACGTCTCGATATAATAGTGAGCCAGATACGGCTTAGAGAATGGCCCATCAATCCAAGTAGACCTCCGTATCGATCGCTTCTGGGAATAGACAAATGCAATTACCAACACGCTAGATGATAGTAGTTTGCTATAGTAATTGAAAGGATAGATGTAGGTATATTTATATCTGTGACTAGTAGTACGTTTGCTTGGTCCATCATAATTGCTCGGCTGCATCTCTAAGCTGACGAGTCGCCGGTACAAAAACTCCTAAATCCAGTTCATTAGGGCTCTATTCACGGCCCACCCCTGGATGGAGATACGCGGTGATTACTGCAACCGCTCCCGACGGCTCACGAATAAAGACTGCATCATAATTTCACCAGATACACCCTCGCTACAAATTGATATAAATAAAGACCTTAATAACCAGTTTTAAAGTTCAAATTTGTAGTAGCTACGCTCGTGTCACTTGCACAATGACATGTAAAAATAATGAACAAACTTACGCTTCGGACGAGGTGAGTTAAGTCTTGAGGTGAGGATGGAGAGCTGATATTTGGCTGTGTGCTGGCAGTGGAGATGTTTTGTAAATTAATAGGAGGTAAAGTTTCGCGGGACGTCGCACCGGCAAGGCTCTCGCAGTTGTGATTCAATTTGGACGCTAATTTAATGACGTTGTCGTAGAGGCAAACAAATTGATATTCATATGGGACCACCGGCAGTTTATCTTATTTATACTTTTTACATCTGATGTCAATTCCGCTGCCTCATTAGCTGGAAATATTGTTAGCGTTTTTTATTCGTTTCTGAAATTTTTTTGAATATTCTCCTTTTTTTTAATATATATATTTAGTGTACTTTTTACGTTTGTTCATATTAATTACACGGTTTATTTCATTATATGAATGGTTTGTAATTTTACATACTGAACCAAAAAAATGAGTTTCTATTTATTCTAACGTATGTATAGCTAGCTATAGACTACTCAGAATCCAGCCTTTTAAGTTGAACTACAATAAAATATTTTTATAAGTAATTACTATTATTGTTGTTTCAGTTTAAAAAAACAAGTTTTCAGAGATTTTGTTGTTATGATTTATTTGAATATAGATAGATTTGCGCGAAAAACATAACCTTTCCTTAGCAGTCGGGAAAAATAATGACATCTCGAGAGAACACAGAATTTGGCACCTCATCATCTCGATGAAATTGAGAACGACGCATTTTTCGTTATTGAACTTGATTTTCGTTTTACATATAGGTAAGACTTTACTGAGAATTAGTTGCTTTGTAAATTATTAATACTGTTATGAATTTGTCGATTTAAAACAATTAATATAATTTCAAAATCTTCAATACAATTTTTAATAAAATCATTCTCTCCTGGCTAATTCAATCAATAATTGTTCAGCTTACATATTTTTATTCATAATAATCTACTATGAATAAAACAAATTATCTAGGTCATTTGAAATTGATGAGTAAATGAATAAGTCTAATATACTGATTTTTAAACGATAATTTTTAATTATAGATTAAACGACTGATGAATTAATGAAATAAGAAATTTGAAATGCCTTACAAAAGAAGTATTTTTTTTATCCATACAAATATATTTTTACATTGATGAAGGCACTACAAAAAACCACGAAGGTTTGTCTCGAGTACCATAACTCGTCTAAATTATAGATTTAAATAATATTTCTTTAATAATTGATTTAAGCTCAGCCCTCAGTAATTTTACTTCGTATTTTAGTGAATTTATTGACATTATAAAACCTTATTATAAATGTGCTAAATTAACAAGTTAAATAGTTAACAAATTGTAAAGAATTTCAAAGTAGCTCAAATTACCAATTTGAACAATTTGAAAAATTTTTTACCAATGATACAATAAATAAAGACAATATTCAAGAATATACAGCTATAATTGTAATAATACGTACTATATTTCATTGAATCTTGTGACTGGACTCTCCACTAATTGCTACTTATAGCTAGTTGAGATCGTCATCCTGGAAGACGCCAATATTCGCGTACCCCGGAATGGTTCCCAGCGTCAACGAGATAATCGTCCGCCGCTGCGTCTTCGCATTGTTGGTGTCGTTACACCCTCGTTATTCAATTCAACAATTGCTCCTTGTTTCGTTATATCGAGGCTAATACGCTATGTTTGATATGTAGACTTGTAGACTCTGTAAGTTGCAATTGATTGACTAATATATTTTCAAATACTACAAACGTAAATATTAGAAATATAATAAGTATTTTTTTTAAATTAAATTTTCTAAGTTTTATGTAATGTGAGATATTCTTATTATGTAATCTTTAGAGATATTATTGTTTAACTATTCTGTATATTGAAATAATGTGAAGGTATCTATCCCGCTAATAGCTGCCAGAGGGAACTTTGTGTTAAGATAATCCATTTACCACTTTACGCAGAATTTTTGAGAAATTGCTTGTTAAATGGCGTTTCCCCGGTGGGGAATGGAATCCATAACCATCGCGAATATAATAGTTGTAGGTATCTAACGTTTTAAAGGCTACATTTATTATTGTGTTCGATAATATTTTGGGTTTGGGAAAATGTTGTCAGAATCTTAAGTTAAGTTTTTAAAAGAAAAAGCAATAGACATAAATGTATAATGGAGTTAAAAATTCCAAATAAAACATAGTTTTTATATATTTTTTATATAGACACTACTTCACCAAAACACTACAAGGATACATCCTCTCGAAAGTTGTGTGCACCGAGTAAGTATTTAGAAGGCTGAGCAGAGCTGTAAGGTGGAGATAAACTTGGCCCAAGTAATCCTCTTTGTGTAAAAATGTCCCCTGTCGCCCCCCACGGCCGCTACTTTATTAAAAAGCGCGTAATCTCCTATAGTGGACTGGGTAACGCGATTATACTAAATAACTCAATACGAACGATATGAAATTGAATTTAAATCCGTTTATACCTTTGTATCAGTTCTATACATCTGTTGGAGGTGATGGCGAGTTAATTGGAATGGCATCACCTATTGTGCTACAGGTAAATTATATATCTTTTTTTTAAATAACAAATAAATGTAAAAAATGTATTTGTATTAAATATTTTTAATGAAATTAAGTGTATCAAAAATCATCTTCACTTAAGTGCATCAAAATGTAACTGATCTTTTATTCGATAAATATTATAAACTGCATAGGTACATGAAACTTTAAATAAAGACCTTAATGACCAGCGGCGCAGGGGCACAAACGTGCAAATGTAAATGCGGCAAGTTTTGGGTTCGATTCCCTGGCAGGAAATGAAATATTTCATAGCGTGAAGTAAAAATAAGAAAAAATAATAAATAATAAAAAAAACACTACTTTTAAACCTTTATGTAGAGCATAATTTACTATATATATTCTCATAAAAGCTGCTTAAACATGAAATTAATTTCCGAAAACGCTAATTCCAATAAGGTAAGGTACATCTAACGCAAACACTGTATCTTGACACCCGACACGACAGCAGGAAGCGGGGAGAGGTGGCATACTTCATTACTCGCATATAGGGTTCCCAACTTTCGAGTATACCTTACTTTCCTTAGATGTTATAAAGAGTCTTCTGTGTTTTTTTTCATAAAAAAACATTCTTATGAAGCTAGAGCACTAATATAATGGCTTTATATTTAACTTAAGTATTCATTAAGTCCAATAAATCATTATATTTCGCTACCTGCTATCTCTTATTAAATTATAGTAGTAATTTCCTATTTGTTCACTGTTATTTCATCAGATACCGTATCTGATAACAAAAAAATATTTTTAATCAGCTTATCAAATATTACATAAATTTAATTTCGTTAATAAATATTAAAATTATCACTAAAAGTAAAAAATCTAAATAAATGTTTGAAATAAGCTATAATAAATTATTTAGATATATTTGTAACGGGTATAATAAATCAAATGATTTTAGAAGGCGTTTAAAAAAGTTTGCATTTCTAAATGTAAGTTAATTTACGCTATACTTATGTTTAATATGTAATTTACGTTTTATGTATTTCATACTTTCATCATCCTGATTGGTTTTTCTAGTTATTGTTCAACCCTATCCGTAGATCAAACAATCGCCGCCGCCATCTTGCCGGAAGAGACGTCACTGGCGTTCACTTTGATCCTACAAAAATAATTCTAATTCTACCCCATAGAGCCTGTTCTACAATTCATGTATTTGTTCCGTCAGGTTTATTGTGAATTAACATTTGATGAGAATTAATTTGTAAATGACAAAAAAAAACATTTAAAAATAGTAAAAAAAATTACATTCAGGTCCAAACTAAAACTGTCAACTACCGACATTTTAACAATTTTTGTAGATAGAAGTTTATACATTTTATTGCTTTAAGAAATGGTCAATTCCGAAACCTCAGATAAAATTATGATAAAAACTAACATAGATAAACATAAAGCATAGTTAATATTTAAATGAAATAGAAAACTCTTAACGCCCCCCATAATAGAACAACAATACACTCGAATCAGCACAAATGTATTTAGATTTCGTAATAAATGGTAGTCAAAGCTCCCTGCATATCGAATTACTTCAATAAATCTGACATAACGTTTCTATGGAATTGTAGAGTTATTATATTGTTTTAATAAATATATATTTCGTTTTTAGGTTAGCTAATAATATTGTTTTAGATAGTAGACCACATAGTTATTAATCAATTTTATAAATTAAATAGATTATAGATACAGGTAAAAATAATACTTTTTTCTAACATAATCAAAGAAAAACAAAAATAAAATTTTAAATTCATAAATTGTATCAGATACCGCCTTTTGTTATATAAATTGATACCCTTGTTACCATAAATCGTCTAAACAACAAAACCACATCACACTAAATCATGTTGCTATTCAAAACAGCGACTTCTAACTGTAAAAAAAACTTGGTAAAAAGTGTGTCATCTCCCTTAAGAAGACAATGGACAATCCTTAATTGACGGTGAAAAGGTTCGGAGCAACAAAGGCGTTAGATGTCACGCCGTATCAGGGAATTAAAAGTGTATTATATATTTGGTGAAAGGATTACACAGGTGTCCTGGGAGGAGCAGCACACAAAATGTCATGGTGATGTCAGGGAGTCTGTTTCGTGATCGAGAAGATAAAATAAAACTTAATGTAAGTTACAAATTAGTTTGTACGCACATTTATATATCATAGAAATGTTAAGCCTAAATATTCGCTACAATATAGGTATATTTTTATATTGCTGTACAAGTTTAGCCCTCGTATATCAATTAATATCTAAGAAATGCTCATTCTGCTCAGCTTTAAGCGTTGTTTATTATAAAAGTATAACAACCATGAGAAAACTATAACAAAATGCTCAAAAGAAGTAAATTTAAAATTTACTTTCACTCTAACTAACTAGTAACTTTTCTGTATAACAAAGTTTCATAACTGTGTTACCAACTGTGGTTACTTAGACGAATTTAATTATAGACGTATACCTACATACTATTAACCTCTAACAGGAGCTTCGCGAATGTCATTTGCGATGCACTTTGTCTCGTCTCACGTTACCTGTCACTGGCAGCCATTAGTTGACCTCCCACGTTTGTAACTCACCCTATGAAACTTACCCTCCATGTCTTGACTTAAGACAAACATATAAAACCACATGAAAAAATTCCACATAAACTCTATGGTTCAGAGCATAAAATCTAATGTTGAGTGTACGTCTGTTCCGTATTTGTATCGGTAAATATGCTAGCGGTTGCCTTGTGACCCAAAACTTGTCATTTCCTCCGTGATTACTCGTCTCAGAGTACGTTCGGTATAGTTGTCACGGAACATCGACTATTATTGGTGAGCGTCGATTTAGGCTGTTTTCACATAATATCGAAATGGACTCTATTTTTTAGTTGCATCTATGTTTCATTCTTTTATTTATTCAGTATTATTTGATTCTTACCAATTATTAAAAATTAATTTTAAGTAACTTTTTAAATTTTAAATGCATTTTTTTATTATGATAGTGAATTATTGTTCAGATCCGTCATAATACAATAACGACCTGTAAATTAAGGTTTCACCTCGCTCGGGCTCTTTTAAATTGGTAAAATCGTATACAATCGTTGCGAAAGTATCAGGTGAAATATCAGGAATATTTTTCGACAACTCTTATGGGGTGATATCTATAGGTATATATAAAATCGAAAGGTCACTCACTCACTCATCACGATATCTCAGAAACAACCAGAGCTAGGAATCTCAAATTTTGCATTGGAGTTATTTATAGGTCGTAGGTGCTCACTAAGACGGGAAATTGCAATATTCGACTTCTTCGATTGTTTTTGGGGTTGAAAGTTTGTGTGAAACTTCGTCACTACAAATGCTAGGAGTCTCAAATTTTGCATGGACGTCACTTATAGGACGTAGGTACTCATGGAGACAAATTAATAATAACATAGTTAACGCAGGCGAAGCCGCTGGCGGGCCGCAAGTATACGAGTAAATGCAATAAATGATTTTTGGCCGCCGCCGCAGGAAATGACAATTATTTTTCGGTCCACACCAAATACTGAGAGAATGGATTCTCTTTCACACGCACAAAATACCTTGAAGGAGCTCTTTATATGCGTGTACACGACACAGCTGGGCAAAAAACGTCCATTCACAAAAATAGGTTAGTCGCGAAACTCATGCGATCTCAATGGCGGCGGGGTGGCTCAAGTATTTCCAATAATTATACTTCATTTTAAATCGATTTTCAATTATTAACTATACGAATGTATCACAATCACGATATATTAATAACTTTATAGAACCGTTTGATACTTGCCAGTGACGTTCATTACTGATATTACGTCTCCAATAGTTATTTAAAGGTGTAAATTGTGGTAATTACAACTAAGTTCTATTCATGCCAGTCATAAAACATACTATCATAATTCTTTGAATAAAAGAATAATCGAGATTATTATATCAGACACCATTAAATTACTATTATTATAGGCTGAGAATTGCTGTTAATATCCTTATTGAATCAGTTAAGTGATTAGACGGTGTACATAATATAGAAATAATAGAGCTAACTATAACATTTGAAGTCCAGGCGGTGTAAAATTTGAGAGAAAAAAACCCGAGCGAAGGAACAATGCCACGCTGTCTGCCGGCGGACAGGTATATGACGGGGCACATTTTATTGGTTTTCCGAAACATTCCCTTGCCATATTAATAAATGAGTGGCGGGAAAAAAAAACTCATAGCATCCATTTGTCAGGCGTCCAGTGATTTATGGGTAAGGACTTTTGAGATTCCTAGAAGAATAATGTTTTGTTCTATTTGCTTACCTGTCGCGGTGATTTAGGGCCGAAATACTTTCAGTCTCACCTTTGAATACCTAGCTCCGCTTTGAGGGAATGTAACGTTGTCAAATTCTTTTCCAAAGTTGAAGTAATCTATATGGTTAATATATTAAATCTTATTAAATCTTACATTTCAAGTAACCTGAATAAATAAATTAAAAAACGAATATAAAGTAAATAATTACTTGTAAGATACTTGTCTTAGGTAGAAACGAGTAATTTCTTTCTCATAAACTGGACAGTTCACCGTCACCGCGATTCGATCGATACGTCGTCGGTATCACACCGCGATCGTGCCGCGAAATGTGCTGACCTCATGCAGGAGTTACTTGTCGAACGATATGAGAATAGCCTTTATCATAGTTTTACTTTACTATACTATATATTATACATTTTAGTTAAAAACTTCAATAATTACAAGATTATACAATAGGTCTGTTTATAATTTACGAAATTTCTGTAATATCCAAATTAACGCAACGGTTCAACTTTCTTAAAATCCTGCGATAAATCTAAATCCACCCGGCGTACAATAATTCTCGAATACTTGATCAGGGTTTATCCTCTCACGCAATACATCGGGAGCAACAGTCCCCGGAAGCCTATTGTTCAACGAAACTCCGAAAATATCGAAACGCGCCAAATCTCTTGTTTAATCGAAAAACGTTTCAAATTTTGTTCTAACAAAAAAATAGTTGGCTAATCCGCGGCCTCTTTGACTCCCAAATAGGACAAGGATAGGAACATGTTTGTTTCTAAAGGTATATCCTTAAAAAAGCTTTGGATTATTGATTTCTGCGAAAAGTCGTTGAGCCATACGGATAATGTTCCCTAGCGAGAACGAATTACTCGCTGAGGGATAAACTCACCTCTAATTTCGACAGAGAATTTAAGCTTGATCAGTAAACCGAGATAAAATTACCTGCTTCGAAAATATTACTTACCTACATATTGTATTGCCTAGCCATATGTTCTCATTAATGGTTACATACCATTAGTTTGCTATCATAAATATACGCGCGAGTTTAAACTGCACAATTAATAATCCGGCACCAAAAAAGAGGAAAAATTAACATGAGATCTTTAATAAAATAAGATGCAGAGGAGCGTGATCGATCAAAATAATAATTAATAATAGATCGGCTTCGAGTGCCGACTGTGATGGATCCCTGCACTTAGTCATCGTGTTTAATTAAAAATGGCGTCGTAAATTAACGGTTACATTTCGAATTCCGAAGTTCTCATCATTAAAACGTTGCTCACGTATTTGTACTTATATGTCAAGTCCATTGTTGTTTAATTGTGAAATGCCGATAGAGACCATTGGATCTATCCATTGGTTGCGATATTTCTTTAATCATCAATCATGAAGTCAATCCCAATAAAACTTATGTAAGAGTCGTTATCTAAGGTAAGGCCTATACCATAAAAATTAAGTTGCGCAAAAGTTTTCAGAGTGGTAAGTTGGTCGCTATTTTATACATTCATTCGAATCGGTATTTTCTTTATTTGTCTTAGTGACGTTTTATAAATGTGAGGTCCACTAAATAAATAGCTTTAATGTATTTATAATATACACGCGTAATTAGAAATATTTACATGTATTATTTAACATAATCAAGTCATGAGATTTCCATGCATTTAAAATTATAAGTTTAAAATACAAAAAAGTAAAGATGGCAGCTCTTCACTTTTTTGTATTCACAAACTATAATTTAGTTTTTTTTCAAATTTGACATATTTTTATTATTTTATTTTTACTAAGATGTTAAGTAACAGTGCCTATCTAACATGTAGGTACACCTCATGCATACACATGGGTATCAGGTCTACATAGATGCTTTTTTTCTATGCAATGCGGTCAAAGACAATCAAAAATTTGTTATTTAATTGGATTATCCCAATATAAGTTTAATTGCAGAGTGCATGCATGATCGACGCGCTGCGGGGTGCACTCTCTGCGCCCGCGCCGTTCCTACAAATCATAGACTGGCTGTGCCTATTAAATATTTAATATTAATAAATAAACCTAGATTAATAATTATTATACTGCAAAATGTAAAAAAATATTTTCAATGAAAAATTATGGTCCGAGCAAGTACATCTACTTAAAACTTTAGATTGTTTTATTTAGCTTTTCGTTTAACGTATAGCATTATTTTTGTGTAATTAATAAATACTATTTTTCTTTTTTGAAATCTTATCTTCTATTATCTGTAAACTTGTACTAAAAATAACAAATCTACACTAAAGTAGAGATAAAATGGTAATATCCATAATAAGAAAGTGCAGCGAGTCAATCTGCGAAGCGGCGGGAGGCGAGTTGGATCGAACTAATGATAAGGCCGATCGACGGATTATTACATTAAACTCGACGTTATATCATCAAGCGCGCCGCTTCACACCTCTGGCGAAATTCAATCTTGTACATGTCTTGTTGGAATCCAGCGTTTGTTTGTTTTATAACGAACCAAGATCTGATATGAAAGAGGAATGAACATTCATGAGGTATGAACGAATAGCATTCGAGTAAAATGTAGAGTCGAAGTCAAAGAAATGATAAAATTGAAATTAATAAGTACATTATATTTATATTGTACTTATTCATATCGATATAAGGAGTAGCTGGTGATTAGCAAGCGCTATAGCTGAATGAATGACCGATGCGAGCGCTCACATCCCGAATATCGATCCCGCGACCCTTCGAGCGGCGCCGAGGCCGGCACAAAGCCGCGGCTCTTTATTATAGCATCTCATATTGTTGTCATTGTTATTATTATGATTCTTTACCGCTTTCCATTGTCGGTCGGCGTTGTGGCGGTACTTTTTCACGGTCTACGCTTAGTCTGGGCATCGAGAGCGCGACGCTCGCACGTTCATTCGCGGAAAATGTGTTTTCTTCGCGGAAATTTTGGAAATTCATAGTTTTTTTGTAAGTTGTAAGATGCGCGCGCACTGTCGAGTGACTGAGATGTGGACGAGGTGTTATCCGGAGACTGTCTGACAGCTGACTGAACTGTACGTACTGTGTGGGTGGATATACAACTGTGCAAATGTATTATAATATGTAGCTATATAACTATTTGTAGGCTTAAAACATTCCAATTTACATTAAGGTTTATTAAAAATCATTTGGAACTAAATAAATTTTATGAACTGTATGATATAATGTTTATCTTTACTGTGTTTTGTTACATAACAACACATGTTAGTATGTATTTGTAGAAGTCATACTGACTCATCTTAATTTGAACTTAACTAAATGTTTGAAAAATGTTTTGACTCTCTTTCTGACTCTCTGACTATGGCACTCTATTTCTATACGCGTATAGATTGATTGTTATGTGCAAAAATAATTATAATATTTTTAAGCAAACCTTCCCACAATTTCTAAATATATATGAAGCAAAATTTTACAACTAGAAGTTAAAGCAATATAAATTTGTATTTATACACTATAAAATGTATTTAAAATGTGTTATTAAAGTAAATCTAGATGTAGCGTAACAATATAAATATTTTATTACTATTTATAGCTGGGTATAATAGATATTTAGTTAAAACTAACAAGAATTTTAAACAAACATCTGCATTGCTCAAAAGTTATTTAATCTTATTTTATGTAATGATGTACAAAGTTATTTGAAATATAATAACAGTTGTTATTATTTTCTGTAATACGAATTGTAGGAATAGGAAGGCTTAATAAGAAATTATTAATTGTTTTATTAGATTTTTTTACATTGTAATTTTTTTTGTGATAAGACGAGCACGATATTATTCGTTCTTGATACATGTACTCAAAATATATTTTTTGTATATACAAGACCATGTAGGCAGTAAGCACAGTCTACTTTGATTATTTCCTTAAGGAACTTTACATGACCTACCATCGTACTCTATGGTGCAAAATGTTTGAAGATGATTTGGTAAAATTTAGACTATTTATTTACTCTGGTACACAAAAATCTCTACCATACCAAAATGGCTGCATTTGTTCTATAATATTTTTAGCTGCCTTCTGTATCTCGCATACAGCAGGGTAAGCATAGGGAACTTAATATTAAGACCCTCCTCTTTCTTTTTTTCTTGTAAAGAAATATTTAATATTTTGTGTAGCTGTAATGTGAATCTTTTACTAGAGTCTAGAATACCTAAAGCAATAAAACTAGTATACATTAATTCTAAATGAAGTGTAGAAAAGCTTAATTACTTATATGCGATATAAATACCAGTATCCTTATATATTGTCCAAATATAACCCGAATTCCTTTTGAATATAGAACATAGCATAGGTAGGAACGACAGTCGCACGGTACTATTTAATTTGCGGCCTTCCAAGATAGCCCTGATGAGTCGGAGACAGCGACCGGAAGGCCCCCACCTCCACCACCCTCCACCCTGGACACAGATAATGTATGTAGGCAGTAGGCCTATTCAAGTGTGACGGACAGAGTATTAAAATGAAGATTGCAAACGTTTTTTACTCTAAAATTTATATCTTGGCTGGAGATTTTACTCTCGTATTTTTTGAAATAAAACGATATTTTGATAGATTAGATTTGAGCTAGTCTTAGGTTTTGCAGTTTTTTTCTTGTTGAATTGCTTTTTACTAATAAAATTAAGTTTCTACCTAAGTACTTAACCTAACGTTGGGTTGGTTGATGTAAAAAGTCAATTCTTTAAACGTGTTGGTATCTATTGAAAATCCTAATTTCTATATTACATTCACATACGGCATGAACGGTATTGTAAATAAATAAAATATATAATTACATCCAGTATATTCCCTATTCTATATAAGATCCAGGGGGAGACACTCCCACTAGATGATAGCTCTTAGGTGCGGTCTTGTTTGTGTCCAGCTCGGAGCCCAATATTGGCCTTTCATTATCATGCACCGCTGCGATTCCGTCTTGAGATGGACGGTGCAATATATTATACGGACTGAGATGGTAGAGAATATGTAGGTAATTTGCCTTTATCGCTCTCTATATACCTAAATATATGACAACGCATATAGGATTGATCATTACTTAACTGAATTCTTAATGAAAAAATATATTTTACAATATTATAATTTAAAATTTTCAAATACAAAACTAAAATATTAAAAAAACACGAGTCTTAAAAAACAGCAATGTAAGTAAGCAAATCTGTTGCACCTAAAAACATTTCACATTTACGATCAAAATTAAAATATTGCTCATTAATTACCCACACCATTTCTAGATTGCACAAAAAAATAAAATCAACAGATTAATAATTGCGAACGAATCTGACGTTCGCCAACAATGCTCGGCGGCCATATTGCGGCGCGTTTCAGTGTTGCCAGGCGTAATAATTATTAATTTGCAGCGACACTCGCGCGCTGTCATTAGCGACACCTCGCACCAATTAGGACGCGCCGAGTGTTTTGCTAGCTTTTTATTTAGCCAGCAATTATTGAATGACTCGATGCGTTGTCAGTAGTGGTGTTGTCAGTAACTGTAACTCCATCGCTCTTAAATTGAATGGGAATGATTAATACGCGAGGATTGGAATGATTCAAATTTTAAATGTTCATGAGAACGTGATAGCTTTAATGTTAATATGAAGTAATGAATAAGACTAGGATAGCTTTGGTTAGATATATCTACTCGATGTTTGTATTTATGAATAGAATTCTTTTTGCTTATGATAATATATATATGTATCGATATAAGCTTTTCTTCAATATGTTTTATTTTAAAATTACCGTTTAAAAAGTATTTAATGCAATAAGCTTGTTATCTGTAATTGATTATGTAACTTGTATAAATATGTCTAATAATGATGATAAAATTTTGATTTTAAATTGTATACCCAATATTACATTTAAATATTATTATCATTTTTATTAATGTAAAAATATTTATTATTTGCTTCCTATGTTGTAACGACGTTTGTTATTAATAATAAAAAGCCTACAAAGACATTTTTTGTTTTAGTACCCTTTATAGGTAAGTATATACATATATCTATTAAATAACACTTATTTGTATTTACCTGTTTTAATGATCTCATTAAGTAATTAGACACTCATATATAGGTAGGTGTACATATTCAAAACTCAAAGAAAGTTTAAGTGTTTTGTTAACTGTAAAAGGATTACCTTTCTTTTGTATTCAATACAAACAATAGCTACCTATGTATATTTAGGCAATTTCTAATAATATATAAACAAAGTAGTATTTATGTTTGTACTTTTTTTTAATAAATTTGCGTATTTTGCTACCAAGAACTACTTTATATAACAAATATTATATTTATTAGCTATATTTTTTTAATGACAACAAAGAGAAGAATTTATACTAATTAGACTGGTAACCAATAAGATATATAGGTTACACAGGAAGTAGCTGAGTGAAATACAGGCTTATATTTACATTAATATCTAACTCTCATTTTATAATACTAAAATTACAGACAGTCTTTTTTATAACATTTTTAAATTTATATCATTTAACATAACTACTTACTTATATTAAAAATTCATTTGTATTTTGTTTTTTCTTCACACTTTCTCCTTGAGTTCTACTCGGCTCTACTTATTATGAGTAAGTACACATCTTGACTTGTTAAAATGTATTTTATTTGTTAGTTTCTATAGCCATTTAAGTACAGTATCCACCCAACGTAGATAAAAAGTGAAAGATCACTCTGTCCGCTTACCACACTAATAGAAATATAGCTTGATGAATTGCAGAATCCAATTTTATATTTTATCTAACTAGACTAGGACAATCAAACAATAGAAAACCCTATTGGCAGTAGGTGCTTAAAAAACAAAAAACTCAACTGAACACGCAATACATCCACAATTCGGCGGAAATAGAAGAAAGTGTTTTAGTGGGAACGGAGTGTCTTAACACTAAATTTTTAGTTTCCCTTTGCTTACCGAGATTTCTGTAAACTGTAAACTTTTTGTTTCTGTTTCTGTAAACTTATGTCCGTTGAGGCATTGAGTTCCTTCACTCAACATCAAATGTCCCAAAAAATTGTGAAGCAAAATAATTATATTAATATTACGAAAGATACAATATTTATACGATTATAATATTAAAATATTTGTTAGACTTTAACATAAGCATGGATTGCTAAATATTACTCAGATTTTATTATAATCTTATCCACATGCAAAGTAATAAATATAAACCTCCCTAGTAGTAAATGTACCAAGCTAAGTAACAGTAATAAGCTTTTAAAACAAAAAGAGTCATTAAAGTAGAAATTATGGATGCCAATAAATAAAGATACTAACAAAAGAAATTTGTTCAAACATTCCGAAAAGTAAGCTAGACTTCGGTTCCGAGAAACTGCCTGCTTACTTAAAAAGAAGCCTTATCTTATTTTTTTGTTTTAAAAATTACCGTTACTTTCACTATCGCTTTATTAGTCATAAAATATAGTGTCTTGAAAATAAGTAAGTTGTATTTTTTTTGAAATAACTAAGTTTTATTTTTTAATTATAATAATCCCGAACACATCAGGATAGGCAAAGAAAACTTAGTGTAAAGACACTCCGATTCCCACTTTCTGCCGATTTAACATTTTTTTTAACTTACAAAAAAATAAATAATAAATTTTTTAAATGATGAACAATGAAATACATGCTTACAGGTAGATAATTCCTGAACTGCCTTTCTATATAATATAAGGCCTTTTAATATAACAATAATTTAAAAGTTTATTTTGTTTAAAATCAGAAATAAATAAATTAACATATTTTTTTTATTTATCTACCTACTCTAGTATATTCTGAGTCAAAAGAAAATTAGATATCGGTAACTGTGGCTGCAAAGTTGATAACTAGAGTTTCTCTATCTTAACATATTTTCAAGTTATCAAACATTATAATTTGTATCTTAAAATTTATTTATTTATGTTTGCTTGTAATAATTGTTTCAAGCAAGCATGAATAGAAAATCTGCTTATACCTTAAGGTTAATTATTGGTACCCTTACCCTATATCACATCATACAATAAATGACAATAAAAGCATAACCATAATTCTTAACAAAGATAATTCTAAACTGTTTATAGGTAATATAGGTATTGTACCTACTTATATAATAACTTTTCTGTCGTAAATATTAAATACTTAGAAAATAGAAATAAATAGAATTAATCAATATCTATACCCAATTACTCATACCTATTCAAAGCAAATTTAAATAATATTTAATTCCCCAATCGCTGCAAAAAATCATCTTATTCAGAGAAAGAAAGACGGAATATGTTTTGATCGTTTTATAAATTATAATCAATTTCATTTAATGTTAAAATAGTTTTTAGGAAACCTGCTCAAAAAAGAATATTATTAGTTATTCTTGTTATTAAATTGTACCTATAGAGCTTCTTCAGAACAATGATTTTTAATTTTTAAACAATTAGAAGATTCTCTTAGCGCATTGAAATATGAAAAATATTCAGAATTATATTCCTTCTATGCCCACACATCTATAATACACTTTTCCATTATCTACAACCAATAACAACTAAACAAATAAAAATTAACGCAAATAACGTAAACGCTTATATTTATCTCTGTACCGCAAAATTTAAAAGCTATTATATCTTACAAAGACTTGCCACCGTTATATTCAATACTATGTTTTGTAGATTGTACTCTGTTTTCACAAACAGCTGACAAAAAGAATAGTAAAATTGGCCTTGTGGCATACCTACTATGTCATTGTTTATATATCGCATAATGCAGTCAATGAATGCTTAAATTGAAAAGTCTATTGTGGACAGGAACAAAGGCATATTGTAAGTGATCATCAATGACTATCTGAATTGCTGTAGACGTTAGCGAGGAGCTAGCGCCGGCCAGCTTCAATACGTGAGGCCTTGAACTTAGCTCGCAGCTGTGCTAACTTTTAAGTCGGTTCAGCTGGTGCGTCTCGGTCACCTAGCGTCTACGTCATTAGAAGTGTATCTATTGAAACATTAATATTCGAGATTACGCTCTAAATAATGATAGCGTCAAAATGTGTGTCGTAGAGAAGTAATAATTGAACAAGACCAGTGACTGACAGAGTAGTAGGCACGGACGGAAGGTTTTCTTAATTGAAATTTGAAGTAGCGTTCTAAAAAGAGTTAGATAGCGTACGTTGTTTACAATATAAACTAAGGTCGAGGAGGTGCAGCCACCGTCGGCAAACAAAATTGTGATTTGCATGAGGCGGCGGCGAGGCGTACGCTCGCCTCGGTCGCCACGCGATTAAAAATGCAGGGCTCGGCGGGTGGGAGCGCGCGGGCGGGGCGGGGCCGCGCCCGCCTGCCATTGGTGCGCGCGCGACGGGCGGGCCCGGCGTGAGGGGAGCGCGCGCGGGGGGCGAGCGCCGCCGCCCGCCGGACGCGGCCGCGGGACGACCACCTCACAACGCACGTAGCCTCCGCGTCGCACGGTACTGCCTCGCGAGACGTTATCCCGACGCGCACCGCCGCGAGTCCATGTGAGCGACCGACAGTTCTCTCGTTGTGTACGGTGAACGAATTATCGGCAAGCTGTACGCGCCGCAGGAAGACGATATGTTGACGATGGAGACGGATTTAAAGGGCGGCAGCCTGCACGCCACGGTGCCGCCGCACCACGCGCTCCAACATGGCTACGGCTCGTTGGGCGCGCTCGGTGGCATGATGGCGCTGCCACAGCAGCAGCCGCTGGCACAACACCAGTCGCTGCAGCACCACCAGCACCAGGCCCTGCCACAGCATCACTCGCAGCCCCAGCAGCAGCACCATCAACCCCCGAATAACAACAATAATAATACCAGCAAGAACTCCAATGCGGAGAGAGTGAAACGCCCGATGAATGCATTCATGGTGTGGTCGCGAGGGCAGCGAAGGAAGATGGCATCGGATAACCCTAAAATGCACAATTCAGAAATATCAAAACGTTTAGGTGCACAGTGGAAAGATCTCTCGGAATCGGAAAAGCGACCGTTCATCGACGAGGCGAAGAGGCTTCGGGCCGTTCACATGAAGGAACATCCTGATTATAAATATAGACCGAGGAGGAAAACGAAGACCCTCGCAAAAAAGCAAGAAAAATATCCCTTAGGAGGAGGAGCACTACTCGGAGCGGGCGACGCTCAGAGAACGGCCGCCCCGTCGGCGCAACAGCCCCGCGATGTGTATCAAATGACGCCCAATGGTTACATGCCCAATGGATACATGATGCACGACCCCAGTGCGTACCAGCAGCAAGCGTACGGGTACCCGCGCTACGACGTGTCGCAGATGCAGCAGGGTGGGTACGGCGGCGGATACTACGGCGGCGGCCAGGGCTCCCCGTACCTGCCGCAGCCGCCCTCGCCCTCCGCCTACGGGCTGGGCCCGGGCTCGCCGGGCGGCTACGCGCTGCCGGCCTCGTGCGCCTCGCACTCGCCCAGCGGCTCGTCGGCCAAGTCGGAGCCCGTGTCGCCGGGCCCACCGGGCATGAAGCGCGAGTACGTGTCGCACGAGCCCCCGGCGCAGCTGAAGCGCGAGTTCGGGCACGCCCACACGGCGGGCCAGACGCACCCGCACGAGCTGGCCATGAAGCGCGAGTACGGGCAGCAGGACCTGAGCCACATCATCAACATGTACCACGTGCCCGACGAGCAGCGGTACGCGGCGGCCGGCGAGCGCGCCATGCCGCTCATCTGAGAGTCGCCCTTCGCGTGCGACATCGACATCCCGCCGCTATGAGCTGGCTGCGTCGCCGCACGCCCTAGTGACTGTGACAGTGATCGTTATCGGCGTACATACTTCTAGGTATGTCCTTTATTTGTTTTGTAATGTACTGTGGCCGGTCGCCGCCGCTGTTAGTGTTATGAACTGTTGACGTTAGCGGAGAGCGGAGAGTCGGCTCGCTGCCGACGGCCAAACGTTCAATTAAATGTTGTTGATAAATACTTGTATTATATTATGATTATTGTATTTTTTCATGGTTTAAGTTAAAATATTCTAAGTTGTGTTGTGCGGACGGGAAAAAGATTAGGCGGAAGGTGCGAGAGAGATGATGGAGTGTCTGATGTTATTTGAATACCAAAAAAAATTTGAACAATATGTAAATATAGTGTTAAAGGTTAGATCGATGATGAGTTAGCCGTAACGAGTACGTAGATAGCGATAAGAGATAAGAAGTGCCACGACGACACTCGGACGCCCGTCGTGTATTGTACAAAATATTTGTTATATGGATCGAAAGTTATGAAGCCTCGAAGACTAAATATTGTAATACAAAAATGTACAGTGAGTGTTATATAGTCAGTGGACACAAAGTATATTGAAGAGAAAATGAAGTTATCAATAAACGACGCGTTAAAACTGTATTTGCTGTTTTGTTCTAGAACCCCCCAACTTTTTTATATCCTTTTATAACCATACATATGTACATGTAAAGCTATATAAGCTTACAATGCCTATGCTTACCTGTTCAGGATCTTCATAGTAAAGATTTCAACGCGCTTTATCAAAGTCGATATTTACTTTTAGAAGTTGCTAAAATATTTATTTTTATGCTAAAGTCGTTTTTTACAATGATTATTAAATTAATTAAAATAAAATAACAAATATTTCAATATAATTTAAAGAAAGTTTTACCTATTATAAATTATGATTATTCATAAAAAATAACACATAGATTGGTTTGGTGTGTAGTATTTAAAATAATATTATCTATTAATCTGAAATCTAAAAAAATATTCTTAATCATACTTTTTGAGATATTTAAAATATCTCATGAATTTAACTTAAGGTTTCTCATTTAACACACCAAATATGCTCATTACACATTAAATAAAAAAAATGTTTGCGATAATAGTATTCAAAATATCTTAATGAAACTAAGAAGAATATATCAAGTACCTTAAATATACAGTTAAATAATATCTAAAAGCCATATTACAGCTTATTTTTGACACTAGACTTATATATAGCGAAATATTATTATATGGTTATCAAAATGAAAGATTGACATCAAATCACTAAGCAATTTACTATATTCAAATTTAAAATATTCTTGATTCAAATAAACTATAAAAGCACTTTTGAATCGTCGAACGTACGTGTCAACAAAAAGCTACCACCGGTTCGGAAGGCAGTTCTGCTGAGAAGAGCCGGCAAGAAACTCGACAGTTCCTCTTTTCAAAGTCAATGGTATATTTTACTATTACATTAGCTGGCAGCTATCCTGCCTGACATTCAATAGACATTAATTTCATACATTTTTATCCTCTAAATATATAATATAATTAACAGTTTTAACTAAATAATTAAATAAAATAAACAAAATCAAGTATGTAAGACAAATGATTGACCATCATAAAATATTATGTACACAATAGAACAAATAGATTTATTGTTATCTGTCGCTTTAAAATGATACAAAAGTCAATTCTTAATTTTTAACTATGATTTGAACCCGGACAGCATTTAATGTTAGGCTTAAAATTACGTCAAGCCTAAGTACAATTGCTAAAATAACAAATAGTAGTTGGACACTATTTTATCTATACACTTATAAGTTTCCCGCTTATATATAAAAATAAAAGCATTTTTTTTATTTAAAGCTTTTACGCTAACATTTTTCTAAGATTTAATATTTTTATACGAAGGAAATATCCGTCAATGTACCAAATATATTTTATCTATATAAAATTGAAAAGCACTTGTAATACTTATATAAGTATAAAGAGCCATAGATAAAAAAAACAACAATATTAAGTATTATTAATAGTGAGTATTCATATAAAATGGTATGCCTAATGCATTTTCAAATGGATTAGAATTTACAATTGAAACAAGGAAGTCAACAGCAAGGAAAGTCGCATTTCAATCAATTACTGTCAACACGTAAGGGGTGAGCTTGGATTTAATCAAATCCCGGGATAGTTGATAGATTCAGGCACTTTTTCGTCCCCCGGGATAGCGATCCCGCGATCCCGCCCCAGTGTTTAAGCCGTATTAATTTAAACACTACTTTCACTATAATCGATGGGGTGTACTGGCGTAAGCCGCAAATTCATTAGGAATTTTTGTGTTGAATTTTATCATTTTTTTGAAATATTTTATATGTGAAGGTAGATTAAAAAACAAATAATCAGAAAGGTGATCTTCTTATATTAATATTTATTAACAATTGTGACCATATCTTAAAACATATTTGCTTGTCTATGTATATAGTTTTTGAATAAGACAGAATGAAGTATTAAAGAATATTCTTGGTACAGTTATTGCATATATCGATAATAAAAAAACCGTTGCAATTAAAATTTTACATTTTTATATAGGTGTCTTGATACACTAAAGATTAGAAAATATATATTTTTTAAATAAAACCTAAATAAGTGTGGTTTCCCTATTTTTCATCTCAGTGATTGAGAGACTTTATTTGAACATAACCAACTAATATTTCATCATTTTAATTATTATAACAACAAAGATGACATTTATTAATATTCTTTTATGATATAAATTAATAAACAAAACATTCCGGATGTGGAGCCGGTCACACATTTGGCACCCTACCGTCACGGTGCCGGCCGAGACTCGAACCCCAGGGTGGGCGAACGTTCCCACGAGCGAAGCTATTGTCTCTCACGGTCACCAACGCATCGCCGTGATTATTGCAGTCCCTTGTTACCTCTTGTAATTGTCTTAAGAAGAAAACTTAACATGGCGATAGCATAAACGATTTCTTCGGCAATTTCAAATCTTCACTTTAAGCAATCTATGCAGATGAATGATATCTAACAGGTTTTTTATTTTTTTTTATATGGAATAGGCTTGCGTTTCACCGCATCAAGTGTGGTGATCTACGGTGGTGCACGCTTGCCTAGCAGATACCTATACACTCTATCTTTGAAGATCCTCACATTGTATGTCACAGGAAATGAAAAAAAAACTAAAAACTGAAAAAAAACTGATATCGAAAAGTCATCGATATACTTCATCTTCATAACACCAGGACAAATATTTTTATAATCGATTACTTGAAAGCAACTATCGCATTTTCGATGGTTATATTAGTACCTACAACTTAATTAATGTAAGAAAAGCATAAGTATGTATAGGTATCTATAATATTATTAATAAAACAACCACATCTAACAAAATGGCGAATTATTCGTATAATTAAGCAACAGTAAATTTTCCATCTGTCATCAACACATGTACCAATTTGTGAGAATGGAAACCATGATTTCGTACCTGGCTCCATCTGCCGGAACTCGTGCTCTATATGCGGATCTCTTCAAAGCCGATTTCCCACATAGTCGAACGGTGTAAACAAACTAAAATTGTCGCCTAATTCCTTACTCAAACATTCGTATTTGTTCTCGAGATTGACACCGGCCCGCCCCCGGGCCCGGGCCCGGCGCGGCGGTCCCTTTGTTTTTATGTCGTCAATATTTAGTCTCATTTGTCATTAAGTGTTTTCGAACGGCGATTCGTTGACACCGACTAAAAGTGGGTGGTGCCGTGGGATGTGTGTGGCGTTAGATGACGCTATACGTAAACATGAGATACTAGATCTTTGTTTAGATAATATGCCAGAACCTAAGAAATATGCATCAGTTAAGATAAAACTGTATAATTTGAAATATCTCCTTAAGATATAAGTAGATATATAAGTATATGTAATATTTTTCACTTATTGCAATTACAATTTTAAAACTATTTTCAGCATTGAAATAAAAACTTAATATATTCTTCCATAAAATCGATAATTTCCTTCACAAAATGCAATGGTGAAGCTGTAATTCGTGTGTACAGTGTACAGAGCCTACCTGGGGGACGACGGTACCGTTACGGCTGCTAACGATTCCGAGAAGGTCAGCGTCTAAGCTAAATTCCATTTATATTTTTTGCTACGCCTCGACTTTGCTTGCCTCAATATAAGCAAGGCTAAATGCGTTACATTCAAAGTAAAACGGGGTAAAAATTAATTTATAAGCATTTTTATATTATTGACAATTTATATAATTAATAAAATAAAAGAATTCTCAATATATATAAATATAAAGCTATTGACAAATATTAATTCTAACGTCGAGTCGATATTTTAAATACCTATTTCGAAATATAAATAGCATTTCATATATGAATATAACTTTAATTCAAACAATAGGCAGGGTTGCTTGCGGTTACTTTATTCATGTATTTTGTAACACCCAAAGCGAGCGGTAGTCGTTTGAAAAAAAAGCAATAAAAATGTTTTGGAAAGTTTTATTACGGTAAAGGGTTCGGCCAGAATTATAAAACAATTAAGCCGGCGAAGTCGTAAAGCTGTATTGTCTGTTTACCTAACTGTCGTAGACTGTGCTCGAAGACCGCATTTGTCGGAATTATGAAAAAATAAATAATGCATTATTCATTTTTCATATTTCTGTTTTAATTATTATCTAATATATAGTTTTAGAGTTATTTTCAATACAAGAATAAATATTTTTAAATCAAGATTTTATTTTTTTGCATTACCAAAGCGCTGATAGTAAACTATAGTTATTATAGTATTTTTATCTTAAACCAACGAACATAATAAATATTAGTCATATTATCTTAGTCAAACTATTTCGGGGAAACGATACATTATCAGTGGAAATCAGTGATATCACTTGCCAAAGTATTTAAAATATTTTTAAACTTTGATTACAATAACAAATTCTTTTTTTATCTATAATGAAAAAGTGTGACTGTATACGCGACGGTTGCTTGGTTGGATTCGTTTCTCACTCAGAATAAGTAAAAATTTTAATATTAGGTATCATTTACTTTGGTACCAAGGCAAAGCGCGGCGCTGAGTTCCGCCATTCCTCAATTTTGGTTATAACTAAATAATGAAATACTTACCTACATCGGTAAATGTGTAAATAAATAGTTTTGTTTTATTAACCGAACGCTGTATATCACATTTGGCAGGGTAACCAGGGGGAATCTAGTGTTGAGACACTCCGCTTACCACTTTCTCGACAGGGACCCATAACCTTCGCCACAAGACTTTGCCCGCGGAAAGTTATTGTTATATTTTACTATATTATTGTTATATTATACTATTTTACTGTAAAGTGTCATCTAAATCCGTTCAGTAGGTTCAGCGTGAAAGTAGAACAAAAATCTTCAGAAACTTTCACATTTATAATATTAGTACGAAGTTACAAAAAATATAAACAAGCACATATTAACAGACTTAAATCTTCAAAAGAAAACTAAAATGTAAAAGATTTTTCTTATTTTACCTACTTAGACAGAATTAAATCATGTCCCACCTACCGGACGTATCAAAAGAGTTATTTACGGAATCTATTGAAATTCCAAATGATATAAATTATTGCGCTGACTATTTGCACAATATATTAAAAAAAACTTAATTGAAATAGCTCATTTTAAGTTTTTATTGCAAAATATATAGCTAATATAAGTTTTTTTTTTTTCACTTTACTCTGAACGGTTTTTTTTCATTGCTGACGATATAAAGCAAACTTTTAAATAGTCTGCTTCTGAGAATGTAAGCTTCAGAAGCAAGCCGCTGCAACTTGGAATAGCTATTTCTGCCATTTTTTTCACTCATTTATAATTTTTCTTAAAAATCGTAATGAAGTAAAGCTTCCCAGTTAAAAATAACTGGTAATAACACGACGAATAAACGACAATTATGCTCCATTAAAAATTAAAAAGTCAAATTGGTACGATTTTTCTTAATCTACAATCCATCGCGTGGCTCATTCGTAATGCATTGATTGCGTGCCAGAACAAGTTCGGTAATGAAACGCTAAAAGGCTTGATAACGTTACAAAACGTAAGTAATCTCAATAATGAGTCACCGTTTTTAAGTCTCAGAAAGATTTGCAATATCCGTACAATAGAGATTTTAACAACTCAGGTATACGTATAACTTATTAGGTAATAAAAGCTATTTTCGTCTAAGCATTATTGTAGGACTTTTGTTTGTTTTTGTTTACTTTTGAATGTTTATCCTTGTTTGTATTGTAATAAAATATTACGTGTGTTTACATTAATTTGGTAAAATTAATAAACAATAGTAGCTAACACAGTTTTAATATGTAACAGGTACGTATACACGTATGAAAATAGGTTATTTTCTCTGCATCCCACAATAGCGGGGTAGGCAGAGAGAACCTGAGAAATCTAATCTTAAAACACTATGTTCTCATGAAGATACTTCCGTTCCCCGCTTCCGCCGAAAAGTCGCGCTTTGCTTCGACATCAGGGCGAAGAAATAAAGATATTAAATATCTAATTTAATAGTTTTTTTTTGTTTGAGTGGGAATTGAACCCTCAACCTGTCGCGCTTACATTCAAGCTTAAGCCCCACGACTAGAGTATATAATAATTACCTATATAATATTAAAAATAAAATCCCCATTGATTACAAATCAAACATAAATAACGAGCCGTTACTAAAAGATGTTATAAATAAAAAAACAGGCATAGGGCGCCGTGAGTCGCAATAGAGTCATTAGCCAGGGGCGGACTCGAATAATTAAAAGCAAATAAACTCGACACGGATTACCTTATCTTGAATCTTGATTCACTGTTACATTTTTGTTTAGTTTTCTATATCACGAACTTTCACGAACTTTAATTTTGTACATTTTGTATGACGGACGAACTGACAATATTTTAGGAAATATTATATCAGAATAATATTTTAATAAAGTTATGTAAATTGCGCACAATACCGTCAACCAATAAATATTATTTATGAGACTACGAAACGCAAAGGTTGTTAACCTGTATGAGTTCACATGGGTTGATTTTAAAACAACATTTATTTATTATGCAAATACTTTTATTTTTAATTGTAGTTATAAGTAAATTGTAATAAATTTAGGATTCAGCTTAGGAAATACAAACAATTTTTATGCCGTAAACTATTAATTGAGATGTAGTCATTCTTGACAAAAAATTTAGAGCCTGACCCTTAATAATTACGATGGTAATACTGGTGTCGAGGGAAAGCGCGGCGTTAAGTTAAAAAATTGGGGAACGGAGTGTCTTAATAGTAGGTTTCCTTTGCCTACCCAGCTGTATGTTGATTTTAGATGAGAATACTCCTTTGCCTATATAACACCCCCATTATATCAGAACCCGTAACGGAATGGAAACAAGGATTCCTGACAGGCGAGTGTGTGTTCAATTTATATGTGACCTATGAAGGGCCCTCGAGTGCAGAGACGCGCCGGCGCCTTGTAGTTACCGGGTACCGGGTCACTTTGAACAATCAATAACTTTTATGATTAAAAATTGTATTAAATAGGTTATATGATAACTAACACTAGTTGGATGTAGATAGGTACTCCATATATCTTAAGCCAATTTAATTGAATGTATTTTTTTTAAATAATTACAATATTTTTTATAATTGTGAAATGAAAAACTAAAAATTAATGCAATATTTTAAAAATGTAACAGAATATAATATAGGAACTAAAATATTAAGTGCAGGACTACACGATGGACTTGAGATGAAGAGATAAAGAACGTGGCTGACAACGTATGGTTGGTTGTAACAACAGTGCATGGATCCACGCAGTAGGAAAGTGATGTCCAGCAGCGAACATCAGTGCGCTGAAAAACATATTAGAAATATAGGGAGTATACAATATAATATTTACACAGCAAGTACAGTACACGGCCTTGCTAACCTTTATTTAACCTTATAGGTACTCCTTAACTAATCTCATCTCATCATCTAAATCTATATCATCTAAATATAAATATACATTAACTTATATATAGATAGACTAGCGGACGCGCGCAGCTTCGCTTGCTTATTTAGGGGTAAATTCTAATAAACCATGAAACATGTTCAATGAAATATTTTTAAGAGTCTAAATTTCAAATTTTATAAAAGTCGGTGGCGATTTAAAGATTTTTCCAAACAAACTTTCAAACACCCTTTTTCACCTCTTTGGGGTTAAAATTTTTCAAAATCCCTTCTTAGTGGATGTCCAGATTACGAAAGTAAACACCCGTCCAAATTTCACGTTTCTACGCACAGCGGTTACGGCTGGGCGTGCGTCTTACCTCAGTCAGTGAGGATAAGTCCTTTTATATATATAGATATAGATAATAGTAAATGTCTTAGCTGTCTACGGACATGTACGTTGACATAAAACCCATTCTCTATATCTTTCTATATATATAGGTATATATATAAATATATATATACTTTATTTTCCTTTTTTTTAAACGATGTACACATTCCGTGTTATCTATCCCTCACGTGTTAATTTGATAAACGTCATTAGTCGCTTCTGGTCTTGGTTTGTTGAAGAAATTAAGTAATTATACTTTTTAAGTCTATGTTATGTTGTTTACGACGCAGTAAAATTTAAATGGATGGTTTTAGTGTCTCTCTAAAACTTTGTTTTTGAATATTAAGATGCAATTTCCTTGTAAGTAAAGTGTTTGAAAATTAATTGTCTTTTTTTTCAGCGTAACGCTGTATCCCGCTCCTAGCAGAGCAAGCAGAGGGAACCGAGTGTTGAGACACTCTGTTCCCATTAAACACATAAGATCTCCACTTTACGCTGAATTATCGCCGAATTCGAGTCATAGCATGTTGAGTGGAGGATCTCAACGCCGCGTTTCCTCCTCGTCGTAAAGAGGGAAATTAATATATTAGTAATTTCTTTGTCTCAAGTGGGAATTGAACCCACAACCTGTCGCGTTTACAATCGCACGCTTGTGATGTGTTATACAATATTGCTAATGACAAAACTCTTGGCCGAAAAATAGTTTGTATTTTACAAAGGATATTTTAGTAAAGACTTAATGTTCAAGGAAGTCATTGCTACATTCTTGACCTGACCACAGAGTTTTCTACAACTGGTGCTCTTATATAGCAACAATAATAATAACTAAATTCTTCTCTCATCAATTTTAATTTCGAAATAATAAATACAAACATCTCGTAGAAGTTGCCGCGATTAAAAATAAAATATAAATAGTTATTATAAGTAGTTGGTTCATCTACAATAGCACACACGACGCGCAAGATCGAAAAGGCTGGCAGTAAATAAACAGTTGATACTGACTACACATCATTACTTCGAAGAGATGAAATGCGCGTGGTGGTCAGATTTCAACTCTAATGCATCAACGTTAAGGGTAAAATTCAAACGTTATATTCTTTCTTATATCAGTAGGTTAGTGGAAGCGAGAGGAGTCAGGTTAAACGGTTAGCAAACATCTATTCGGATTCGTCTTAGTCGTTGGAGAAACATCGCGAAATGGTTACAAAGCTAGGCACACACGACGTTGTTGGTTTACTCAGTTCCACTGAAATATTTTCTTTAAAATATCCTATGCGCTGATGCGGTAGTGTTAAATGACATATGCTCCGTGAATAAAAATTATCTATACACTGGCAAAGTTGTGTGTTTTCTCAGTTCCACGCAGGGGAGCAGAGGGGACGTAGTGTTAAGACACTCCGTTTCCCACGTTGTGTGAAAACATCTTAAAAGTCTTTAACTTATAGCATGTTACAAATATACAGGGTGGAAGAGGCAGCGCTTCTTTTACTGAAACTGCATATAGGATAAAATATTTCAAATCCAGAACTAAAAAAATTAATCAAGGTAGCTCAACAGTTTGGACGTAGGATTTTTTTTTCATTTCACGATTTTTATCCATGTATTTCGTGTGACGCACACATACGCGTGCGACGTTGCCGCTCTGACAGGTAAGTGTGTGCGTGCCTATGTTATACATTACAAATGGCGTTTTATTTTAAAACGTTAATTTTATTATTTATTTTGTTTGGAAAAATAACTTTTTTATTTTTGGGAATTATTTTTTTTCCGAATTATATTAGGCTTTTATAGAGTAGTTAAAGCTGTGGTTTCATTTGAAGTGGTGCTGACAATTCCACCCTGTATAATGTCATATAAACATATAGAGATTATAATCTCATTTGCCGTCTATAATATGTGACAGTTTACTACTACCTTAAAAATGATGAGGACACATCTAGAAGTATCCAATTATTAATTTTAATTTATTGCTTACCGCAAATAATTCTTTAATCAGATATAATTAATTTAGAAACCAATACAATAATTCATATAAAAGTAGATAATTACAAGAACTGCCATATTACTTTAACTCGGAAGCATCTTCGAGAACCCAAAAATAATCGCACATCAATCATCCGTCCAAATTTGGTAAAAAAAACCGCTTTGTCGGAACAAAACCGACGTAATTGCTGGATAAAAAACAAAGGTGGAAATTTATAACGAGACGAAATTCCCAAATCATTCTGTTTAGTGCGAAATTATATAGTTTTAAAAAGTTTTAAACGAACGTTTAGGTGATTTGTTGGTCTGTAATGGTCCTCATTACGCAGCGGCGTGCTCTGGGACGGACGAGTGCGAAATCTGTGAACAAAAAATAAGCTTAATTTCATACCTGTTTACCTTTAATTTTGTAATGATATAGAACGATTTTTACACGCGCTTCTTCGCTTTTAATTATTTTACAAAAGCGACAGCGTGAAGACATCTCATTTGTACATACTTCGCG
The DNA here is from genome assembly GCA_013403645.1 of Heliconius nattereri. NCBI lineage: Eukaryota > Metazoa > Arthropoda > Insecta > Lepidoptera > Nymphalidae > Heliconius > Heliconius nattereri. The sequence continues at coordinate 3,356,970 of JAAIXI010000230.1, forward strand.
CAAATTATTTAGTAAATAAATTTATATGCATTTATTTATTAATTTTTTTATTGAATATGAATTCATATTTATGATTATATGTACATACCCGTTCAGAGAAGACGGAGTGCATTGGATTCTGCCAACCAAAATGCAACATCTGTAAATGAAAGTGAAAGCATATCACCCTTTGAGCTTAACTGACAAATGCCGGAGATATGTGATGTAAGAAGGGAATTGAGTACTTTTTTAATAATATTGGTTTGCAAATTTTAATTTAATTTATTGTAATTCAGGATCCATCCAAACTTACGTTAATAATATGTCACTCAGGAATAAATACTAAGTAGTAACTAGTCCATACTGTTTTTCCCGTATTTTCCAGCAAATATTAGAAAATGAAACTGCCATCGTATCCAGTTCCTAAGCGGGATATATTTTACCTTAACCTATTTCATTATATAAACATAAAAATATAAAGTATCTAAGGGCTGTCCGACTATAGTCCAGCAGCTAGTTGACGTCACGCTGTGGGTGCCGACACGTCGCCGTCACGCTCCACAAACAGCGAGGTTACCGCAGCCTTGACGTCGCCTCACATTGCGCACCGGCACAGAACAACCTTTTTTAACTGAATACTTAGTGACCAGTGATCAAATGCGAATCAGGTCGATGAGGTCTTCCGTATTTGATGTCATTTTGGTTCAAGATGATAATTATTATTAATCGTTGACTGCGACAAGTAGATAGCTGAAGATTTTCTTAGTAATATTTTTATAGTATCCATTAATCCTAATAAGTAGGCATAGGATATATACGAGTATATTTTGCGTTGAATTTTACTTTATTAACTTCATTTACATTAATAAGCAACAATTCTGCTAAAAGGCTAACAGAGAACAGAACTTATAGAAGGCCCGTGGTCCGAGCTAAACTAATCCTGGACCCTTAATTAAAACCTAAATCTGTAACTGTCTACCATTGTACATCATTTTATGCTTTACGCCTTAATCCGCCCATATCAGAGGGAACCTGGCTAACTAGTGTTAAGACACTCCATTTCCATGAAGACATTTATGTTCCGTTCCCCACGTTTCCCCCGAATTCTGAAGGCATTGCGTGTTGAGTGGTGGACCTTAATGCCGCGTTTTCCCTCTACGCAAGTGGCCGTGCGCCACACCTGGCCTCTACACACCATTAACTTGAACCACTATGGCGTCTCACATGCTCATGCTCACATGAATTTTATTATGTTAACAGAATTCTCGCACTTCACACCGAAAAAAATCCTAAGCGATTCTTTTCTAGACTTTCCATCCATTTTATAATTACCAACCATATCAACCCCTCAACCTAGTTGTCAGAATGCCCACATTCTGCCAACCAGGTTGAGCTGAAACTTAATGTGATAAATCATATTGTAATATATTTTTGGCTTTACATACAAATATTAAATCTATTGATGAATTATCGCGATCAGGCTGGCATGTCCCAAATATGACAATACTTTTTCCATTGATATATAAGGAAGGTTATATGAAAATATAAAATATAAATTTTTATATGTATAAAATATAAAATATGAGAATTTTAATATTATTCAGTTTTGTATTTAAAAGACGTCTATAGTAACAATTATATTTTGTAGAATAAAAAGACAAAGCTAGTCACCACGCTAATTCACCTCATGCGTGCTTGATTGATTTCTTATGCTGCAACTATATAGTAATAATATATTATTAAAAAATATTATTTAATTTTATTTTATATCCCATTTTTCTCAAAACAAAAGATTTACTTTAATACTGCAAAGAAAATAAAGAAAAAAAAACGCAATTAATGCCGTAAATTACCTACCTGTCATAAAATAAGATGTAACGCCGTCACTGTCCCGACATTCAGGTAGCGTTTAAAACAAAGGACAAACGTTTTTTAAGTGTGGTAAATGCAGATGTACTTATACCGTCGCCCTGGGTAGGCATGGCGAATGCCATCGAAGACAATGGCGCGAAAACCCCATAAAACTTAAGCCATAAAACTCTGTCCAAAATATTTACGGCGCGTGACAAATACCCATATCTTTGTCTTGAGGATGTCTCGCCAATTCGTCGTGGTTGATTCCAGACATTTGCAGCATCTAACACTCGATGACTATATAGCACATTTCGAATTGTATAAATGAAAATGTTTATTTCTTTGTAGTAGGTAATTAATAAATATACAGATACAGACACAGGTATTTTTTTTAACTTTTCACCCAATAAGCGTTTACGAGGCTACGTGATGGATGGCATAAGAAAAGCTACTCGATCCAGGAAATCTCCTTTTGCTGCAAGTTATATCAACCAACTGTAAATATAATGATTCCAGTTAATAATTCATATTAATATTTAAGCAACTTTGTCAATTAAATTAAGTGCAGTGCACAGTTAAACAAATTAAAGTAGCTAAGTGTCAGATTCAGAAATAATATTCTGTACATTAATAAGTACAGAATATTATTTCTGGATCTGCCTTAGAATCTCGAAGTTTATGTTAAATTTAATTACCTAAACACCCATGTAGCATTTACATGTGATAAATGCTTTACTTCATGAAAAAATATTCACTTAAAATTTCAACCATAACAGGAGCCTTATACTTGCCTTGTGACCTGACCAGACGTGTGTGACTCATACAAATTGGGTTATCGAAAAACATAATACGAGTAAGTATACCTACAAATTATAGTGCCTATTTCATCTTAAGATTGTATGAGAAATTAAATTTTATATTCATTTAAAATGTACTTTTAATACCTAGAATGATATTAACATTTGAAATTATAAGGGAATTAGGTACATTTATTTGACAATAGGTACCTAAAGCTTTTTGATACAATAAAGCTCTAAAATATTTTTATTTATTAGATTTATTATTTTACACACTACTATATATCAGTTGATGGGACGATAACTATAAATGAATAGAAATTCTAATAGCTCCAAGAAAATGGAAAAGAAAAATAATATATTTTTATAGATTTTGGTATAAATAATACTTATTATTATAAAAATTAATTTATGTAATTTATAAATACGCACAGCTGGGTTACCGTTCACGCTGAAAATAAATGCTATGAATGCAAAAGAAACTGCCTGCATCCGTGCAAAATATTGATATATTTTTTTAGTTTGTGGTAGATAATCAATTTGGAAATGAATTACTTATGCATAGATTGTTAAGAAAACGTAATTTCGATCCTTAATTTCGTATACAAATATTTTTTTCAATTTGAATTATAATTTTGTAAAAAATATATCACATCCTACCTGCGAGTACATATTTGAACCCGTTAGAGTTGTTATAATTTTCAATTTTATGAAGTAATTTAATTTTCAAATATAACAAAAACCTTTTATTTACACGTGAAAGTTAAGGTTATAAATATTTATACGACCATCCCTGGATCGGAGTGGAAGGCGATAGCACGTGCCAGCGCACAAAACATTTACGATATTAAGAGCGGCCTCGCACTGCCGTGGGCGATCGAACAGAACAAAAAAGTTGTCTTTTTACTTCGAATCGTTAGTTATAAAGTCTCGGCTGGCCGATGGCTGTGAAAGTTCACACAACAATTTAAAATTTTATCACCAAGCCACCGATGGACTCTCATTAACTAAGGCGACGATATAACGCTAATTGTTTTACTGTTTTCACGAATTATTGGAAAAAAATTACAGCGTATATAATATGATATATATGTACCATAAAATATACTCACATAGGTAAAATGTCTGTTTCTATTTGATTTCGTGAGACTATATTTTAAATTCTAGCTTGACTTTTTAAATTCTATGTTGAAACCAAGTTTTTCTTTTTTAGTACATTATTGTGACCTTTGCTCATATGCAATTAGCACATAAGCAAAGATTACAATCCAAACCTACGACTTTTAACCTAAACTAGACTGGATGTTTATTTTTAAGTATTCTTCTTTGGATGCCTCTTTAATCCTGAAGGTAAGCCTTAGCTTCCCGAATTCTGCTGTGTTCAATTGAATCGATTTGCTCCATTCTCTGATTTTAGTCTTTTACTTTTTGGTTAAGTACTTAGTATGAATCCGCAAATAATTCAATTCAAAATTATTTATTTACCTATTACCTACTGTTATAATTTTATCCCTAGTACAATAATGAATTGATTATTATTTTCTTATAAAACCAAATATTTCGTAAACAGTAATTTTACTTTTATGGAAAAAACGACCTCCATCTCGAATGTCATTTGCACGGCGTGCCGTTTAAAAAGCAATTATTTCAATATCAGGCCCGCGCCGGCACCCAGCAGCAAAAAGCGGTCCGAGCACGCGCGCCGTGACTGGCTCAAGAAAGTTTGGAGACGCCGCACTAGAAGGACACTCCACTCCACTATTGGACGGACTTTTGAAAAGTTTATATTGTTAGAACATACTGTGGATTCTTCTAATTATATGCAACACTAGTATGTGTTATGATAGTATGTGTATGGTGTTCCTTACAATATATCTATTATAAATTAGTTTTACAAAAATGCTATATAAGTTTCTTAAGACAATGAAGCATATAATAAAAAAATAAAAAAACGTATAATAGTGATAGGAAAATCAATAACCAATATTTCCAAAACAAACATGAAATAAAAGTATAACATTTTATTATTATCATACACCAATATAAAAACGTTACAAGCTTCTTCCCGCTGCTTGATTAAAAATAAAAAAATGACGTTTCTACTCTTTTTGTTTTTTTTCTGTCTGTAGCTTCATAGTAAAAAGTGAGACTATTCGGCTAGAATTTTCACTACTTTGTTATTTTAAACAAAAAACCAAGGAGCGCTTCTTGCGCTTTCGTTGTTCACATTAAGATATTAATATTAAATTGTTATTAATATAATTAAAACTAGATTTCGCCGGTACCATTTAAATAAATGATTTTTTTTTGCCTAGCCCGCTGTGTGCGGGATACAGCGTGAAGATGATTTATTTAATTTTCCATAAACTATATTCCGTGTCACATTTTCATGAGAAAGCATGTCTAATCTAACAAAAGGTGGTATAAATATTAACCAGTAAACCTTTAACACAGTTATAGAGTGTAAATAAGTACCTACTCGTATTTTTAGATCAACTCTCAAACAAAGGCTCGGTTCCTCGACCACTGGTTTTCCACTCTGCTGCCTATATTGAATAATAAAGATAAAGCTTCCGCAAATCAATTAGGTTTTTATTAGAAAACAACGAAGCCGCAAGGTTTGTTAATACAATTTTCATTTTTGTCGATATTAAGCTTCTTATGGTGTTTTTTTATGTCAATACTTAGAAATAATAATGAAATTATCCATATATTGGTTTATAATTGGAATGGGAAAAGAAAAAATAGCTCAAAATCCTTTTACAATCAATTCAATTAAAATTATATATAAAATATAATTATAACTTAGAAAACAAAATCGAAAAATCTTGAAATTTTACTAATACTTTTCAATAAAATAATTCTGAGAAATAAAAGAAGAACAAAATTTACATAACTCAGTCAGAAATCTTAGACAATTTTGATGTATATTATCTATATATCCAATATAAATCCGTTTAACACGAAAATAGTTGCAACAAGACCTAACTATAGAAATAAGTGTGAAGTCGATAATTCAGCCCTCTTTTTGTAAGTGACAAACATTTGTGAGTGTCACTCGAATGACAATGCAGGCGTGGAGTGCACCGAAGCCTCTACCATGGAACTGTCTAGTATTCGAGTATTAGTAAACACTATTAGAAACAAAAACATTATTGCTAAAGCATAATTGACCTGCATTTTGCAAACTGACTAATTGACAATACCCTGTGCCCTTCGTTAGACCACAAATATCCTTGGCATCAATTGCTACCGGAATTACGTGTTATCTAGATTTCAATTTGCTTTGATTTCCTTCACGTAATGTATTTATTAATATTTCTTGTAATAATAGATAAAAGTTTATTTATAATTAAACGTATTATTTCTGCAATCATTTAAATATTTTTTTGTAAATGGATATCTTTATAATTATTTTAAATTACAACCAGCGTAAATTAGAGATTTCAAAAATAAAATTCGAAGTCTTTAATGTAAAAAAAACACTAGGTTTATAAAAACATTATTATATAAAACAAATAATATACTTACAATATGATATTTTATGGTTTTAAATACTTTTAGTGTTTCATCTTAGATGTTGCAACTAGTGGTAGGGCCGAGGAGGCTGAACTAACGGGAGATCGCAAGTATGTCGCCCGCCAATCATTACAGACAGCTAAGTTGTAAATTAAGGCTAGCTGGCATACTCGTTAAGAAAATCTTGAGACAGACTTGTAGGCGAATGTCTATTATATAAATAAATATGTAATATTTGGATATTTTTTTAATTAAATTATACAGCAGTGGGCTGGTTTTATTTAAATTATTGGATAATCGGCGGCGTAAGACAGCGTCTGATTGTAAAAAAATCTTCGGAAACGGAGAAATGGAGTGTCTTAACCATAGGTTCCCCCTGCCTACCCTGTTATGCAGGCTAACATGTGAATATAAGAAATAGATGCAAAAGAATTTTGTACTTTGCTTAAAAGAAAGACCCATTCGAGGGTCTTTCTTTTAGTGATCTTTTTTTTTCAGTAAGTTTATATAATTCAATAAGATTGTTTCGTAATATATAAACTTACTGAGCTGAGACCTATACGAAACCTCGATAATCTATAGTAGGCGTCAGGCAACTGAAAATGTATTTTACGCTTAACATTTTTCTATGTCCACCTCCACGTGGTAAATGTTCGCGGGCTGTCATCAGGCGCGTCCAACTTGTAAATTATGTTCTTTAGAAAGTACATTGACATCGCTTATGCGTTCCACATTTTAAGCTTCAAATATAATTTATGGTTGTGTATTTTCAAGAGGCATGTGACAAATTTTATGCGATTAGCGAAACATAACGGCTCAAGCTTTCCTTAACCCTTAAATAGACAACGTTCGCCACGTTCAATAGCAATTTGATCATTTGATTATAAAATTATTATAACCAATTAAAAAAAAACTGCTTACTTTTTATCATATAACTGCTAATTTTGGTAGCATATAATTTAAAATAGATAAAAGAGATGTAATATCTTTTTTCGTATATCGTAGTACATTTAGTTGCTATACAATAAAGTGATAATTAAAGATTTACCAACAGGTAGCTGAAAATATTTTTGGTGACATGACGTAATTTACAGAGGCTAAACGCTGAGGCAGACGTGTCTTAGAGTAGAAACCCCGTTCATAACGTCCAGTAGGACGACCCCCAGCTAGATAAACCGACGACCTGAAGAGGTTGGCGGGAAGCGGATAGGTCCGAAGAGCTGAGGATCGAGTGTGGTGGCTAGAATTGACAAAAGAAGGCTGTCGATGATGATGATGATGATGATGACGTAATTTAATTATCGTTTGGCTCGCAAAGGTAGTTCTTTGATTATGGCATTATATTGTTTAATTATTTAATGCTATCGTAACGTATTTGGCCCTTGTTGGTAACAGTTTTGAAAAATAGATACATTGTTAATTACCCTAGATTACTATTTGATATAAATTGAAAATCTCTAAATCTCTAAACGAAAATTGAGAAACTATAGTAACAATAGGCGAAGGCAAGTAAACACCTCAATAAAATCTGTACACACACACGCTGTCACCCACGAGAGAGAAACCGTCAGAACGTCAGAGACGTGGAACGCATCAAATATGATAAATGTTAAAGCTTTGATTCTGAACATCGAGTCGATCGTAGATCGTGGAGACCTTTTCTAGAAATGAACGTAGAATTTTAGAATGCAATTTAGAAATGTAATTTTTTAAGTTTAACACTTATAGGATATTAGACAACACATAATTATATTAGACTTTCTATTTGCCTTTTAATTGAAGAACGTCTTCAAAAATTGTTCCTAGCTGAAATCATTATTAATTACAAAAATGTAGTAATGCGCGATATTAAAAAAATATAATTTATTATGATTGAATGTCGTACTTTTAATAAAAATAAGTTGTACCAATTACTGCAACTACGATATACCTACATTTCTTTTAAATAAACATTTCTTATAGCTTCTAATGTCTATTCTAGTATAAGTTGATCAGGGTCGTGCCAATCAAACGCGCCCAATGCAGGTCTGACACGAGGTTAGCTTGCCGATTCCTTAATTGCCTGACGTTTTGGTGTCACATTCCTAAGAAAGCTACTTAAACGAGCGAAGTAGTAAGTAGACGTTATTGCCAAACTTTTGATGCCAAATTTTAAAAGGACTTGTATAAAAGGACTTGTCCTCACTGACTGAAGTAAGCCATCTGGACATCCACTAAGAAGGGATTTTGAAAAATTTTAACCCTAAAGGGGTGAAATAGGGGTTGGAAGTTTGTATGGAAAAAAAATTAAACACCGATTTTTATAAAATTTCTAATTTAGAATTTTAAAAGTATTTAATTAAACACGTGTTGCATCGATTTCTAGAATTCTCCTCCTAAGGGTGCAAATAAGGGGTTGAAAGTTTGTATGGAAAAATCCTTAAAGTGCCACCGATTTTGATAAAATTTGAAATTCAGACTCTTAAAAATATTTTATTGAACACATGTTTCACGGTTTTCTAGAATTCACCCCTAAATAAGCAAGCGAAGCTGCGCGCGACCGCTAGTATATCTATAGTAATATATATATGTACGGATTTCTTGTGTGTGTAATATGAAGAATAACGATAATAATATGGTAGTGACTTGCCTCGTTAGCCCGGATACATGAAGCGGTTCTTTAAAAGTTGTGAAATGTATGATTTCATAAACACGAATATGCCTTAACATTTTTTAGCCTCGCGCTGTATCTCGCGTATAATTGGTTAGGCAGAGGGAACCTGGGAACCTAGTTTTGTAGATACTCCGTTCCCAACTATCCGTCGAGGCATTGCGTGTTGAATGGGATGAACTCAACGCCGCGCTTTGCCTGGTTACCAGGGGAGGAAATGAAACTATTAAATATTTTTATTTCTTCTAGTGAGAATTGAACTCACAACCTGTCGCGTTTCCATTCCAACGTTTTTTCTGTAACGCCATTATTGTAATGTTTAAGTAAAAATATTTAATTGTTGTATAATGCAATCGAGGTGCAGTTGGGACATATTTGCCTGAGTAAGGTAGTCTGTTAAAAACTTATGTCAAAATATTGGACATAAACTTTTCCCAGGCATTGTCTTTAAACTAAGCGGAATTTAAGGACGCATACGGAGAGATTTAACACTGGATTATAAAAATATAAAATTTTTATAAGTGGCCGAACTCCGAACAACGCTAAAACCATAAAACAATTTGAAATAAGATAACAAGACATCTACAGTTGTTCAAATAAATAATACAAATAATAGATAAGTTATAATGAGCGCTATGAAAAAAAATATTAAGTAATAATTTAAGGCTCATTGAGATCACATTACGTAAATCTAAATGTTTATTTTAAGCTGCGACAGGTAGCGTTAAAGAGGGTTCTCTAATAAATAACGTCAAAATCTATAAAACGTGCTTCAAAACAAAATTATTTTGAAAAGGGTATCTCATTCACACATTAGTGACGCTACTCGCCGCCCGACGGTAATTATTAAAAAGTTACGTCCTGATTCTGGCCACCTTCTCTTCTTTATTTATTTTTATTTTCATGTCATTTAAATTTGGGTCGTGGCTCTTAAGTAGTATTTATGCGATCCCCAGCAGAGCGAAGGCGGTCGACCAAGGAACTTTACAAGTAAATGGAACGTAAATTTGGTATTAATTTAGTTAAGGGTGACTGGAAGTTTGAATTGAAAAAAAATAACTTGTTTACTAATTATTGTCTTTAATATTAAATCATTCAATATAATTTAAATAGCACCACTTTAACCGGGTTAATAGTGAGCATAGGTATGCATATACACAGTAAAACTGACTGGTTGGGTTCAATCCCCACTCGAGGAGATGAAATATTCATTTAAATGTATTTTTACGCTCTTGTGTCAAAGTGGCGTGGCGTTGAGTTCTGCCACTTAACACACAATGCAATAAATCCAGAATTCGGAAGAAAGTAGGAAACGGAATGTCTTAACATTAGGTTCCCTTTGCGTACCGTGCTGTGTGCGGGGTGAAGCGTAAAGCTGATTTATTTTATTTATTAGGTACCTATGCATTTTTAAACCAGATGCGCAAGTAGATATTATACATTTTTGGAAAACATCGGGTTTCCAAAAATTTATAGAACGAAATATACGCGAATAATCCTGTCAAAGTGTTTCATTTAATACGAGTAGGTATGTGTAAAAATCGCGAAAATCAATGATTCTTATCATTCATTTTGATTTATCGTCGAATTTCGTTTTTTATACAAGCAAAAACCATTTATCTATCTTTGACTATGTATATATGTAGATTTAAGAATTATTTGCCGGTCATATCTAATAATAAATTAAACTAAGCTCAGCATAAATCACGAACAGCCACTAACTTAAACCTGTAGTGTGTTATCTGCATTATTTTGTGCCTTTATACCATTAAATATAATAAGACCAATCTCATTGCGATATAAATCCTTCTTGGACACTCGGAGCGGATCGCCAAAGCTAATTCTGTTGTGATTAATGCTTCTTGCACATTTCCACTCTAGGTTGAACATGCAAATTTTCATAGCAACCTCATATCATCGCTAGCAACTATTGGAACTTAATACGGAATAATAAGATGCAAAATACACCAATTAAATAATTTCAAACGCATAATAACGTGGTCGTTCATAATACGTGAGATTTAAAAGTAACTTGCTACTGCTGGTTCGCGTTTCTCACGCAACCCTTAACAATTAAATAATCCTACATGTTATATGATTAAAACACTGATTGGTGACGATTGTACGTGATGCTTTTTCCTGAGGCACTTTGATATAAATTAAATGTTATAATTATAAACGACTAAATATAAAAATATCTTATTAATAATACATAGATATATACAATATTATTTATTTTGTGTATTTAAAATTACCCGCACACAGCATGGCACGCAGAAGGAATTTCTTTCAAATTATTTTTAAAAATTAAACAATTATTGAATTGAAATGACATATAATTTAATATTTATACAATATAAACATGATTAAGAATTATTTAATTCACCTAAGATCGAGAATCAATCTCCAACTACTAACAATTCAATAACAGGTTCTATAACATAAGAACAATACTTGTAATAATTACAGTGTTGCCTTAATATTAATGGGTTTTGAATATTAATTACAGTATCTACACCGCGATAGATGTACGCAATCGTTTACAGGTACCGATGTCGATTGTAAAATCGATTATTATGTAATCAATCACTCAATCTCGATTCCTATCGCGGCATTACTAATCGATTAGAAAACGTATCGTACAAGTCATATATTTGTACAAATTACTTAAAATCAAAAGGGAAAATTGTCAGCCTAATGTCCGATTTGCATGACGAGCTGTGCCTTTGCCTAATTTATTTTATTTCCCTTTTTTTACTTATTACGTTGGGCGGTGTGAGTTTAACTGGTATCCGTCAGCACGCGTCAGGATGTGGACGGTAATCGCCGGAGTAATTATTGGAATCAAATGACTTATTTTTTTGTCCGGTGACCCAGTTCACACGGTTGTTTTTGTTGGGAGTTTGTACTTTATATATATATATTAATATGTATTACTTGGATACGTATATATTTTTATGACTTTTTTTAGATTGGTAGAATGTTAAAATATCTGATCTCGTGTTAAAATGGTGGCCTAGTAATACTAGGATCTTTTTTTTTCAAATATAATAATAATTTGGGCAAAGTCAGAAGTAACAATGAGCTGAATTTCTTCGCCCTCTGCTCCGCTCCGCTCAACATACAATGTTTTCGAAAATTGTGCGGAAAATGAAGACGGGAATGTATTAACTTTAGGTCTAGTCTATATGCCGTGATTTGGGGGAAAAACCGTGAAACTGTATTTTTTTTATTCTTTTCAGTTTAATAAGCAGGTAACACTGGTAACTTCTATAAAATTGAGAAGCATCCAAGAACTATACATAATCCCTTAATTGCTTTAATTAAACACACGAATTTCATTCAAAGCTAACGGTATATTATTTATTTTTAAATTGTTCCGTCAATTTTGACATGAATCAATAATAATATTGACTAAGCTTCAATTTCTAGATATTAATCTGCGGAAAATAGAGAGTTATGTACAGCAAGTAAAGGTTATATTCGCATATTTCTAATATCGATGGTTAGATTGCAAGCAATTTCTTGGACAATGACGCTGGAAACGACTACCTGGCAGTGTCTTCCTAGAAAGCGGTAATAGTGAGCGCGGTAATCCTCTTCTACGAAACGGCGATCGCAAAAGATAAATTGATAATTTTTAACTAGTTTTAGGGCTGTTTAAATATGTAGGTAATTGTCAAATAACAATTTACAAAACACGCTTATTTTAGATGCCTGCTTTAAAAATCCGTCGAAGTTTAGCTCTCCTAGAAAAAATCTACTACTATTATTTTAATATTAATAGGAATGGCCGTGTGTTGTATAATATATCCAATAATTGTTATAGAATAATTAAGGATATATATAAAATATATAGAGATATATTTCGCAATCATTGCTTTAAGCAAGGTACAACCCTGATGGTTATTCTGCAATCACTAATCATCGTCGGGCGTCACAAAGTCTGCCGAAAGCTGAACCCCGGAAGGATTATCTTTTTTGTGGATTACCTACGAAATGTTACCTGAGTGCAGATCACTTCATGAAATGTTTGCTATTTGTCACTCTATATGTTTCTTGTTTTCATGCACTTCTGTTATTTATTTCTGTTGATAATAATTATTAGGTAGTTACGGAGTTTCTATTAGAAGTTATTATTATTTTTGTTATCAGCTTCTGTTTTAATATGTTTTCCAGTATATCATTTTTAATATGATATTTGGTCTGAAATGTACCTACTTGTGATTTATATGTTTTTAAAATATATAGATATACATACACAATTTCTGCAACCTTTGTAATTATTAGGTACACTTATGTCTATGTTACCCGTTTGATGCATATTTGAAGAATAAACAATACTGTATCTATAAAAAATTTGGAAATACTTGTAGAAAGTAAAATAATCTTGAAAAAATTTCAATTCAATTAAAATTTCTGTAAAAGTAAGCAACAATCATAAATTACATACCTATGTACATACAACGTTACATCACTTAACTCTACTTTTTATTTTAAATACAATACATATTGAGCCCATATATTTTAAAGCTTAATTCTGATGTGCCATTAAATTTACAAAAACACATTAGCAGCCAGTTCAAGAAACACTAAAATACGAGTGAAAATTCCATTCTACATAAGAATGACTAAATTCAGAATATATATATTGATAAAAATCTTCATACGAATACATCCCGAATCTCATAAAAATAACTGGAATATATAAGGGTATGACAAGATAGCAACCAATTACCGCACTCGGTGTTTATCCGAGCTCATCTTAGCGCTCAATTCACACCATCATCTCACAAGTGTCGGAGGATAGTCCTGTTGTTTTTTGGCTTGTACCTTAATTCAAAAGCAGAAACAGCAAAAACAAGAGGTATCATATGTTTGGATAGATATAATATTAGCGGCGTTGAGTTCCGCAACACAGCACGCAATGCTCCGGAACTCGGCTGAAAGTGGAGAACGGAGCATATTAACACTAGGTTCCCTCTGCTGTGTGAAGCAGATTTTATTTATAAATGTTACATTTCTTCAATTTCAGTAATACTTATCGTAAATAGATATTTTACTGATAATTTTGATTTCAAATCATTGTATTTGCTTGTGTTTCAATTGAAACAATAAATATGGCCAATATAGTTTTTTTCACAAATTTGTCTAAATTTTATTATTTTGTTCAAATGCGTCCACATAATATACCTAATTTAATAGTTTATCGCTGAATCTTATTACTTATACAAGAATAACACCAAGCTTGTCGTTTTGTTGGCTATCGGACGATGTCGAACGTCGGCTTGCATCAAAGCCGTCGGTCGCCCCATGAGCGCTGCGCCTGCGCCGATGACTCGGCGTTTTGCGTCGAGAGTGCGCTGTAAAATTTTTCCTTGTGCCTTCGGGTTTAATCTTATGTTTTTATTTCAATCAAGAATTACAAAATAGAAATCATAACAACATTTTTTTATTCGAGCAAACGAGACACATATCAATTTGATGACTAAACTCTGGATGAAAATACTTTCAATTTCCAATCCACATAGTATATTCATTCAATTTAGAATTTATTACTTAAATTATTAATTTTATTATGTACATAATTCTCAACTCTTTACTCATACAATTACATTTCTAATTTTTATTAGTTATACCTTTTATAGATTTTTTTACCATTTAATTGAATATCCTTGCGACTGCATTACCACCAATTAAATTGCATTCACCGTGAACTCAGAGCCGACCCACTTACCTGGTCTCAATTACATCCGTCCGGATATCCTAAGATAATAATTGAGGACTTCCTACCGTTACGCCCAAACTGAATCTTATAAAAAGGTATAATCTAGAAGAAAAGTTTTGAACGGGTTACTGGAGTGTCGGTTTCCGCTCCTGTCTGCCATAAATAGAGGAATTCTTTTTCATGTTTGTGAAATCTTATTAGCATTGAACCACTATATATATTTTATTCACAAGAAATACTTAAATAAACTTTTTTTTTATTTATATGCTTTGATACAAATTTATAATTAAGTTGGAGCTGAAAATAGTAGGAATTGTGTTTTGTAAACATTGATAATTTCAATTGAAGAAATAGTATCAATATTTAAAAATCAGAAATCATTTTATTTAATTTAATAAACTTTTAAAGTATATTTTATTATAAATACAATATCCGCCATTTTGTACCAAAATATGCACGTGCAAACGGTGTAGGCTTTCTAGTAACCTAACCCCGCCTCACGGTCTCACGCAAAAAACCGAAACTGAACACCGACGGGGGGTGTGCGAGCCGCTAGATGGAGGGGATAAGGCACAATATGTAGAATGTGTTATGCTATGTATGTATTTGTCTTTGTTAAATAAACCATATTTATATTTAAAACATCTGCTGACATAATTCCAATTAAAATTTAGGCTATGCATGCAGATGTATAAAAAATCTAAGCTATTATAAAAAAAAATATTATAGCTGAACCGTAAAAAATATTGCAAAATTATTTAAATATAAACATTTTGTTACTATGGAGAATATACAATGTAATGAGCCTAATTAATATATACGATAATCGTCTCCATATCATGAAATACAGAATATTCAAATCTATTAATATAACAATGTAGTGCTAATAAAACCTATCCAGTCTAACATGAGCCCCGCGTGTGTACGAATCCCAACAAAAGTTATCCAAAGAAGGGTAAATGAACTAAAACGCTAAAGGTCTCGATAAAGAGGTTGAATTATAAAGAGCTATCGTGAATTGTACACTTGTAAACCTGCTTTGTTAGGCGGCGCCTGCCATTATGGACTGACAATACAACTTGTAAGAAATGTTTTTTAGAAATCCTTCATTCATAAAACTGTTAGATGCGTTTTGTGGCAAAAGCCTTGATAATAATATAACCTGTTGTCATTTATTCTCAATGAATTTATTTAAATGGATGATGATGACAATGAGTGCATGTTTCTTTGACATTTTTGTCGGATGTTTGGGTTTTGTTATTTTGCTTAGCTGCTTTCGAGTTAATTCTGTTGAGATTTTTGTACGACAAACCATATTTTTGAGATTTTTTAGTCTATTCTAATAATAAGTATAATATTAATAAAGTCTTATTTCATGTATCATTAAAATTTCAATTTATTTAAACTAAATTAAACCGATTATGCTTAAACATATTATTTATCACCCGTTGTTGGATTATATATTAATTATTGTTAATATTTTAATCAGTAGCTGAATTCAATTAAATAAATAAGTAAAAATGGCATTGGTGATAATAGATTTTAAACATGGAACTCATCGTAACGGAATATTTAATTTAATATTTTTTATGATCATAAACATTAAACTTCTGATATCTATAAATATCCTGATAATTAAAAATAAACGAATGAAATCTATTCGAATAAAAAATAAAATATATTTAAAAATAATATCCAACCAAAAATAATGTAACAGACGAGGCGTTCACATATCCACGCTACATCAAAACCATACTTAATGTGTGTATGTTTAAAATAAGAACCATCATCAGTCAAAACTTGGTACAAGCGTATCTTAACGATTCCATTTACATTTAAATTATCACCAAATAAAAATAATACATCTTTTAAATTTTAACATTGATATAACTACCTACATATTTACTATTTTGTAAATGAAACTTGAACAAACGTTTAGAAACGCCAAAACATAGTTTTAGTAGAAACAAAATGAAATATTAAATAACGAAATATCCGAGACGTTCTCATATATAGCCAAGCCATGTACCAAGAGGAGCCCTAGCCGTACATAATGTGCACACGCATGCGCGGTAAGGAAGCTGCGCGTGAGATCCGCGCCGCAGCTGCGGCGGCCAGGTGTGCGGCCCCTCGCCCCGGCCCGGTACTCTTGCGCACGGTATTTATATATTTGGGAAGTATTTATTTTGGTTAGCTATATTTTTATATGGTATATAGTGAAATGGATTATCGAAAAAAATAATTGTGTTTTAAATTATATGTTTCTGTTAAATTAAATAAGGCGAATTATGTTTAAAAAATACCTTTTTCAATGAACAATACATTGAGATTTATTTAGTAAATATATTTATTAACGTTTATTAGTATTTATTTATAATAAAAAAATAAATCTTATATTCAACAAAATAAAGCTTTAACATAAACTATTATTCATATGAAATATTTATATATTATTCACATATAACAGTTAAATAGAAAGAAAAATAAGTCAAAAAATATCAAAAACATTCACGACTGTACCTCACTACCCTAACTAAATCTGTGAATGCTTGCGCAAACCCGCTTTCATGACATAAACAGTCCATCAAGTATCGTATTTATTCGAGTCGAAGCACGAAATACGTAATCTCATACTTTATGGCTAAACCCTCATGGGGCCCCGGTCCCCGAGTAATTATCCTTCATGTTTTTATATCTGATTTTTAGTGAATTATTATTTACGGTTTTGGTCTCGACCATATTGATATTAAACAATTTAATTTAGAGGGATTTTGATCTTGTTCACTTATTTAGTTTATGTTAGTTAGATGTATCGATTGTTTGACTGTTTAACTAATTAATTTAGGCAATCAAATATTATTACATACACATATTTGAAATTGTATATTTAATTTATATAAAATGTTAAAAAAATGATGCTTATGAAATCATTTATATACCTACATAACTTTATTTATGGTATTTAATATGAGTGATTTTATTATAAACCTAATAATACATCTCAAAAAATTTAATGATTGGCTGGAGATCCAGTTATAACTTAATCTATTGAGCATAGAAAACGCTTAGCGCTTAGAGTAGTGTGAAAGTATTTTTAGAATCTAAGTAACATTTTCTGGCCATTATTTGTAATCTTAAAAAAGACAATAGATGAATTTTCGTCACTTTAGAAAAAATAATAAGGATCTGAACTATTTAATTGGAAAAAAAACCTTAGCTATATCATATTAGTTTTAAAATTACTAACATTTACAAAATTACTTACCAAACTTCCTACCACAAAGTTGAAAAATTCAAAATTCTTTCAAAAAGCATCCATCCATGAAATAAACCGTTACAAACTGAAGCGTTAGTGGGTACCCATTAATTGAATTGCCGTCTCTGAACTCTGTAGGTATATGGAAGATCACATATTTAGAGCATTTTACATCGCCTGTCCTCGATGTGGATGATGTTTCTAAATCGACCCAGTCTCATCTAAAGGTGACAATGCGCAGTAATCACTTTCTGCGTGATTCCGTGCAGCCGAGCAAACAATGATGAAAGAAATTACTTTTTATAACACTACTTTGATTTCTTTTTTTTTTTTTGGTATTTATTTAGAGTGAANTTTGGTATTTATAAAGAGTGAATATTGGACCTTAATTGAATTTAGCCTTGCCTCGATTGAATATATCAATGGATTGATTATTTGGGTGTTTTTCTTGTTGTTGAAATTTAAATCGATATTTATTTGGTATTTTATGTTATTTATAATATATTATATTAAAATATTTTTTTAAAATCATATATGTATACCAACGCACTATTACACTATTATTGCACAAAATTAAAAAAAATAAATATAATATATTTTGCAAATAATAGCTTAGATTAGGTGAATATTTGAATTCAAGTCATGAATTTTCTATTAATTTAAGTACATATAGGTACATATGTTTTAAAGTGAATATTTGGAAGCACAAAAATACTGCAGTTGCGAAAGGAAAGTATGGTGTGGTGAGTTAGGAATTTCCTAATTCGATGAGCGATTAAGAACGTGCGAGTCGGCCACACACGCTCATATTGCTTTTGGATATTAAAAGCTTTTCTATCTCTACGATTTTCAGATCGTATGACAACAACTTTTATGTCTTTGTCCATGAAATTATTTATTAAATCTTCATTTTACCGTTACCTCTTAAAAGCTAATGGTTAATTAAATGAAACTACCATGTTCGTTGTGTATATGGTGAGGCGATTAAAATATAGCTAAATAAGAGAAAATAAAAAAGAAACGAATTCTTTTTTCTGTTAAATTTCTCATTTTTTGGATCTTATTTTTTTTTCTTAATATTTGTATAAGATTTATATTAGGCAGCTACCTACTACATTATAAATCTATAGATGGTTAGAACCTAAATAAATAAATATAATAAATTAAATTGAATTTAGCGATACCTAAACATCAATTAACAAAAACTGTTCTCATCCTGCGATATATCGCATAATATAAACGTCTGTAGATAGTATAGCACAGTGCGACGCGGGCGCACGGCGATTTGTCGCATTTCACGCCACGCCAGCGGGTCACGGCGCGGGGTCACGTAGTCATGTCACGCGGACTTTCGACCGGACACGCCAGCTAATATCGATCTGGGTTTGAGATACGTGAGAGAGGAAGATAAAGTGGAATGGACGACATTTTAGGTGTGAATGAAAACGATGTTTGCCAGTTCAAATCTTACTCGCCGTATATTATGTGCTGTGGAATGGGATCCATCGACCAGCACATAATAATTATGTCATCGGCTTAGAACAAAAATAAGATTGGCATATATAAATTTCTCTTTGCCCTTCTTACATTTTGCGCGGGAGCTAAAACTGATATATAATGCATAGACATAGTAGAGTGGTTTCTTCTGTATGTTTATTGTTTTTGTTTCATTTTATAAAGTAAAGTGTATTCTTAATTTGCCACTACCAAAATTTAAAATATCTGTAAAAAAAATTCTAACAAGTAAAGCATATTACACTGTTCAAGAATATTTAGAGGATAAGCATGTATGGAATTAATGTCTATTGAAAGCGCGTCTATCTGCACCTCAAAAGCCGGCAACGCAACTGTAGCTCCTCTGGCGCTGCACGGGGTCGTGGGCGGCGGTGATCATCATCAGGTGACCTGAACGCTCGTTTGCCTTGTCCTTTTTCCATAAAAAAAAAATGTTATGCGGGATAGCTGCTAGCTAATGTTTATAGATTGTACCATTGATTTTGAAAAGAGCAACTATTGAGTTTCTTGCCGGCTCTTCTCAGCAGAACTGCCTTCCGAACCGGTGGTAGCTTTTTGTTCATATGTTCATTCGACGATTCCAAAGTGCTTATAATAATTGCCTATTTGAATAAAGAACATTTTGAATTTGAATTTGAATAAAAAAGTGTCAAAATGACAAGAGAGCCCTTCGTTGTGGCGCAACGAATGATTGTATACGCGACGATTATGTGTTTGATTCCTACTCAGGGGTATAAGTTATTTTCATTTCCTCGCTCTCGTAACAAATTTGCTTCCATCACTTAACATGAAGTGTCTCAAAATTAGATGGTGTGTGGGGAACGAAGGGTTTTAACACTAAGGCACTTTTGCCTACTCTGTTATATACTGGATACAGTGTGAAGCCAGGATAAAAAAAATGTTAATATCAAACAATCTAATATTAGTAGGCAGTAGGTACGTACTATGCCATATAACGCTATCTCCAGCTCTTTTGAACCATTACCACTGTTTCGAAATAAGCTGCTCTATTTATTTTCCACAACTAAAAGCGCGTATCTACCAATAACTACATCACATACTAGCATCCGACCAACCTAGTGATTCCGTTTTCCACAGCTGAGTGAGAACGCGCCTGACTTCCTTCCGGAGCCGCGCCCGCGCAGCTTCCGCAGTCACCAGACCGGCGCGATCAATGGATGTAATGTGAGTATATGGTTAAAAAATATTTTATAAGTAGTTTTATATTATTTTTCATTATTTTGATGTCTTTGATATGAGTTGTTTTTACATTATATATTTTTTTTTTCATATCCTTTACATATTTAAGTTACATACTTCCATACAATAACAACAAGCATTTTTATGTTCCTTTATCTTCAAATAAAAAATATATATCTTAAATCAGCTTCACGCTGTATCCCGCACACAGCAGAGTAGGCAGAGGGAGCGTAGTGTTAAAATACTCCGTTCCTCACTTTCTGCCGAGTTCTGGAGGCATTGCGTGTTGAGTAGCGGATCTTAACGCCGCTCTTTGACACCAAAGCGTTATCTGTTTCGTTTAATTTCTGAGTAAAATTCTATAACGATTTAGCATATACATGTGTATATATACTGTTTTAATACCTATATATATATTATAAATGGAATCTGAAACCACTACTTTCGTCTTAGCCAGATATTTTTCGAACACACATACCATTGTGGCTACTTGTATCAATCATTGAATTGAACGTTTTAATTACATAAAATGATTTATAGAACTAATAGAATAAATAAGATAAGGAAAATAATCAAAGAAAATAAAAGATAAGCTAATATAAAATATAATAGAATTTACTCCATCAAAATTACATAAAACAATTTAATAACTAACAACGAAATGCAAATAGTTATTTGGAACAGATGCAATTGCATCGCCTCATTAGTACCTAGCTATCTAGCTGCCTACTTTTGCAATGTTTGCATCGCCAAATCATTATTGCAATCGCCATCCAAGATCTTAATATTAGCTGAAAGATATTCAGTAGTTCCATAATGGACGGAGTGACGTTGATAAACGATGTAATTGGAATTAGTCGTATTAAACAGCCGTTATAGAAAGTGCGATTACATTTTATTCATGGAGGTCGCTACACGTGTCGAGTACAAAACATATGAGGTACCTGCATGGTACGAGTACGTAGGCAGATTATAATTGCTAGGTTCCTAGAACGTTGGTGGAAATCAACGTGTGTATAGAAAATACTATTAAATATATTTACAATAACAGCAAAATCTAATAGGGTTTTTTTTTGTGGAATATTCGAAAATGAAGTTTATGAACCTTTGTTGGTGATAAATTATAATTTTAACACAGTTCATATGCGCTTGTAGCGCTTATATGAAAGCATTATTGTTTTATATTTTATAGTTACACTGGTCTAGTTAGTCAAATTGCGGCGTTTTTCTCCGCCACTTAACACGCACTGTTTATATGTTCCCTCTGCCTATCCTGCTATCTGCGGGATACAACAGGAAGCTAAAAAACACTATAAATGCGAATACTTAGTTTCGCTACAATTGCTAGATTTTACTAAGTGTCAACTTAAATATGGTGTCACCTAATGCCCAAGCAAAGAAGGTCAGTGGCCAGTAAGAGGATAGATCAGCTGGTAGCTCACATAGCACGCGCAGCCGCATCCTGCGAGATGAGACGCGCCTTCCTGCACTATGCGGTTGCACGCGCCGCTGAGCGCGACCGGGTGTGTGCGGTCAGGTTGACCATGCGACAAGTGATGCTGTTTTTTATAATAGTTAAATTAATGGCTATTTTAATCGTATTGATATAATTAGTAATTATATTATTATTTCTTTGGAAAGAGTTGTCAAAATCTATCTATCATATACTCGTGTGTACAAAGGTAGATTATGACTTAAATTATCACCCAGTTTTCAATTTAAACTTTTTTGATTTTTACAAAATCACGTAGCAATGCCTCCAGAATTCACTGAAAAATGGGAAACGGAAGTGTCTTCATGGAAACGGAGTTTCCTAATACTAGGTCACATAGGAAGATAAAAAAAAGTAGAAAGGACTTAATAAAACTCACAAGTGCTGCCTATCTGTCAGTTTTGCACCACTATGACACATTTTTAGTATATCATTTTTATATATTCAAATCTTTATTTTTTTTATAAATTACCTTTTTTGTTGTTTAAAAATATATTTTAAATATATGTAGTTTGTTTCTTAGTTCGTAAAACCCAGTAGTACTACTAACCTGAAGCTCCCCCAACCAGGGCAGATCGGTATAGCATTACGAGCAGCGGCCGGACATCGCGCGCCCACCGTGCAATCTCGCTCTCGTTTGTTAATTATGTCCACCACAATTACACCAGCATCGTTATAATAATGACAATAAAATGTCATTTATTTTAACTTAGAAATTATATTATGTCATTATTTTTCTTTCACAAGATAAACTAATGAAATGAATGCATTATTTATTGTTTTTTTTTTGTTAATTAAATGTTAGAAGTTATAGTTGCACGCGTCAAACAATCAACTGAGATATTATAATATTTATAAGAAACAGTTCCTATAGCAGGGTAGGCGCTGCATCTTGGTGGAACTCAACGCCGTTCTTTGCCTCTACACCAGAGCGAAGAAATGAAAATATAAGTTTGAATAAATATTTCGATTCCTCGACAAGGGATCGAACCCAAAACCAGTCGATTTTACAGTGACACACTTGAGCCCATGCACCGTACCCATTTTTACGTAGCATTTAAAGAATAAATGGTTTTGAGCATACTTTTACGAACTCATTGTGATTAATTTAAATTATTTTTAAATTAATACCTACCACCTTAAAATATATTTAGGTACTGCTATACTTTTAGTCAGTGTGTCATTACTCTAATATTAAATATATAAAAAAAAATATAGTGATTTTGTGATGAAAGTGTAATTTAATGATTATTTTTCTATTGTACCATAGTAAGTAAGTTGTTAACGGATATCGTTGAAGTCTTCGATATGCAACTTTATAAAATATGCACTCTACCTTCACACTCTAAAGCGGACGTCAAAATACTTATGAACCACAAACATAGCATTCAATATTTGAAGTAAATAAATCTAACAATATCTATTATAGAGAGGGAGAGAGAGAGAGATAGAATTGACACTTTATCATTTGATAATAGTGAATTGACATAATACACTTATATTCTATAGAAATTGAATAGACACCAAATCGTTTAATCCAAAATTTTATGTAAATTCGTAGCACGCGTCTTAACACCTCTTTATTATGACCATCGACGTTACGTCATTTATGCAATAGAATCCCTGTTATAGGGAAGAGATACAAATAAAAAAATTTACACATAAATGCGGCAAATTCCATAGATATGCTAAGCTTTATTTAACCTGACGATATTTAAATATATCATTTTATAATCACGGCCATTGAACTTTTGACGACGGATTCAGTCAATATAAAAAGACTTACGAACGTGGGTATATACTTTTTATTCGTTTCTATTTGGCGCTAATTTGTACAGTAGGTATAAAAACGCTCGACTTCAAATAAAGATTTACTTTCTCTTTTAAAAACGTGATTACTTTATTTAAAATTACTTAATACTTTGCAGTGTAATTAGACACTGTTACAACACTGCTAGGAAAGTTTTTTACCATTTTTTTTTAATAAGAAAGCATTTGTTATTTTGTGGCCTGGATTTTTTTAAATATCTATATTGTACGATATTATTATTTCAAAGAAAATTAGAATATTTTATGTACCTACGTTCATGAATAAACATAAGAGTAATTTTTCAGGATACTGAGTATTGACTTTTAGAATCTAGACATATCATATCATATTATAAGTATATTAACATATCACTAAACTCACCAAAACTGCCATTAGAACGTAAGTTCATCACATACGAATTGAAAAATAAAATAATTGTAAAACACTCATTTACCAATTATCCACGGATCTTGACAATGAGGAGAGCTGAGTCAAAAACAATCAGGGGTCATTGACCGTTCGAGTGGCATTTATGCGCGCGTCTGTACTTCTTTCGTGTGCCATTGTAACCCATTGTTATCTATTGGTGTAAATTGTTCAAAGCAAACAGTATTTGTGCTTCTTTGTATTGTAATATCATCTCAGATCACAATAAGTGCGAGTGTAGACATCAGGTGAGACAATACCATAACGTATTTTTTTAGCACGCTGTATCCCGCAGATAGCATGGTAAGCAGAGGGAACAGAGGGAACTCCGTTCCCAATTTAACGGTGAATTCTTAAGGCAAGGCGTGTTGAACTCAACGCCGCGTGCTTACTCAAAACCAAAGCGAAGAAATGAAAATATTACCTATATATTTAATTTCCTCGAGTGGGAATCGAATACACAACCTGTCGCATTTACAGTCACACTTTGTGCTATTCGTGTGTTGTCTGTGTGTTAGCCTTTAAATAATTATTACAAATATATCCAATAATATGTAGTAATTAGTATTAATACTTATTGGGTGCTTACGAAGTAAACGGTTCACTGCTTTGTTTAAAACAACGTAAGTCAATAGTGTATGCTTCTCTTTATAAATATAACTATGAATGGTTTTTATACAGTCATTGTTAACTAATTAAGATGTTTGTTGTGTTTTATTGGAACTGTGGGTCACCGGGTGAGTGGGTGTCTGTTTGTGTCTTTTACTGCTAAATCGATTCTTTTGTTAATTTATGTTAAAACGTTATTTCTCCTATTTGTTATATATAAATAATTACAATACATTACAAATAAGACGACAATACTAGTAATTTAGCAGAAAAACAATAGATAATCGCTTCGCAATTTAGGTGTCATTATCATTGATTAGTTAGTTAATATATGTATTTTAGATATTTATTCTACATTAGTTATTATATATATAACTAAATATATATTTATAAAAAAAAATGTGTAATTACATAATCTAAATATCATAAAGGTATAAACATAACAGAAACGACGAACACGTGCACAAACTCCCATTAAATTCGCGCAATAAATAAATACCAACGCACAAATTATTTCTTTTGAATATATTTTATACGCATTTTAAAATATCTTTCACGTGGGATTTATGATGGCGAAACCCGTTCGAAGGGTGTTCTCTTAGGGAGCGAAGGGGCTGCTTGCAACCATTTTCTTACGTTTTTTTCCCCAGCTGCTATAATATGACGACATGTTATAAATAAAATTGCGATTTTGACCCGTCACGCAGACGATGCCTTGTCATTCCCTAATAAACTCGTATTCTTAATACGTTGCAATTGAGGTTATTTTCCTGTAAACAAGTATTGGGAAATTGAATTTTTATCGTGGTTTTGCACCACAGATTCGACACAGGACGTCCTTTCTGTTTCGCAACAATTATATCTGTACCGAACCGGAGCAGTTTGAATACACACGTTATGATATTAGACCTTAAAATATAGATTGTTTAAGCATATACTTTTCAATTAAATATTATTTTTGAAATAGTAAAATATTTTATTTTAATATATATTTCATTCGACTAGAATAATAATTAAACTATATCACTACATATCAGTTAAAAAATTTGGCAATTCATTTGAAAAGTTAAAAAATATTTATATATATATACACGAGTATTATTAAAATTAGTGCACTTTTTGTAAAAAATCTCAGTCGACTGCACGACAAGCCTACAAATACCGTGGGAACCACCTCGTACTATGTCTTTCTCACTTCTACAACCCCTAATACGTGCACCCTGCTTAACTAAATCTTTTTCTACTTACAGCGTGAGACAATTAACTTGTAAATTGTGTTTACGATTATTTCTACACTATTTTTTATTTACTGAACTAAGTCTAGCAATTAAATGGATGTAAAAAAATATCGTCGGCTTCGAGAGGAAACTTACTAAATTCGTTTTTTATGTTTTGTTTTTTATACCAATCGAAGTCGAAAAAAATACCTTTATTTTATTTCATATACCTAGTAGAGAATACAAATTATTTTTCCAAATTTTTAAAAACGGTTTTTCCCATCCTGATAATTTGCTTAACAGGCTATTAGCAAGTTTACACTCTAAGCCGACGATGTTGTAAAAAATGTACAATTTAGAATTTAGCGAATGACGTAAAATAGGATCTAAAAAAGGAATTCCTGGGCATACTTTTTTTTACTTGTGTTACCGAACAAACACTATCGTAACATTATTATAACGAAAGTAATAATTTCGGATCGCACAGCCGATCGGGTGTAAAATTACATCTACGAAAATAAATTAAATAGCAATCACGTAACACCATCTCTAAGTTACGTTCAAATATCGTTACGAGGAATAAGGCTTGTTACGCACTAACTTTAATGCCTTTTTTGACTATAAATTAAATTTTTCACTATCGACATATTAATCAGTAGTGTAATTTTTATATTGACGTTCAATCAGTAAATATATATATTTTAATTAATTTCAGGAAGTTATTGTATATTTCAGTATTTTTTTATTAATTTTTTTTTATTTCTCTTTTGTGTTCATGAAATGAATATCTTTAATGTTTTTTTAATATTTATTGGTATCAAAACATTTTTATTTTTTTGTATACGACAATTGCATCTGCATCGACCCTTAAAATCAGACATAACGAATGGACCGAAAAATAAACTTCCCGAAGCACAATTACGCGAATATAAAGTTTCTTTGAAGGAAAAAGTAACGGGCGACTGTTCTTACAGGCTCTATTTTTACATTTAATATTTGCATTTCAATTACATATAGGAAAAACAAAATACAATAATAGATTTCGATTAGAAACACTTTTTATATTAGTATTAATTAAGAAAGCAGTCTCAATGTAGAATATTACTTAGAATTTTGTACTCAATAAAATTGTTTTACATATCAAATTTGAAGATTTGCAAAATAGGACTCTCGTAACTTTATGGGTGGCGCTAACCGGAAGTGTCTCTAAGCCGAAAGTGGTGGTCTGAATGGTTGGTGAACGATATTTTTTATATTAAGAATGAGACAGGAGAATCTTATAAGAAGAAAATAAATAAAATCTTATGCCATTTTTCTCAGATATGCTAACTCACCATAAACAATGTTTACATGGTTTTTTTTCACATATTTTATAATTCCTTATAGTAAACAAATGTGAATAAAAGCTAAAACATTATATTATAATTTGTAACATAAGTATACTCTACAAAAGTAACCTGACAACATTAATTGCTTTCAACGTTAAACGACCAACGGTTATAACCAACCCTCACAGGGACGTCCGTTTTAGAATTATTGTAATTTAATAACCCTCTCATACTCGTTATATAACTTGTTCCTTACGTCGAAAGCCATTCAGTTGCAAAATCACACAATTGATCACTTGTCTGTCCGTCTTTGTCAATGTAAGCAGGAATAGACAAAAATAGAAGCATATATATACATACCTAAATTAAACTATTGGATAAATTTTATTTTGAGAAAATTAAGTACGTATTATGTAATCAAATAGAAATAATGACAAAATAAAAAGGCACTCTCAAATTCAACCTACCGCATAATAGCGGAAGTTAATACAATATACTGAAATTTTAAATTGATATAAAATTTTATTATTAACACATAAAATTTACAAAAAACCCAACTGGGCACAGTACAGGTGTTACCTAACCCCAAACTGCAATACCGACCCCTGATTATGGCAAGTTATATGCAAGTACCTAATGCTATACAAGTAACAAAAGTGTTTCCTATCATAAATTCGTACTTATATAGATGGATATCACCACGTGGTCATTATTCGAAAGATTTAGAGATATTGCGTTAAAGGCATGTTTAACTTGCTTATCGCTTGTTCGGCTTGTAGATGTGGCGATAGCGTCCGACCCTCATAGCTTGACTTGTTTCTCATTTAATTTGACGCCTGTTAATTTGGGGTGAGAAAATTAGTTTTGTTCTTGTAGCGTTTATGGAAATTCTACATGTTAAATGATTAAAGAAGCAATATGTATGTATGTTATATCAAAATTTAATTTTCAAATCGTGTTAGCTCTACTAAGTACTAGTTTTTAGATGGCTAACTTAAATCCGATATAATTATTTACACTGAATTTTAAGACTTTACTAAATCTGTGACAGAAGTCGGGTTTTCTAAAATTTATTTACAATACAAATTTCAAATGTATAAAAAAATCTAGCCAATGTAATATATCTTACTAGTCAACTATAATATCTTACTATCTTACTAGTTGATGAACACCAGTTAATATTTTATCATCTATATTTTTACTTGCAGTTACTGTTTTCATTCAAAAATGGTCCTAGTTCAGACCATAAAAACTTGTCATTAGCATCGCCTGAATTGTAAATGCAGTTCAATTCTCACGTTAATACTTTAATAGAAGTAACTAACGGTCACTGGTCTAAATCGATAGATAATGACCACCCGACCTCGTATTCATCCGTAGGTACACTTAGACCCGTTCGCCCCCTTTGCGAATATTTGTAAGTTCCTTAAATTGATACTTCGCACGTACTCTATACAAATAGTACCTACAAGTCATCATTCATATTACTTCTGCTATTTTTAATTTGGACAATAATCCATGGTTCCATGATACCCTTTTGATAGCACAAACAGGTTTTACTAAACCTGCAAGTGGTTTAACATATATAGTTAACGTTTTTGTATGTTCATTGTTGACACTAAGATTTTCTTCTTCGTTTGTTGCTTCATTATTGAAATTAATATATATTTTGTAGTAAACTAGCAAATACGTTTTATTTCATTAGGAATTTCTATGTCTCGCTCTGGAGTCGATGCTAAGCGCAGCGTTGAGTTTTATCATTCAAAACGCAATGTCTACGGCGTACAGAGTGTCTTAACACTAGGTTACCTCTGCCTACCCTGCTGTTGAATTTATTAAATAATAACTCCATATGATCCCGTGTTAAAAGAAGCGGTTATCCAATTTTTAATTCAATCAAATCGGTAGTAGTATAGCGGCCAAAAATAGTTCGAGAGGGAAAGTATAATTTGCATATAACAATGCGACACCTGTTAGGCCGGCACTGTGGGCCGTGGGCGTGTGTCACAATGGCACTTCATTCAAAATAACAGTTGCAGTGTAAATGAACCTTTTTTATGATAAGCCGTCAAGGTCACCCCGCGCTATCATCTGTTCGCTTTGTGACCTTCAATTATGATGACCTAGCCTAGTACCTAATTGTCTGGATGTATCGTCGATTCAGCTTGGTTGCAAGTTCAATATTGTAGTAGGTACGGGATGTATTAAGTGAGGTGAAAGGAAATTTTTGATTAAAGTATTGTTTTTTTTTTCAGGTTCACATTGTATCCCGCTTATAGCGGGGTAGGCAGAAGGAATGTAACTCTTCTAACACTTCGCTCCGCGGAAATCTGGAAGCATTGCGTGCTTAGTGCTGAAATTCAACGCCGCGCTTTGCCTTGACTTCAGATCGAAGAAATGAAAATATTAAATATTTCATTTCTTCGAGTGAGGATCGAACGCAAAACCAGTCACTTTTACATTAACACACTTGTGCCCCTATGCCACTGCTGTCCTGGAAATATTGTAATGTTAGGTGCTAACTAAAATATTTAACACTTTTTAATTTCTGCATATGTTACATAAATGCATAAATAATTAATTAATTTGTCATTTTAATTCTATACACAATGTCTATTTTACATTTAGCCTTACTATAAAAAATAAGAAAGCCATCAAAATTATTATAAGAATATTGAATTTTAAAATCAAATTGGCCATACCATTTTTCTATAATTCAACTGAAGTCTACATACTCCATATACCTACTACGTAAACACTATGTGGAACGCATCTGTGTAAACCAAAGTTAGAGGACGTGCCTTTGTATGCTCTTGCGACTAGAATGTGAAATAATCATATTCTAGTAAAAATGCATGGAGTCGATTATTTATAAATAATAACTTTCACTTAATTATTGGTTACAGTTTTTGCTATAAAATTTTGTTACATTTTCATAACTGCACGAGTAGTGCAATGATTTCCGTAGGTACTGAACTGCATATATAAAATATTTATTTTTTTCCACTGGAATCGAACCAAGAGCTTTTACAACCGCATGCTTTTGCCCCTGCACCACACCTTAGTTCACATCTTAGATAATCTATATTTAATTTATATAAACTCAACACACAATGTCTCGAAAATTCGGCGGAAGGTGGGGAACGACGTAACTTAACTTTATTAAATGAAAAAGTAAAAAAATAACACTAAGTTTCCTCTATCTACCCTGCATTATACGGGAGACAGCTTGAAGCTGTAAAAAAAATTAGCAAAGACTTACAGCACATGTGGGAAGTTACTACGAATACAGTCACTTATGTATATGACATTAGCAAAGTAAATATTACACAAGTACACCATATAGTGTCCTACAAAGTTAGAGTTTCTCAAAAAAACTTCTCTTTTCTAGTACTTATTGGTTGGTTTCCACAGCAGTCTTGAACTGCTAATGACCTTCAGCACTCAAATATTATTAGATTAGCTATTTACGTACTTTAAAAGATAAAATAACTTCTAAATTACGGACATCTGAAATAGTATTTTACAGTATTAATGCTTACATTTACATAATATATCCTATATGTACTTACAGGATTTACTTACATATAACCTAAATTATAAAAAATGTATAGATAGACTGTTTTCAGATACACTTGAATATTTTTTGCTGTTTGTAGTAGGTACACAATACACTTTTCAGTCTACATTGCATTGTGAATTTAATTAAAATTGCATCTATCTTAGAATTACAAACAGCTAAGTCCTTTCAGCATCTTTTTCAAATAACATTTACAGGCGAAAGTGATAGTTACAAGATTCGATCTACGTACTATTGTGATGCAATCACAAAAAAACTATTTACAGCTAATTAAATCTACCCACGTAGAGTGGCGCAAGTGGCACGCCTCCGCGCCGACGCTTAGATCATTTTAATTAAGCAACTAATACTATATTTTCCCCTTTAAAATAGAATTTATTTTACGTATTTACTTTTATATAACACAGTGTATTCGATTAGTATCATAAAATTATGTTTTGCAATGCAATTACTATTTAAATTTTAATTGCATTTATGATGTTTTATTGATTGAACAACTGAAAATGGTACAGCGTACCTTGCTGGGCTGGCTGGCTTTACTGGGTGTGAGTAGGTTGAGTCTTTAAATTAAATATATCGCATTAGAAGCTAGGAATGTTAACTTTGTAACTAAAATGAGAAATTATTCTATATCAAGCTAATGAAAATGTTACCTACAAGAATAAATATAAAATTCTGTATTTTAGGCAGATTTTTGGAACGAACAAGAAATATTAAATTGTTTACTGATTATAGTTTACGAAGAAAAATATATAAATGTATACTCTTCTTCACAGCCAACGTCCAGACCTCACGTCCACGTAACATCCAGCTAGACCAGCGACTTCCACGAGCCGAGCTGCGTGCGCGTAACGAGCGCTCGTCAACACCTACCGATAGCATCGCTATGACTGGCTGGAAATTATTCCGAATCGTAATTACGACGATTATTCACGGCCGGCCGGGGGCGGCAGCCATTTTTCAACAGTCACCGTTCTTAATTATGAGCCTCGCTGGACGGCTGTCGAAGCTTTGAGCCGCGCCGTCACCTCGGGCCGACTCCGCTGTCTCTACAGCGTGGTGACTGGTGAGCTTAGTCTTGAGATATCCTATAACTGTTAACATTTCCTAAATACGAATTCGTACGAGACTTAATTAATTAATTTCATTATAACATCTTTTTACTTAGGTAGAAATGAAACTAAATAAATGCTAAGCATTTAACAATCATAAGCGTTTCTACAATTCAAACATTTCTATTGTAACTTAAGTTCGAGAATATCGAAAGGTTTTAAAATACTCCACTCACTACAGACAACTCCACACGAGAGCTCGACTAGTGTTTATTTATCATTTTTGAAGATTTAGAGAAGACAGATGGAATGCTGCTTTTTTTTTTTCATTTAAGGATGATGTGTGAAGTTGAAAAAATGTATACAGAAAATAACTTACAATTTACGACGTTTAAATTGATTTACGACTGGTGCAATTTTATGCAAGTCAACGCACACCCTTTTATTAAAATGTAGTCATCTCTTACTAAGAAAAGTGGGATAGCAGGCATGATTAAAATTACTACCATGCTAGTTCGAGAAACGACTTCTAGATAATAATTGAAATCGGCGTTTGGTCACGACTGTAGTACCTATATACAATCGTGTAGATATTCTTTGACTTTTTAAATAGAAGAAAAATATTTATGTCTAAAACATATGATAAATAACAAACAATATGACAGATTGTGTGGTAAGTTGTGTTGAAACGCATTAGCTTGTGAATTCGATTCCTAGTCCAGGAAATGAAATGTTTCTTATTATCTTTTTCTTCGCTCTGGTGTCTGGCGTCGAGGCAAAGCGCGACGGTGAATTCCGTCACTCAATACATAATACTTCCGAAATTCAGGGGGAAGTAGGGAGCGGAATATCTTAACAGTACATAATATCTTAACAGTCCCTTTGCCTACTCTGCTACATGGAGCATACAGCGTGAAGCTAAAAAAACTTGAAGAAACAAAACGCTTTTGAGCCCAAGTGTACACAGCATATCCCGGGCGTGCTGACGCCGGCGCGTCTAATCGCCGTTTATTGGAGAAAACCGATTACTGACTGCGGCCAAAACCGTTTCGACATGTCACCAATGGGATTGACGAATTTAACTGGGCCAAAGGCCGTTACTTTAATTACATACCTATCCTCTTATTTGCTTAAGATTTTAAGCTATTTACTTTATAGGAAAATATCTACTAACCCAGAAATTAGGCAGAAGGTTTTTAAAAATTACGCTTATTTAATATAAATATAAAAGTATAATTAAACATTAAGATAAAATAATGATTAAAAGTTAATGAATTTTCAAATATAAAGTTACCTATTACTCCAGTTTCAAACTAATTTAAGGAAGAAAGGCGTACAAAATGCAGTATCATATATTAACTTCCAAGAACTCCACCAAGGTTTACATTCAATTTATCCCAAAAATAGACTAAAGCAAGATTAATATTAGCTAAGTTAATTAATAAATTGCCTTACGCACACAAAATGATAACACAACGGGCCGTACCTGCCAGGCGTGTTGCGTGACGGGCGCTTTCTCGTAAAAACTACAAAAAGTAAATTATATCGATGGAATCGATCGCTTGATAGATGGTGAGTGAGCATTTTTTAATTTATTTCAAGAATCCCGCCGTCTAAGGTCAGGACGTATGTATATGTTTCTGTAGGTATGCAATGGGTTCTTTATAATTAAATGTCTTTGATTGGCATTTATATAAAGTTTTCTTAAAACGAAAGCACTAATATGTTTAATATTTGATATTTTCATTTTAGGTTAGACTAACTGGCCTTAAAAATATATTTCATAATTCAAATGTAAATAAATAAATTACCTGGGTAAAGGTAAACATAGTGTTAAGACACTGCGTTCCACCTTTGTCTACAAGAGCAGAGAAATTAAAATAATTTAAATTTCATCATTCCTTCGAATGGTGATCAGTCTCACGCCACCATGGTATGCATTAAATAATATAACATACTTATAAGTGTTTACGTCAAATTCCTTATAATATGTGATATTCCTTTATATAAATCGAATGCATATATAGTATTTAAATATACTAACAGAAAAAATCTTCAAGTGCGCTAATGTTTATATGAAATTTATCATATAATATTAAATTATATGCTAAGCATAAAGAATTCGCGCAAAAGGGAGATGGAGTGTCTTTAGACTAGGTTCTCTCTAACCTGCTGTGTGCGGAATACAGAGTGACTCTAAAAATGTTTTTAAACATAGACATATTACGCTCACGGAACCCAAATAAAAGTAAAACAACGGTGGACCCGCGAGGTTTTTTCATAACAATTTTGGCTCAGGTGTCGGCGGCTATTAATATTAATTGACATTTGTGAAATTTTGCGTCTAACATTTATTATGTACGAAAAACAATGACGTTGCATTCTCACTAATATTATTTTATTACTATAGTATTCGCACTTTTATACAAAAATTTTGTTAAGTTGTAACTTCTACAGATCGCTATGGCACAATTGAATCTTATCAGTAATGAAATCGAACTGATATCTTTCTTGTAAGTTGACTGTCTACAATATGAAAAAAAAAGCTTTACCCTGCATCTTACATTAGGGCATATAGTATTTTGTCGAAAAACATTCTGGTATAACTTTGTTACTTATAAACTTATTGAAATAAAACAAATACTGAAGGTTAAGGAGAAGCTGCGCGTAAGCGTTTCTGAATTTAGAGTGAACAAACGCACAGGCAAACCGACAAAAATTTTAAAAATAATTATCTTTGGTTGGTAGCTTATGAAATACCATCAATAATATTTTTTCTTATAGATCTTCCATGTATAGAAGCCAACCCGTTACGATTATTGTATAGTAATTATTTACGTGCGCTTAACGCTGTGTACATCGTATCAATGTCCTCCAAAATTTAGAAATTTTAATGAAAATCAAACGAATTTATACAATAATTAACGCGGCCACATAAATCTATCAAAATGAAAATATTATAATTAATTAGAA
This sequence comes from Heliconius nattereri, assembly GCA_013403645.1. NCBI lineage: Eukaryota > Metazoa > Arthropoda > Insecta > Lepidoptera > Nymphalidae > Heliconius > Heliconius nattereri. Next base: position 3,391,955 of record JAAIXI010000230.1, read on the forward strand.
TACAACTAACATTAAATAAATATCATAATAATATTGGGGATTTGAATATAACACAAATATCTAATATATAGAATTCATTATGAATCAACTATTATGAACTAGAATGTGTTTTAAATTAATTAAACAGTCAATTTATTTGATTTATATAGAAATATTAGATTTAATACTACAAAATTATAAATATGAAGATGTTAGCTAATAAGATGGTATTGTGACCTTAAGTGTGTTAATGGCCTTAACATTTAAATAGCGGATTTAGTAAACAGGTTACATAATAAACTTTAGCTTATTTCCAATATTAAATAAATACTTAATGATTTAAGGTAGCTTTAAGCTTTGGAAACGTTCCTTTGAATATAATTTATAATCATTTTCGATGTTAATGTTTTTCTTATATTTTGTAGAGTAGATACATATTATGTCCCTATTTTCTGTTTTTCTCTCCCGAAGATGTTGTAGCAATTGGCAAACATAAACCTTATTATTTTAAATAAGCAGATTAATCGAAATAATCATTTATTTTTCTTGATTAAATTGAATCATATCATTCATAAAGGCCATTCGATTTAAATAACTAATTTATAATAACATACAAATCTGTACGTTTATTTCAACTTAGAAAAAAAAAAAACAAAATACTTCAGTCTTCTAGTTAAAAGCGTAAATAGAAGCCGAGTAGCGAAGCGTGCGTGTCATTAACATTCTAATTTTAAATGAACCAATGAGCCCTTGTTTTAATTGAGTTATGGCGGTGTTGCCTGTGCTTGTAGTTTATAGTTAATATTTCTTGTCAGCGCTTTCCTTATCTAATGAATCATTTAAAATATGATGTGGTGTTAAATTTAAATATGTCGATTTTATTTATTTGTAATAGTCACAAGTTAATTTATAGTGGGGATATCGCAGTAACTATATACATAAATTAAACCACAAATTAATATGTATTAATTACTCGTATTTGTGTTTTATTATGTGTTAATACTTTTGTAAAGTATATTAAATATATTGCACTATTTTTTTAGCTTCACGCTGTATTCCGCACATAGCCTACTTTAGGCGAAGGGCCTAGTGTTAAAACACTTCTCGCCGAGTCCTAGAGGCATTGCGTATTGATTGGCGGCAGTCATCGCAGTGCTTTGCGTCAACACGAGAGCGAAGAGATGAAAATATTAAATATTTCATTTACCTCGAGTGAGAATCGAACCCACAACATATTCGGATTCGTATTATAAATAAAATAGCGGTACTTCACAAATTATTTATGTTTTTACAAATATGTGTGCACAGAAATTTCTTTAATTAGAGCTGGTAAATCATATAATTCCTATAGGTCCTATAGGACTTATTTATTCATTAGTACCTATAGGACCTATTTATTCATTATACAACCACATACTGTGTAGTGGACATATGTAGGTAAGTTTTTAATAATGAGACGGTACGACATATTAGTTGCAGCTAGTGGTTAATATAGCAGGTTACATATATTGAAACAATGCGTTCTCACGAGGTAATGTACGTTTATTTTGGACGTAGTACGTCCACGTAATAGTATAATGATGTTCTGTTTCTTTGTGCGCCAAGTACTTACCTCACCTTCCCACGGAACTAGACTGACTATGGCTATGTGAGAAATATCAATATATCGAATATTTTCATTTTTTTTATTTATTTTGTTGTATCTGTGATAGTATTGTTTATTTTTTATTTTTTTTCCTTATGTGTCTATTGAGGCCGTGTTGGCGCAGGGAACATTTGGGGAACGGAGTGTTTCAACACGAGGTTCCCTCTGCCAACTCTGCAATGACAGCGCTTAGCCTTAGCTTCAATAAGAAAAAAAAATGCGTTATGTCAGGTCGTAAATAACTGTAACTATGACGTCCACTTCCGTATCATTCTGTTCAATTATATTACGAAAGCAATTATTTTCAAAATCAACATTATTCAAAGAGAAACTAAACTTGATTTTCATCACGGTCAATAGTCCACCCAGTAAATTACAATATTTTTTTTCAACTTAAAAACCATTTTCATTCCACATCCATAAAAATTTTCCTTAAAAAATAAACCTTTAACATTTGCATGTACTAAAAGAGACGTCATTTAATAAATCACCGGGTGAAATATTGGTGGACGGTCGAATGGCGACCTCGCTTCCGAAACCCATCAGAGACGGGCAGCAGAAACAAAAAGGCGCTGCCGCCGGTGCACTTCCGATTGCACTGCCACGCTGCCACCACCACCACTGAAAAATTACTGATTTAATACATTGTGAAGGTTACGTGTAATAAATGTAATCACATTTGAATGTTTTTCCTTAATTTCAAAATAACAAAAGGTCGCGATAGCTTCTTGTATAATTTACAATCGATTAATGTTTATATTTATTTTTAAGTATTTTATTTTCTTATTAAGTCTTATGGTTATTGATTTTATTAGAAATTTTAAATTATACTCCTAAAGTTTGGACGATTCTAACTAGATTATATTCAGTGATTTTAAATAACTTAGGACCTTAATAAATGTAAGGTTTGTTTTCATGGCATTCCATCAGTTTCATCAGTCTCTTGATTGCTTAAATCTGACTACTAAGCCAGAGGTCGTAGCTCCAATCTCATCTTAAGTCTATAAATCTTCGTATAGACATATAAAATCAGTGTCCCTATAAAAATATAGACTATTAAAAATTAACTTGACTTACACGGACAAATCTGTACGTCACGGTGTCTTTTTGAGGATAATAATCTTTGCTTAATGTTGCCAAATGCGTCATGCAAGTGTACATTAAGACCTGACATTGCCATTTCATATTGAATACTTTTTATTAAAGTCTGTAACGGCGATAATATATAACAAATGATCACCATTTGTCACTGTGCCGTCTCGTACAATCCGAAAAACACCTAATGAGTTAGCTGACGAGTTTCGCCGGCAATAAATGCACTAATTTCGCTTGAAAATAACAATAATAAACCTAAGCGATGTCCTTAAAACCTTCTCAGAAGATGACGCATTAAGTTTTAGTAGAAAAAAATGACAATTATAACTTTGTTGTTGAAATGTTGGGTCGTTCGTGGAATGAAACGGGGAGCTTTCCTTTGTTTTCGCCGAGCTCACGGGGCGCGCTAAATCAACTAGCCGACTCACTATATTTGTTTTCTCTAGCGTTGTAAACATATGTTTTGACATTACACTTTTGTCTTGGCATTTTTTTTTTATTACAAATTTCTTTATGAAAGCCTATTGCTGGTTGTAAATCAACGGGAAACAATCGGGCGTCGACAAGTGGCGACGTCTCTTAAATAGTTAAATGGAAAAACAGACGCATGTTCGTAAATAAATGTATTGATAGAGCAGCCCATCACTAGCTGTTACGTATAATAGCAAACAGTTGAAGATAATTACTTTAAATATCTTTATTAATGTACTATAATGTTTATTTTTGTTAGGTTTTTTATACTTCGTCTTGCTATTTGGTTTTTGAAGAGAACTGTAAATATATTTTATCTACTTTTTAGAGGCCGTCTTGACTCAGTGGCTACAAACGTGGTTTAATCGTGGTTCATGATTTGATTCCTACTTTTGGGCAATGAATACAACACGCAGTGCCCCATCCGGTGGAAAGTGGGACAACGGAAATAGGAGTGTATTGACATTAGGTTACCTCCGCCAACCCTGATATACCTACTTCCATTTTAAAATTTATACGATTATAACTTTGCTTAGTAATAAAATATATATTTAAAAAGGTTAACACACTCTAATCTCTATAAATTATATTTATCTGTAGCCTGGTGCTAAAAGGCAAAATTACGATTTTACTGCGAAAGAAATTATATTGGTTAATGAAATAAGTGAACGAGTATTATGGTATGCTCAAAAGTATTAAAATGGTTTCCTACATTTATAATATAATTAGTAAATTATTCATTTTCACAGTTTGACCGTAAAAAAAGAGGGAATAGTGAACACGTCACTAAAGCTCTGTACACTTCCGCCATTTGCGTTCAGTATTAATTAAATAGTGATTATTTAAGTTAAATAATTAAAAAGTGGCATTCAGGGCGCAGTGGGACAGTACCTGGTACTGGCAGGCGTGGTAAACGAACTGGTTGTTAGTTGGATTCCCACTCGGGGGATTTTCATTTCACTCGATTAAACATGCAGCTTCATAAAAACAGAATAAAATACACAGTATCCTTTGACGTCATATTCCACTATTAACATAAACTAGAATCAAACCTATAATTACTTATCGCACATTGGCCACATCCCCCAACATTTATATATCGAATCCAACATTGTAACATATGAATAAATACTAAGGACTAATGTCCAGTAAGGGTTTTTTAACAGTCAGCTATAACAATCCTGGTTACTTTTAATGTCTCCCAATTACAGTCTTGACTCGTTTTAACGATTTCTTCGAGGCTTAACTATTCCAATTTTATGTTTGCCGGACGCGATGCGAAATGCCTCGTGTTAATGCTTTTCAAATAAATATTGAAAGCATAATTATATAAATACTAGTCTTTTCGTTTTAGTGCCTATAAAAAACAATTTAAATTTAACACTCTCCGCTTAAAAATATATATTTTACGCGAAAAACAAGCTTTATGAACTTAGAAACTACTTATAGAATAAAGATTTATTTTAAAGTATTTTTTTTTCTATTGTCGTGATATGTACTTGTAGTTGGTTATAAAATCCATGCACATGAAATTGCGGGAGACAACTAGTCACGAATAAAATGGTACAGGTTTATGATATTTATATATTTGATAAATTTGAATAAGTTAGTTAAGTTCTAGGCGTAGCGTACTATGGCAAAATTATAACTAGGTATAGATTTTTTAAATTCTCACTTATTTCGTATCAGCCAGATTGCAATCCGCTAAACTTTTGTCTCGTCCGTCGCAACTTACGAATTTTATTGTCTATGGCTTAAAATGATATACGACGGCTCTTAACTGGAGAATCATAAAATATTTTCTGTTTGTGAAATATTTCTGAAGCAATAAAGCAATAATTCACTACGGGACTGCGGGGAAGATGGCCAGCTTTATTTGCCGTCATAAACGTACTGTTGATGGGTACTTTTTTGCTGGTTGCGCCGTGGAGGCTGCGCATGCGCTTGCACATAAAACTTTCCTTTATCATTACCGAGATTAGATATCTCTTATTGTTACCGTAGGCTGCGGATATTTTTATACATATAGCCCGTTTTATGTATCTCTAAAAGGATTCATGTATTTTTTTTTGTTTAGCCTTCGTATTAAGAATGATAAAGTTCAGTTCATTTTTTTTTCATTTAAAATTATTTTTCCAACTTTTACAAGGGAGACAGAATATCTTAACACTCATTTGTAGACACGAAACACGTCTTTATACTATAACATTAAAAAAAAACATGGAAAATATTACGATTATTTTATTGTATTATTCTAGATAGCCTACTGCCTGCTTAACTTTATTTAAATAATTTTACAAAAGTTACAACTAACATTACAGTGGGGCAAATCCCCCAAACTGAGTACTTTTTAAATACAAATTCTAAAATGTCGGACGCAATTTAAAGAACTATTTAAATGTTATCTTATATCTCTTCATACATCTTTTATCTCCAGCCTGGTCAAAGTGTCGGCATTTTACACTTCTCGTGAAACTTTGGAGTGTCGACGGGGGGTTCCATTAGTCAGAGTGATTAGTTCTCGACGCGTTACGTTTCAATGAGATGAATAATCACCGGTTACAGTGACAAATGTGCGCGCGCGCACCTGTGGAGGGAGATGCTCCTCTTTCAAGAGGCCGCTCCATCACTCAGCATCACTCTATGTAACGGATGAAGATGTATATGTTTATCAATATTAATGTAGCCTGTTATTTTTAAAATTAGATGTTATATGTTATTATGTTAAAAATCTAAGTTAACGTCATTATATTAGCATGTCATTATTACTTGATATTTCTGTCATTTATTTTCAAGTCATTTATGAAATTAATTAAAAGGATTTTTTTCATATTTTTTCAATATAAATAAATAATATGTAAATTGCAATGTATAATAGGAATACCTATTATACGTAGGTAATAACCTATATTATTTCCACTGTAAAATATTATTATTTTAATCCTAGTTGTGTTATCTGTAATGTTCAATATTATCTCTCACTGCCTCCAAAAGGATCAATTGCAATAACCAATCAGCCCCTGTTACCCCTTTTCTTCGCCATTTTAATTTTATTTTTGTGAAAATGAAATCGATATTTTTATACTACTGTCATATCGGTATATTAACATCGATATATTTCATATTGCTGTGATTGAACATTGATTGAGTTCTTTGAGTTACGCCGCCGTCCATAGTAAGATTTACAGCTGACGTTATAGCTGCAGTAGCTATGCCATACGACCGAGATGCATGAGGCAAGCGATAATGGTAAATAAACGATATAAAAGTTATTTAAAATCAAATAGGGAAAAATATACATATATTATATAGTAATACCTAGTAAATAATTGCATACTCTACCTATATTATTACATTTTCACACAGATGTAGGTATCTATGTAGGTTTCAAAGAAATAAAAACGTATAGATCCTACAATTCTTGGTAAATTTATCATATGATCTTTTTAAGACTAGAAGCTTTTAAGGTCTTAAATATTTTCGAAATATTAAAAAAGCACATCTATATAAGTATTCCAAGAATCTACTATAAAATTATGTAAGTATGAGGATATTATAAAACAGACATAGACACAGTACATAGATAGAATATGAGTACATAAGTCACTCTGGAACTACGAAGACGGCACCACACCGGCTTCATAAATCAAAACATTCGTGCCTCGATTAATCAAACTTGGAGGATATCTCAGGTTTAACTCTAACACCTGTCAGGTATTCGTAATTAGGATGCTGTGTTATAATTTTTCAAACCTAAAATCTTGATATCACCTTATTTGTGTACCTATATCTTTTTATCATAATATTTCACTTCCTTAAGTGGGGTTCAAACTCACAACCGTCGTTCAGTCACTCCATTGTGCTGCTGCGCCATAAGGGCCTCGTTTTAGTAACTTATACCTATAGAATTATTTAACATGCAAATAAATAATTATTAGATCTAATATACATTTTTGTGTCCATAATTACCTGCCTTCCAAATCATTAGATTTACAATTGAAGTATGCAGACTGCGGTTGCCGCGGTGACCGGCCGCATGCCACACAATATGATGCAGCGTTTTTACGTGCCGGTCTCATTTGTAAACTGTTTTATACCTTTTTTATATCTATAAATATTTTTACGATACATTCCTCACTGCCATTCGATCGTAATCAGATTAATATTCATCACGGGCTCGCGCTGCGATTTAAATATAAATGAAAATAAAAGTGATCTTACGCCATCTTGCGAATGAGCTGTCAAATTAATTAAAAATGGCGCGAGGTCACGTTGTTAATTTTCATAGTTATGTTTATGATATAATTATTTTATTTTACAAAAACTCTTAAGAATTTGAATAAAAATGTTAATAATGTTTTTTTTAAATGTGCTGTAACAACTTTTACTTTTTTATAAAATATATTCATATGAATCACAGACTTACAACTAAACCTTTAACTAGTAAATACAGTAAAAAGCCAATTTGTACGAACTAATATTTTTCGAAAAGTCATAATTTTATTATGAATTAACATGTTTATATTGAAACTCATTTCGTTCGTGGTTTCATCGGTTGTTTTCGCCTTAAATGCAGTACAGACGTCCGTATGTCTGCATTATACAGTATATTATTCTTTAAAAAATATTTTTATTTCAACTTAGCTCCGTACCGGCTGGATGTCAAAGATATGACGTGTTAGATTGATTATCGAATGGATGTTAAAATACGTTTTACGACTTTGAGACGCGCTTTCTGTGTGCAGCAGATTCGTTTGTGGTACCTACCAACCTATTCATATTGGTTAAGCTCGGCTTAATATCTTGAAGTTTTTTGTTTCAAAATATTTAATTATGGTAATTAAAGTTACTGTTAATTTCATCATTATAACCAAACTTTAATCTTTATATAATCAATTTCAATATAATAACTCAATTGTCTTTCCAAAATATTTTAGATTTCTTTTTATATTATAATACCCATAATATAATCGGAATTGAATGGTTTATGCTTTTTACAAGTAGGTATTATATAGGTGCTCAGAACCATCAACGCAGAAAGACATAAAATAATAATTTACAACTAATAAAACATTTATTCCAAATGGTAAATAATATAGCAGATTAATATTTATTATCTATAAGCTTCAATCAACAACATAGAGGCCGTTGTGATGCACTAAGATAACCTTAGATTGTAAGCGCGGTGGCTGTTCGATTCGCGGGTTCGATTTCCATTCGGGAAAATTATTCAAATACGTTCTGCAAGAGAAAGTGGGACGTTGAGGATGTTCACTACACGCAATAATTCGAAAAATTTATGGAAAATTTGGATAATGAAGTGAAGCAGGGGAAACTCATGCAGCTAAAAATATATTTATATAAAAAAATAAAAAATATATACATATAAATATATTTGACATTGTCATATGTCATAACAAATAACAGTTCAACGCACCCGCAGCAAGCCGTGACGCCTAAAAATTCATATCGTATTAGTCACAGTAAAGTAAAGGATTTTAAAAATAAATTAAGTATTTTATTTTTTAACAAATTAAAAGAAGAATAAATAATTACGCAAAATAACATGTCAATAGGTAATAGATTTATAAAGCTACATCTAAAAACAGTATAATATTATAATATTTATTATAGGTACATTCATATACCTATCGGTGCGGAATCTATCAATGTTTTGTTTACCTATACATTTTTAAAATGTTTTCTAATGGCACGAGTTCTGGTACCGCAACTTTTTTTTTACATGTTCTCTAAAAATATTTTGTTTTATTGTTATATTTATACATTTGATTTTTTTTATTACCCGGGATCCAATTTCTATATTACATACAGATTCTATATAAAAACGAAAGAAGAAAATATAAGCAATTATATATGTATATTAAAATGCAAATTTATGTGTGAAATGATTTTAACAGCAAAGTACGGTCGTTGACGATCATCATTATACTAAGTAACTGTAAAATACATTAACAAATATCATGGTCAAATCGGAAGCGGAAGTTCCCTTTTGATTGGGGAGAGCATGCGCGCGCGCATACCGTTTCCTGTACCTACTGCGATTTAGTTAACTGTGTTGAGTAGATATCTACAGAAATTTCGTAACATTACATTTATACGTAAAAAAACTTGGAAGACATTATTTTGCTTGTCTTATAGAATTTTGCAAAACTAAGCCCTCGTGTTTTCTACCTCGCAGCTATCTAGCAGATACGTGAAAACAATATATAAAATGAATATCTAATTATATAAAAACTTAACTATCCATTACTAAAATTCACATCTGGTAACCGAAATAAATAAGGTATCCATCATCAACCGGAAGATTAATTTATATAATCAGCATTGAACAAACTCGGGCAAACACAAGCCAGGGTCCACGGAAGCGGTGCCCTAATGACACGTTCTAAGCCGACCACGCGCGAGGCATCCCACAATTTACCTGTTACGAATTAGACGCAACCCATCATTTAAGTATCGGTAGCTAGCGTGCATCGTTATAGTAATTTGATTTCTTTCACGAATCCTACGGCGCCATTTGGCCGCTAACAGGGCCGTTAGGGCTCATCATAAAACACAATTTCCCCTAAATTTGTAAAAAGACAACACCCGTAACTCGACATGAGCTAAGCGGATCTGACGTGAGCTTCGTGCAATTGCTCATTTCTTATTATGATAATTTGCGGCTTTTAACTCTTGTAATACGTGAGAGCTTGTTCTTATGAGAGTCTACTCGTAACAAAGTTAACGTAACGAGATGTATTGCAAGGTTGGTACTTATGAAAATTATGGTCTGTCGAAGAATTAGGTTTGGAAGAGTTCTTGCGGCGCGTTGGCGTGTACCGTAAAGTTTAATTATTAATGCCGCCTGACCTCGTCACGTATACGAGACAGGCTATAATTAACAATAGCGTTTTAATTATACAAATTTTAGATGATTCATAATGTGTTACATATTGGATGTGTCTGAAGATATCCAGTTATTCAAGAGTCAGACGAAATGCAAATACCAAATACAACACTTGTAAGATCCTACAACATTATTAAGCATATTTTGGAATTTGTACTTAATTTTACAATAAAATATTGAAGCTATTCTTAAACTTTTTTTTTCTTTAATATTTTCATATCTTCACTCTGGCACCAAGGCAAAAGCCCAACGTCGAGTTTCGGCACTCAACACGCAATGCCTCGAAAAATTCGGCGAGAAGTGAGGAACGAAATATCTTTACACTGGGTAGATTCTGCCGACCCTGCTCTGTACGGGATATAGCATGAAGCTGATTTGTTTTTATTTTATTTTCTGAAGCTAGCTTTTGCTTACCACCAAACGAACCAAAAGCTAAACACCTAAGTATTTGACAACAAGAAAACCAAGGCATAGCACACACAGAAGACAACAAATATGTGGTCATTTAACAAGAAACAATCTGTGCAATGTAGACAGAGTGTCTCGTGTCGATACATGAGGCAGGTAGGCATGAATGGCGGCGCCCCGCTGGCCGTGAGTTATGCGCCGGGCTCCCGGGGCGCGGCCGCTGCCTTCACACCTCCGCCCGCGTGTGGTCCCAGCTTTACGGCTGTGGCTGCTGCGCGCGCGCACTGCTTTATGTAATAGTGCACCAAAATTATGTGAAACTATTTTTTTTATTTAGTGTAAATTTGTCATTATACAGTATTTTGCCTTGATGTTGCTATATGAAAAAAATTTTACGTCATTACATGAATTTAAGTTTCCGCTTTTTATTATAATATTCTTAAAAAAATTCTCAATACTTCTAATTATCTAGATAGATAGAGAGAACATAATGTTGCGGCACTCCGTTCTCATTGTGAATTTATGAAAAAAGAGTGAATGGTATGGCAGGGGACCTCGGTTGACCTTTGAAAATACAGTAGGTACCTACTGATGATAATGTAGTCACGTAAAATCACGAAGACCATCCGGAGGGAATGTATAAGGAGGTTGATGGTCAGAGGACGAGGAAAAGAGGTACACAGAGATCGGAGTGTTTTGCTATCCCGCTAGGGAAATAGCGTGAAGCTGTCAGTCAGTCATCAGCCTCAAACTCACAATCATCGCCGTTACAGTACTAATGCTTGTAAGTAAGGTACCTGCCTAATAAGGGCTGGCATCTAATTACATAAACCCTACCAAAGCCTCCTAAAACTTCCGACATCACTGAAGTAGATGTCCTAAGCACACGTATTACAATATTAGTCACATTAGTGTGCATACTTCACTTGAAAATTATTTTATATCCCCTACTTGTTACGGCCTGCCGGTATTCCTTCGAGATACGATAGCGGTCGGTCGCCGCGATTTTTATTAGACAGGAAGGAAATTCTAACGTTTAATATATTGTAAGTAAAATGTTTTGAGCCATATTTATTTAAGCACCCGTGAGGTTGCAGGTTGCGTGTAGGTTGCATCCAGAAGCTGTTTTATATATCCTGCTTTTTTATCGTTTGATATGCATTATGATAGGATGGATATTGTATATCAATAAAATGTTAAAAAGCTATTTTGCTTAGAACGCCTGAACAGGATTTCTAAACTCACTACATTAATTAGTACCTACCTACTAGTGGTTTTGTGGCTTATATAAAATTTAATGTGATTGGAAAGAACATACTGAAAACAATCCATAATTAATTGATATCTTGACGTCAATAACAGAATGACGAACGAAAAAGGGAATAGGTCAAAACTTTTTTTATTAGTCTATTATTGGTATTGTACTTGTATAATTTATTAACTATTTAATATCTGTATTGTATGATAGTTTCACCGCCCAAAAAGCTTTGGAAAAGGTAGAGACCAGCAGAGTCTTGCCTTATTAAGAAAGAAGGTGCAAAAAATAAAAAATCCTTATGTATTTACAAGTAGATTTTTATAAAATGTTTTTACTTTATAAACGTAAAATATTATAGAAATAAATGTCTCGGTTTATTGTAATTTAATTTGTACGCTATATATTCTCATTATCGTCCAATATATTACCTACAAATAAATATGAAATATTTAAATTGAGTACACTTTTTATGACACAAAAACATACTTACATATTTATAGATTTATTACCTTGACCACATGCGTATACCTAAAAAGTCATCTAGAACTGAGAGTCAAAATTGATTTTAAATTGCCATTTCATTTTGAACTTTATATATAAGACTTATAGAACCCATTACAACCTATGAACTGTTGGTCACTTGGCCTTAAGTCCGGTTATTTATAGCGTCCTACTGCCCGCAGAGATTTATGCAGCCACAGGAAATCACAGCAGCAATTCTTTTATCTTAACCGTGGATATTTTATTTGGTGCTTTACTGCTTTATAGGAATTTAAGGCTGGAAGTAAACATGCAGTTATAGGAGAAATATCACCTCTTTAGAGCAGACTAGCATATTTTAAAAAAAATAAATAAATGTAAATAAAAAAGGTAAATTATAAGTGTGTCCACAATAAGCAAAACATATTCAAAGATATTAGACATATATATTTTACAAAAACTTTATAATACAATACTATTAAAAAAATGTTTACGTATTTAAAAACAAATTTTGTATTAAAATTGTATTAAAAAATATAGCAAAAGCTTAAATAAATTATAAAAAATATATTAATGATTATAATGGACGATAACGCTAATATTTGTTGCCTTCATATAAGGCATTGCTGTTTTATTTAAATTAGAAGTGATCATAACCCATGCCCATCCCATACGTGCGCACGTAACCTAATGTACGGCGACCGCGCGGGGGCGTCGACTGCGAAAGATTTATTAAATGGCTACTGTATTTACTTGGACTAAACAGCATAAGCTAAATTTATTTCACATTTTGCTTAATTATGTATGTATAGTTACTTAGTAAATATTAAAAAAATCGAAAAAAATCTTATGAAAGTAAAAAAATACTACAACCGTGGAAAAATAGCAAATTGTTTAAAATTAACAATAATTGCTTTGGTTTTGTAGAGGATATTTGATATCATATTCCCATTCTCTTATCCAAGATGTTTATACGTTAAAATATATAATAAACAAAAATATTTTGTTCTTCCAAAATACTCGTATAACCACGCTAACAAAAACTCGACGTACGAAAAACAACTCGGTGCAAGATTAAACTCGGTCCGTAGATCCCATTTGCAGATTAATTCTCTTAGATTAAGTTACGGCCAGCTACATTGTGATATTTTCATAAGAACTTTATTAAACTCCTCCATATTACATAAGTCGCTGCCCACGCTGCACGCAACGCGTCCTGCCCGCCGCATAAACTCGAATATTTACTGTTATATCAATTTATAGGACTATTTTGGGTAAGTTATAAGTAAAAAACTTATTTTGACATATAAATGGTTTACGCGTATCAGGTAACATTTTCGTTAAACCAAAATATTGGAGTATTTACTTAAATTTGTATTAAATCCTTAATTTAGAATAATCATTGTGACAAATTTGTTGTCATTTTAATTTTATTAATAAGGCCATCTTTTTGAATTGGGATACGGTCTTACGTAAATAGTAGTTGAGACTTTTTAATTCCTCTGTCTAGTCAACAAAACGTCGTCGTATCATTGAATTCCATCACTACCACTCTGTCTCGAATGGTTGAGAGCGGTGAATATAGATTTAATTTTGACACTAAGTTCTCCTGCCAGCCCTGGTAAAGATGATGATGAACGAAAAAATATATTGGCTCTCAACTGCACGGTACGTTCGGAAAATCATAGTAACAGAAAAAAATATGAAATATTAAAAAAATATATAAAGGCATTTAAGAGAAAAAAAAATCGTTTTTTTTTTGGTATTTAAAAAGAAATGTTTCATAAATAAGTTTAAGCACGTCGAGATAATCAAAGACGACATAAAACTAACATCTTCCAATATATGAAACTGAGGAATCGTTATAGTTAACGCATAGGTACTTTAATCGAAATCTATCCAATATTTCTTATGGTAACATTTTACAAAGGAATGATAAAGATGGGTGCAAGTTTCACGTAAGCGCGGTAGGCTATAAGATATCATGTTATGCTACCGGCCAGCGCAACCTTCTATTTAGACTGGTCTTCCACAAAATATTCAATATACACAGCTTCACCGCACCGCACGCAGCAGGTTACGCAGAGGGAACCTAGTGTCAAGACACTCCGTTCCCCACTTTCCGCCTAATTTTTTTGTCCGTCAATGCCGGACTCAACGTCAGGCTTTTGCCTTGGTGCCAATAAGAAGTGAAAATATTAATAAATAAAAAAATAATTTCCTCGAGTGGTGATCGAGCCCACAACTACCGCGTTACAGTCACCCCTTTGGGCCTCTGGGCCACAGGGACCTCAAATAAACACAGCTGTGTAATATTCATAAATTGCAAATAGTTTCTCCTAGAGCAAAAATTCTAAGGAATTTCTGTAACACAAGAAATATTTTATAACAAAATTCTACACTTATATACAAAAAGCTAAACGTATACACAAAGCTATGCTATCCCATACTATATTGTAGTGTATAACAGGTTTTAAACTGTATATTGCGCGGAGGAGATGCAATCTGGACGCTTACAAATCGCACCGAGCGACGTAGGCGCGATTGAGTTATTATATCTTCCTGTTAGGCTACTTGTTTTTGTGTTTTTATTAATTACCAGCTATAAATAATAAATATTTTATGTGGAGGTAACGCGACACGAGCGCAGGTTCCCTTGAGATCCGGCTCAGATACTACGGGACGGCTGTAGGTACAGTTATTATTCAACTTTTTACAATGATTGTTTTTATTGTTAACTCATTGTTATAAGTTGTGTGGAATGTATAGTTTTAATATGCGTATTGTTTTATGTTATAGGTCATATTATCGATAGATAATAATGAAGCCTAAGCATAATATCTGTTCTGCTTATTGTATTCTGTTAGAAATATTTCTTTACGCCTTTTTTCAGAAATAAAGACAAAAACGAAACCATCCAATTTTTGGGCCCACGACTGGCAGGTGCGCTCTGGTGGCGAAGCGAAGTGCAGCGTTCAGTTCCGCCACTGAACACGTAATGTCTCTAGAATTTGGCGTACAGTTGGGAGCGGAGTGTCTTAACACTAGGCTCCTGTACCTTCCCTTTTACATATGGGATACATCTTGAAGCTTAAAACAATGAAATACTATTAATAAACTTATTTTCTATTTCATGAATATATTGAATGTCTTCCAAGAGACTTAAATAAAAAAATATTAATAGCATTTCAATTTGCAAAAAGAATATTCAGGTTTTAAGTGAACATCGAATAATCAACGTTAAAATGTCTTCGTTAAGAGACGTGACGCTGCAAGCGAAGGGTTAGTTACGCGAAGAATTTGTATGTAAGCTTAAATAACTTTCATTTTGATGAAAGTTTTCTGTAAAAACAATATTTTTTTAATGTTTAATAAAATGAAATAGTTTTATTTTTGCCGACTTTGCCTACCTATAGATCCATAAACAAGTTTAGGTTAGGCTATTCTAACTATGTTTATTAGTTATTAAAACTACAAAAAATGGTAAATAATATATTGAAATAGGCGAATTATCGAAAGCTCAATCAATTCTGCTCATTACTTTTTCTACCGTATTTTTTAGTAAAGAAGACGTTAACGATTCAAAGTTTAAAAAAAAATGCATCTAGTAACCCCATACTCCTGATATACATAGATATGTTTGAGAATGAGGCCAGTCCGTTTCTATTAAGACAATTCCGTTTTCCACTTTCTGCCAAATTGGAGGCATTGCTTATTGGCGGAACTCAACTTCACGAGGCTGAACGAGGAAATGGAAACGCTTGTGCACGACTGGACTCAAGACAACTAAAATAATATGAATAACTACTCACTTTTAACATATCCAAAAATCAAAACAAGAACATAAAAAAACAAGACATTTCCACAATACATTTATGTCACGACAAAATAGTAGTAAAACAGAAATACCCGTATCTGGTAACGTTGGGCCCGGCCGGGAGCGTCTCGCACGGCGGCGAGCACACGTCGTTAATGTACCGATTATTTATTATCATTATGTGCCATTACCGTCGCTAATAGTCCGCTAATAGTCCGCGCCGCACAACGCCGAAATTATTATGGACGACAATTTAAACGGCTCGCGTTATTCGGAAATTTGGAAGACGCGTGCTTCGAATATATTGTCACGAACGCTTCTTGGTACTTTATCTCGTTTCGTTTTGTTATCATTGTAATATTCATCTTTAGGGTTAGCCAGAGGGTTCCTAGTTACACTTCTCTTTTAATAAATTGAAATATATATATAAATATATATGATTATATATATAGTCATATAGAAATATATAGTAGTAAGAAATGTCTTGTTTTTTTATTTTATTTTATCTTATGGAATGCTGCTATGGGGCAGTGCTGCAGATATCAATTCAATATTTGTTCTCCAAAAAAGAGCCGTGAGATATATTTATAATCTAAGAGCTCGAGATTCTCTGCGAGATGTTTTCAAAGATGCAGGTATTATTACAGTTGCTTCCCAATTTCTATATTATAACATTCTCTTTGTCCGACAAAATATACATTGTCATAGCAAAAATAGCGACAGTCATACGATAGGAACGAGAAATAAAGATAAGCTTGTTACACCAAGTTTCCGCCTCCAAAAAGTTAGTAAATCCTTTATGGGTCTGAGTATACGTGTATATAATAAAATTCCGCAGTGTATTCTTAGTTTGCCACTACAAAAATTTAAAATATCTGTAAAAAAAATTCTAACAAGTAAAGCGTATTACACTGTTCAAGAATATTTAGAGGATAAACATGTATGGAATTAATGTCTATTGAATGTCATGCAGGATAGCTGCCAGCTAATGTAATAGATTGTACCATTGATTTTGAAAAGAGCAACTGTTGAGTTTCTTGCCGGCTCTTCTCAGCAGAACTGCCTTCCGAACCGGTGGTAGCTTTTTATTCATATGTTCATTCGACGATTCAAAAGTGCTTGTAATAATTGCCTATTTGAATAAAGAATATTTTGAATTTGAATTTGAATATATATATTATATATATTTTTTATTATCGACGCGTTAAGTATCCGATAATATTCACAAGTTTTTTATGTAACTTTTTTAAACAAGCTTTAATTTCAACCCGCACAAAAAAAATTAATACTTATCCCGGCCGGTTGTCCTACCTAAGTCATAAAAATTATAGCATAAAATTTAGTATGTATTTTGCAAATTTTAAAGCAAATTGATCGACAAGAAGTGGATCAAAATAGGGTTTCTTTACATCAGTGAAATAACCAAAACTAAAACATTTGCATTGCAAAATTATCCATAGGTATAACGTTAATAAAAATAGAAGTAGATCCAGGCCATTCACGATTAATCACTGCCAATACTCCGAAAACAAATTTTCATTTTCTATCATGATTGCTACGTAGATTGGCAAAATTAAAAATACCTGATGCTTGTAAAAATTGGAACGCCATATGTAAAACTACTATTTAAATGTTGTCGTTTAAGTCCTCAACATATAGTAACCATTTCAATACGAAGGGTCTCATCAGCTACGTCATATTAGGACCGCCTGAGGCTTGAAGGCCACCGCCAGGGATAGGGACGAAATCACATCCATCATACCCAACATATGTCGATATCAATCAGTCGATTAATGAACCAACCATCCATTAGGACTCGCAGATCGCCCTTTAGAAACCGAACTCCTTTGATATTCGTACGTTGTAATTAGTGCCTTGACTTATTAACAAATTGGTTTCGATACGTTACTAATATTTGGAGTTGTATGGTTAGCTTAAAAATAGAAATAGATATGGGTATATTAAAATATTGAAATGGGTTTTTAAATAGTTTAAGTTAGTGTTGGTTTCTTAAATTAACCTAAATAAGTGATAAGTCACAAGCGTAGTGTTTTGCCTTTACTTGTATCTATTTAAAAGTAATATATTTAATGTCTTGTTTCAGATCGTTAGAAGAATGATGAAAGAAGCAATGTTACGCGGACGAAAATATTTGTTGAAAAAAAGTGAAATTTTTAAAGTTCCTTAAAATTATTTTATACTGACATTTCTTACATACGCATAATATGAAAAAAGTAAATGAAATAAATAAAATTGTTTTATGCTAAGTGACAGATTTTTATTTCCTCTCCATATCCATTTAAACTTTCAGCCATTCGTGGTTCAAGACCACAATAGAGTGATTGTAAAAACCATAGGTGGGATCGATTCCCAGACGAGGAAATGAAATATTCACAGGGAAGCGTAGAGTTCCACTCAGCACGTAGGTAATGCCTTCAGAATTCTGCGAAAAGTGGGGCGCAGTGTCTTAACCCTAGGCTCCCTCTAAGCAGGGGGTAAGCAGACTGCGGGATACAGTGTGAAGCTGAAAAAAAAAATATCCATTTAAAATAATCAATCTAAGTTTAAGTAATGATATCCGGAACAGGTAAACGCTTCGTCACTAGCATCATTAGGTCACACACACACCCATCAAAAACGAATGATGTAAAAACAAAATATTGTTTCTCGACACGCTTGTCAGCGCCATGTTGAGTTTTAATAAATTAACTATGGGATGTTAACAAAAAAAATAACAGTTACCTTAGCATAAGGTGTTATTTGTCTTAAGAAAAATTTACGAGTATGTTGTTTTCTATTTTAAATATAAAAATTCGGTGGTAATTTCCTCTACCTCTAGGGTTGCTGTGTGCGGGATACAGCGTGAAACTAAAAAATAACCTAAATCTACCTTAGGCTGAAATGGTTGGTCTTTGTTAATATTCATAAAAATTATTTAATCTCATGTCGAAATTAACATACTTAGATTACTAGGAAAAAAATACACATTGTTTTAGATCAGGTACATTTGCTATAATATTAATCAATAGTATCTATTAAGATCAAAATTTTATTACTAATTTAGTGACTCTATGTACTATCTATTCGTAGTAGAGTCAATTAACTAACCTAATTTTCTTATAATTACTCTATAACATTACGAAATAGCTTAAATTTATTTCCAAATAATTTTTAATATTAATAAATAAAGACTGAAATACCTATATAATCATACAAAAAAATATATTATTTAATAGAATATTACGTCCAACGACTTATTCCTTTAAATGAACTTAATATATAGTTATGTTCAGTAAATTCAATTGTATATAATAAAATTGTGGGAAGGTAACTAATGATCCGTTTCCAGAAGACAGATGTCGCCCGAATAACAACAGATATCGCTATCAATTAAAAAAGCGTTAAAGAACTTTAATTACTCTTAACCAATACTTATGTTAAACCAAAACTTAATTTAGTACCAATACATTAAAAAAATATTAAATTTATGTCCCAGGCTTGTTATGCATACATTACGCCGTTAATACTTATAATAAGTAAGAGTTCTTATATGTAAGCATTGATGGTTCAGTAAATTGGAAATTTATCATAAGGAGTATAATCTACTATTCGTTGTATGTGCGTGAGTTCTTCATTTCGCCATATGGGTAAGATGTCAGGTGTTAGTAAGGGCACATGTCAATAAAAATATGCAAAAAATATCATTTTTTGTAATAATATTGTTTTCAATGATTAAAGTAAAATACAATTCTTCAAAGTTATTGAGAAAAATCCACAGTTTAAAACTATTGAGTTTTCACAATTGATGAACTCTTTTTATTATAATTATAATATTTTAGGAAGAATGAAAGTATTAAATGATAAGCCACTCCATTTTTCAATTTTCGCCCATTCTAATGAAGATTAGTTTTAGATGTTAAAATTCAACATAGTAAACCAAACTGGAATTACTTTTTTTTTGCGTATATGTAAAATAAATAATGCGGTAAATAATATCCAGAACCCCTTCTAAAATAACATAGCAAAGATATAAAACGTAGGTATAGTCCATATTTCAGTCCATACTTTCAAACTTCAGCGGACACGTCCAAGATAACCACACAAGCGCGTTGTTATTCAATTGTCGCCATGAACGAATTCATTTCACAAAACTCATCTTGCGGACGGCGGGTGACGACATGACGCAGATGTCGATGTCCAGCTAAAAATGTTATAGAAGAGACATGGTTTGTTTTACCATCAAATTATTAAGCTTATAATTGATCCTATTGGTAAAATTTACCTTACAGGCATTTAATACGTCCTCACAGGCAGCCTCATAGTACTTGGAATATATCAGGGACAGAGTAGGTACCCTCTTCCCTGCCCACCCTGTGGTGCTGTCAAATCCAGTAGAGCAAAAGCATTAACCTCAAGTTTGGAAAAAAAACAATATAGCTCAGTTCTGTTCTTAGTTTATGACGTTACGAGCGTGCCCACGTTCAATATACCGCATAATTTTGTAATAATTAAGTAGTTAAATTAATTAGGACAAAATTTAAAAACACATAATATTTAAATAATGGAATGGGTACTTGTTTGTGATTGACACAATTTGTTTTTTATAATTTTGTATTATTGTTTAGATAAAATAACAATTTATACAAAAATATCGCATCCAGGCCAGCTACTTCGCTGTGAGCGACGTCGGCGACGCGTGCCCGGAAGCGTCACGGCCGCGTGAAGACCGGAAATGGGCAGGATGACCGGATCCTATCTCCACTGCCTACCTGCCGCCATGTTGTGACGTCAGTCGCCCCGTGACACTATCGTCAGATTGTGGATACACTATTTGGAAACTGTTTAATTTTCCTTTTATTAGTATAAACATTGAATTATAAATATTAAACATATTTTGTGTATAAATTAATTAGTATGATATAAATCTTCGATTGTATAAGCATATCGCACCTTTAAAATTATAGTGACCTAATCCAAAAATGTCAAATTTTGGGAAACGTCGATTAAAGATTTGTACAATATACTCGTATGATACGTTTTGTACAAAAATTAGGCTTACAAAATGATTTTAGATGATACAGTATTAATGTTTTATAAATTAATTCTTGATTTATTTATCTATATCATTTTTGGTAAAATAAAACAAAGGGTATCATATAAATATTTATTTTTATATTTCAAAAAAGATGTAAATATTAGGTCTATGTAGTATTAAAGTGGCAGTTTTTTTAAAAGACTCTTTGATAAATAAGTCTCTCTATTTCTAAATACTCGGTCAACATTTCGTATTTTTCATTAATATGTCAGCTTATTACTAAATTTCATAACATTTTTTGGGTTTGGGTTAATATAAAACTATAAAAGATAATAAAAAAAGGTTTATTACAAAGTAAACTTCTTAAATAATATCCGTCCAGAGAAAAACATTGTAATCATAATCATAGGTTTTTATTTATTAATTCTACATCACAAGTTTTAAAGTAAATTAAATGAACACCGCTTAACATAACTTCTAGCCTTTATATATATTTACAATAATATCACAATGTTAATCAAATTTAATTATTCATAAAATATTAGGTAAGTACTCGTTATTGAGTCTTAATTAAACTAAAAATAATGTAAAATAAAAATAAACTCTTAAAGTTCTTAATAAAGTAGTAAGTAATTAAATGATGGAATTATAAAAATCTGCATAATAGCTAGGAATCATTTTTTTGTTAATTACATCACGTAAATCAGTTTTCTTACGTTCACTTATTTCTAATCAGTCCATTGATTTGAATTCTCTAAATAGTTACTTTTCTACTTCTCCCGTGCGTATAGCCAAATCCAATAAAACTTTATGTCTTCGAAAACTGTGCCTTTTGCCTTCCATGAAGTGACAGTAGAAGAGTTAGAAACGGTATCGTATTTATTTCCTCTAAAGCTGTTGGAAGTGATAACTTGAGTCTAACTTAACTAAGTCGTGACATGTTGCTCCTAGTGCTACATCTTGTAACTCCTATTATTACTCACATTCTACACTTCTCATTCGAGTCAAAATCTTTCCCTACTGTCTGGAAAAGTGCACATGTCATCCCGTTACCTAAACAATCTAATCCTATTCATTTTTCACACTATCGTCCTATTTCCATCCTTCCTGTCCTTTCGAAGTTCATTGAGAAATCCGATCAACAGCTTTCTAACTATCTATTACAAAAAACAATCTTTTAAATACGTTCCAGTCCGGCTTCCGCCCATCATCATCACAGTACATGTTCAGCCTTCATAAAAGTAATTGTATAAATATAAATACTGTAAAATTAAGTACTACTACTTATTTTACTCGACTTTAGTAACGCGTTTAATTCTGTGGATTTTGATGTGTTACTTGGTATACTTTCCACACTTAACATCTCTCCTGCTACCACTGAATGGTTTCGTTATGAACTTCAGGTGACGCAAGCAAAGAATCTGCACCTGGAAGCTTAGCTCTGGGAACTGGGCGGATTTGGTAATTGGTGTACCTCAAGGCGGCGTACTCTCTCCTCTGCTCTTTTCCATTTTTATAAATGAAATTAACAAAATACTATATTATCAATACCATCGACACGCCACTCTTGAAGAGTTAAATACTGCAATTCTGAACCTCAATTCTGGTCTCGCTCATATTAGTGAGTGGGCGACTTTGTTGCCCTCCGTTTGAACCCCTCCAAATCTCAAGGTCTAATAATTGGCAGTAGATAATTACGTGCCAGAGTCGATTTTAAAACCTTGCCTTGCATTAAATTAAACGAGACAATAGTAACGTTGTCGGATTCGGCAAGAAATTTGGGTCTCATAATTGATAACCAGTTATCGTGGTCTGCGAACATTAATGTAATCAGTAAACGCCTACGTTATTCTCTGCACTCTCTTAAACGTCTTCATATTTTTTTACCCATTCGCACTAAAACCATTCCTGGTCAATCTCTTCATCTGCCACTTCTAGATTATGCTGATGTTTGTTATCCTGATGCTAATGAAGAGGCTGTCGACAAACTTGACCGACTTCAGAATATGTGTATTCGTTTTATCTTCGGCTTACGCAAATTTGACCACGTGTCTGATTTCCGTCAGCAACTGAATTGGCGGACATTTTAAAGTCATCCTCTCCTCCTTACTTAAGGAAGCGTTTTCAATTGACACTTCCAAGTGAAAGACCTGTACGCTCATGTGTAACTCTAAGTAAGCTTGAGTACCCTATATTTAATATCTCTTTTTATGACACATCCTTCACAGTTCAAGCAGTGCGCTTATGGAACTCACTATCTAACTCTATACGGTCGGGCAATCCATCTCTAAATACTTTTAAAATCAAATTAAAACAACATTTTCGTAATCTCAATTAGAATCTTTAGTAGTCGCTTTGTCTTTTTCTTTATTAATTTTCTTTTTCTGTTTCAACTCTTTTATGTCATTGTAAATATTTATATGTTTATATGTTTGTATAAGTATATTTATGAAGGTATAGTTATATTGATTAACATTATGTATATTTGTATGTAGGTTTATTATTATTATTAACATAATATTAAAATACCGCACCCGAATCATTTCTTTTAACATCTCCTACATTCAAGGGTTTCTGGATGAGATGTCTATTAGAGATTTTTTTATTTATTTATTTATTTATGCTTTAGTTAGCATTATTATCAATTTTGTCCATTTTCTTTCGTTTGTTTCTCATATTAACTACAACAAATTCTTTTTCATTGTATGAATTTTTTTTACAAAAACAGTAATGGATGAATAAACAAAAAAATATATTTTCTCTAAAATGTAATCAGCACGTCTTTTCATTTTGAAATTTTATTTTCTCCTAATTTAATACCGGTGACTGACAATCTGAAAAATTATGTAAAAATCATTAGTCATCATTTAAAAGAATATAATAATAATAATCAATTATTATACTACTTGATACTAGAGAGACCTATATCTAAAGTAGTCAGTAAATAATAATCGTATAAATTATAAGAGAGACACACCCCTCAATAAGTTTAAATGATATTCAATAATTTTATTATTAGAGACCTTGTTAGAAATAGGTCTTCAATAATTACCTTTTTTCATTCAAACAGTGTCTCAATGAAAAAAAAGGTAGGCTAACGGACGAAATTTTAGTATTATGAGGACTCAACTAGGAATAAGGTCTTTATTTAATTGAAAATTATGACTTGATTTACCTTTATATTTGATCCTGTACTGGTCTATTTCGTATAATGTCCGTGTATAGCTAAATACGTGACGACTCACTCAGGATACTCGCGACACATTCCTGCTTGCGTCACTCTAAAGCTAAACAAACGCGGTAATTGGAGGAAAGTGAAAGAGACCTAAGTATTCGTTTTGTAGCATTTTAAGAAGAAAACGATATGTATTTTATTCAGAGTCGATAAAGATCGTTATTTTAGGTCCATTTCTGACAATAACTCAAGATCACGGTTTTTTTGATTAGATCACTATAATTCTAAAGGTGCGATATTATATACGACATTACGTTTTACATGCTCTACAAACTACATTTAAAATAGAGAACCTTTTGTACGAAATTTTCTCTATGTACCGCGCACAAAATTTTTTGTAGAAGCTATTTAAATACCAGAAATCTAACGGAAGCTTCCAAGCTTTTGAAAAACTCTTTCTATAAAATCTTCTAAATCGCGAGTCTTCGCGACTTCGGAGCTGAACATCCACGGTTATCATTGCGAGAGTATATAATTGTTGGCAATTTCATGTCTCTATTCAACCCATGAATGGCAACCATTAGGCGAGCCTCTCAGCGCGCCCTCCTCAGCTAATAAGTGCATTTTGCTTTACAGGACTCCTTAGTGCCATTTTTAAAAACTCGTAGTTTTTTAAAAATGGCCGGAGAGACCATTCTGCGGAGTTATAATGGAAATTGTTGTTTAATTGACGCTATTAAGCAATTTAGTTAAGTAATTAATAAGATGCGACTAACGCTCTCGTTTCTCCGCAAGAGCAAGAGCCCGTAAAAGAAAATTTCAAGAAAAAGGGTAACTTTCTCTGGATTGTAAATTAAATTATGCAAAAGTAAAAATTATGCTACCAATTTGTAAAACTTCAAAATAAAGTGGAGTTTATAAGCGTAGTGTAATTTGATATAATGGTGCATAAGCATAATATATACGTACCTACGTATGATAAGATACCTCCTACTTATGTTTTATATACGGCCATAGATACATATTTAGTTAAGGGTATTATTACAGTAATTTACAATGTTTTATGAATATTAAGCATGTAGGTACTTGGAGCAGCAGGTGGTATCCGAATGAGAAACCATGAAGCCACAAACTGTGGGCGGGGAGCGCACGATCGGAAAAACTCAAGGACAACAAATTTTAATTGAAGGCTTTATTTAATACATAATATGTTTTTTATGTAAATGAATAAATAAAAGAAGTTTTTAATGTAGGTTAAAACAAAATTATATAACGATGTCGTTAGATTAAAAACTTGTATCATTATTCTTGGTATGGTACATTTACATTATTTTTGGTATGGTAGGTAAATTTAAGGCATCAGAATCAAACTTTTTTATAACCATACATGTTTTAAAATAAGTAAACCTCTTTCTCTAATAGATATAAATCCAGAAATATTGCGTTCATTCACGTAACTAATAACCAAAAACTTTATTACGTTTATTTAATTGTAAGTTGTACACTAACTCTTCCCACTGAAGAGTTTTACGAATTTCTCAAACAGTGTTTCGTACTATATGCATATATTTTAAATATGAAATATAAATTGAAAATAAATCAATCATAAATATTATCTAAAATAATCGCCACGTTACTATATCGACAATAAAAGTGTTTTAACATATTTTTTTGTTAATTATAGTAAAAAATAAATATTATAATTTTTTTTTTTTTTTTAAGGTACAATCGAAAAAATTGGCAATTCGCAATTATAAAAAAGAAACGTCCATACGTCATGGAATGTCTTTTACTTAAATATTGCGTGGCACTGAATGTACCTAATTAGCAAGTAGCGTATATTGTGCGTCGCCATTTAAACCATATTCCATATTATTTCGATNTCCCACTGAAGAGTTTTACGAATTTCTTAAACAGTGTTTCGTACTATAAGCATATATTTTAAATATGAAATAGAAATTGAAAATAAATCAATCATAAATATTATCTAAAATAATCGCCACGTTACTATATCGACAATAGAAGTGTTTTAACATATTTTTTTGTTAATTATAGTAAAAAATAAATATTATAATTTATTATTTTTTTTTTAAGGTACAATCGAAAAAATTGGCAATTCGCAATTATAAAAAAGAAACGTCCATACGTCATGGAATGTCTTTTACTTAAATATTGCGTGGCACTGAATGTACCTAATTAGCAAGTAGCGTATATTGTGCGTCGCCATTTAAACCATATTCCATATTATTTCGATATGTATTATCCCTGAAAACGGTCCAGAGTAAGTCACGACTCGAGGTCCCGCGGGCGCCCACCTGTGCCCCAGCACTCCCAATATAAGGAAATATTTCATTTCTTAATAATTTCCAGTCATTACCAAACCGCAAATTTGTACTGCACCTACTCATGATATGCAGATTTTCAATGCTTTTTTTTTAAAGAATGATAAGTAAAACCCTACATGTTAAAATCAATGAGTCATTCATGAGAATATTACCAAAAATATTTTTGTGGAGGCAGTTCTAGAAGAGCACATCCCTTGGTCATTGCTTAATCTTAGTATTGGTACTCTTCTTTACTCGGTTGAAGTTAAAACAATAAATTAAGTAAACCTACAGACTTTTAAAAAAGTAGTCTTGTGCGTTCCCGTCGATGAGGACAGTGTGTCCTGCGTCTTCGTGAGGACAATACATTTCAATCTAGGTTAAGATAAAATGGACGACTACACTATGTCTGTTATAAAATTTCACATCTTAGAATACTTTTTTTTACTATCACAAATATGTACCTACACACTCTCGTATACACATATAAAATTAGTATAGACGGTCAAAGGAAAAAAAATGGTTAAATGTGGCAATGTAAGTTATTTAGAATAGATATGTGAAAACGCTTATCAGCTAATTGAAAATTATTTGTTTAATTATTAGTTTTTTTGTTTCAATTTCATAAATTTACTCATTTATAATATTTAGTCCAGTTTTTCTAAATTTTTATCCGACCAGTTGCAATATACAACCAATAATTTAATTAGGAAATTAAATTACCTATCATAGAATGACAATGACATTAAAAAAAATATATATATATAAATTTTATTGAAACAGATATTCTAATTCGAAATCCAGTTTTATACTTTTACATATTATTATTGATCACACCAAAGTAACACAATCTGAAATATCAATATTTTCTTGAATATGGGAACTTTGGTTAATCTTCTCTTTGTTTTCTAATTTCACTATCTCACTCCTTACTAGCACAATGACGTAACACTGCATTGCTATAAGAAAAACACAGGAGTTAGATTTAATAGGCCTTAAATCATTTTAATCTTTTCTTTCTTCTCTTTTTATAATCTTTGAACCGTAAAGAAGTTCAAATAATGTTTTGATCGAATTAATATCAATTCTAAATACAGATTCCTAAATAAGTTGCTACTTGAAGCAATTCGGTTGGCTAAGAAACTGAGAAACTGGTAGGTTAAATGCGATCAAAGGATTCGCTAGTTTCCCTAGAACATCTAATTTTGATAATTGAACGAGTAGACTTTGAAAATAATCTGCAAGAAGGTATTTTCTAACAGTACAAATTATAGACTTTAAATAAATAATGTTAAGTATTATTACGATGTTAAATACTAGCGGTGTCACATTGTAGACGCGACGGTTGTAGGTTCAATTCCCGTTCGATGGAATGAGTAATGTTCCATTTCCTTGTTATGGTAACAAGACAAAGCTCTGCATTGACTTTTGGCTTTCAACACCCAATATCTGGAAAAGAGTAAATTACGCATATTACGCTATATAGTGCATTTAAGCATCTCCATTCACTTACCACACTCTTTGCTCTTGTTTTTGAGATGCGTATAACAGGAATTTGAATCCATAAATTCCATCTATATCATAATTATTTTATGATAGCGTCTGGATTTTAAATATAAACAAATTATATTTGAATTTTACTATTGAATTCCTTACCTATGACAAACATAGCTATGAAAGCCTCGACAAACATTCTCTTGGACAAGAGGAAGCAGGAGGGCACTAATGCGGCTAGAGCTGTAGCTACGGCATAGTAGTTGTACAGTCGGAGCATTGCTATGTCCTTCTATAATAAGAAATAACAAAACAAAATATATTTCAATATAAATTAAATCTAGTCCACTTACATTTAATATTTGATTGATCACAGAATTTGCATTTGTTGCCACGATTTTATTGTTTGCATTTAATATGGTCGTACCTATCTAAATAAAAATGCAATGAATAATTTTAAAAATATATCAGATATATATAAAATATTAAAATTCGCCGAAGTGTGAATTATTATCTTCACGTAACGACTAATTATCATTTTCCTTAGAAATCTAGGTTATATTAAAACATATTAATTTAGTTCTGACCTGGTAACCAGCAATGAGAAGCAAGAAATTAAGTATCACTCCCATCCCAAGGATGCTGAAGAGAACAGTGCAGGTCATGACCTCCACCGATGCCTCTCGCACCACGGGCCGTTGCAACTCCGTCGTTATAATCAAACATGTTACTAACAGCACCGAAAATATCTATAGAAAATATACATGCATGTATTACTACAAAAAGATAAATAAATAAATTAAGTAATTTATTCAATTAAAATAAACTTCAAAATTATAAAAGTATTTTTACTTTTTAGTTGTTTGAAGTCGGTTTTAGTTTTTGTTAAAAATTAATTGATATTTAGTTCATATTATTCCCTTAATCAATTTTTTTTTAAATTAAAATATCACCCAAAAATATTTATTAAGAAACATCTTCCATTCTTATACACATATATATATTTTAATTTGTATAGTACTTACAATATTTATATAGGCAAATAAAATAATGCCCGGGCGCAACGGCAAGCAAAAACAACATCTGCTGACATCGGGCACTTTCACATGCATCTTTGTGAGTCAAAGTAAACATATTAAAATAACTATTTATCCAACGAACCAGCGATAAAACAATGACTGTTCAATATCATAAAAACAATAACGTGGCAACTACATTTTATAATTGCATGTGAATTTACTTGTAAATAAAAAATATGGACATTATCGTGACGAAATCGGTGAGCTTCACACTGTATGCCACAGCAACTGTTGAGTTTCTTGCCGGCTCTTCTCAGCAGAACTGCCTTCCGAACCGAGGGTAGCTTTTTGTTCATATGTTCATTCGACGATTCAAAAGTTCTTATAATAATTGCCTATTTGAATAAAGAATATTTTGAATTTGAATTTGTATCACGCAGAGCATGTAAGGCAGAAAGTATGACACTGCATTACTCACACATCACCCAATTTTTGAGAAATTGTATGTTGTGTGACGTAACTCAACGCCGCTTTTATTTTTTAACCAGAGCGAGGAAATGGAATTCCATTCCCTGAGATGGAATTCGACCCACAACCTTTGCGTTTACAATCAAACGATGATTCTATAAGTTGAATATTAATATTTCAAATTAGTAAAAATATATACCTTATTTAAAATAATAATCAATTATTGTCGAATTATGAACTTTAATTATAACATAAAAAATATATCTACTCATTATGTTTTAGTGTGATATTGTGATGCAATCAATTACTTTTGTTTATCTAAAAATTACTTACAATACTTAAATAAAATATCTCTATATTTTATTTTATACTATCTTTTAGCTTAATTAGCTTAATACTTAATAACCTTTAATAACTTTTTCTAGTACATTCACATTTTTTTATCAGAATATCAACACCTATCTCCAATTAAATAATACGTATAACTTCTTGTTATTTTCTGTAAATTAAAACGCTGTTTATTAAAGCGGCCTATATGGGTTATATTATCGACAGGTTATGAATTCGATTTCGACTCAAAGAAATTAAATATTTTCGCTCTAGTGTTGAGGCAATGCGCGGGGTTGAGTTCTGCCATTCAACCCATACTTATTGTATTTTTTTACATTTGTAGCGCAATTATTGTTATTCCATACAACATACATATATGTAATACGTATTTGATTGATACGATTCAAACGTCAAAAGTAAGTCTCTTAAGTGTCACAATTTATTAAGCAATGACTGTCGTCGCCTGCGTAGGCGCAGCAATCGCTCTTAACTCTAATAACCGCTAATAACGTTCAAACATCACGAACTTTACGAGCCTAATGATCGCTTATTGAAAGTTATTGCATAATTGAGCCACCCATGCGACCCTCAGCGGACTCGAACCGATTATCCCCCTTCTGTTTGTTTATTTTTCGTTCAATTACCATCTGGTTCCCGCTAGCAGAGTCAGCGGTATGTTTGCTGATTTAGCTAATAGAGGATCGTAATTCGTACTTAGTAGGGTTAACGTTTATAAGTTAATTGCATATTGTTGGGCATTTTATTTAATTGCTATAAATTAATGTCTTCATGTTTCACAGTATTTTTTTGCAATAATCTTTTTTAAATGTGAAATTAAATTAATTAATTTGTTATTTTACAACGCCCCCTGCGTTCACGATCGCGTGACTGTAAATGAAACACTACTCCTATGAAATGAAATTTCGAGTTGATTTCGGTTTGATAATGTTACATTTTTAAAATGTTATTTCAAACTAAGGATATTTTTTATATAAAAATTTAAACATAGCGGAACTTGAACCCCCGTCCTATAGCTTTCGCTATCCACTATACAGGTTCCTATTAAATATTTTTTTGTTTTTTTATTTTTTATTTCACTCCTCCCAAGTTTCAAATAGACAAATGGGTCGATAGATAAGTATACTTATCTTGGAGATGTGTATATTCAACAAAAAATATGTAATTTTCCCATTGGAGAAAATGACATTTTTAATTAAATTTATATTTTCAATTCTTCACTGTCGAGGAAAAGCGTAGCGGCGATTTCCAACACTCAATACGCAATGCCTCCTAAATTCGTTGACAACTGAGGAACGAAGTATCTTAAAGGGTTCCCTCTGCCTACCCTACTGTGCGCGGGATACATCGTGAGGCTGATGTAATTTAAATATTTTTAAAGGAAAAGCAAATCATTAAAGATATTTTAAAGCGCAATCTCTGTTTAAAAATTTAAAGGACATTTTTTTTAGTTTCTAATGTATCTTCAAACCCGTGTTATAATAACTATATAAAAAATAAACATTGATATGGCAGCAGCTATAAAATATTTAGTGTCGGAAACGGAAACGACGACAATCAACTTTTCTTTCACTTCTTACAACTCGCATGTTAAGTTACTATAAAAACATCTATACCAATATCAATTTAAAAATGCTTTTCCCAAAATAACTCAAATACTACGTGGGGCCAAGTATAAATTTGTATAAAAATTATATTAGAAAAACTGAATGAAGCAGTCGTAGTAAATATATTCTATTTTTACTCTGTATTTCCAAATATGATCATTTAAATTTTTGTTATCTGTGTAACCTCACAGTCGCAAGTCTTACGTGAATTGTATTTAAAATTTTAAAACTTTTATGTAAAAAAGCCTCTGTATATTTAGTGAACCAAGCTTTACAAAACTTAATTAAGCATTAATAGGTAATAAATTAAACTATTTGGATAGTCTTGATAGAATAAACATTTTTAGGTTATATTGAAATAATCGGTACATCTTATTTACGCTTTATAGCTTCAATTATATAATTTTATAAAGAAAACTAAATTTAATAGTATATATATAAAATAAAAGTATATAATTTAACTTTTTATTTTATTTATATTTGATATAGGAAACACCAAAATTCTTACTTCATTATCGTAAACTTTATGCAATTGAACCAGTTTTTTTTTAGTTTTGTTGATTAATATTACATTGTAAATCTTATTGTTCTAGAAATGGCTGCACAACTTTTCAACCGCATTGGTCAGCTTGGCTTGGGTGTCGCCCTTGTGGGGGGAGTCGTAAATTCTGCTTTATACAATGGTAACCAGTGTTTATATAGGGAGAATAAAAAGTATTTCTTTCTAGATTCTTACTGACTTTCCTATATATATTTATGTTTTAGTTGATGGCGGTCACAGAGCAGTTATATTTGATAGATTTGCTGGTGTGAAAAATTTAGTTGTGGGGGAAGGAACGCACTTCTTCATTCCATGGGTACAAAGACCTATCTTATTTGACATAAGATCAAGACCTAGAAATGTTCCTACTATTACTGGAAGTAAAGGTAATTGAATTGAATTATTTTTATATTATAATTTCACTTTTTTTTTCCTATAACAGTCGAGTCAATTTGCACAAAGTCCTATAAAAAACTCTATATATCTCATCTGGTTCTGATTGGAAATGAACATAAAGTTTTTTTTTTGAACAATAAAAAAAATACTGATCTATAAATTATCTTGGTTTTCAGATCTTCAGAATGTAAATATTACACTCCGTATCCTGTTCCGACCAGTCCCAGACCAACTTCCAAGAATCTATACCATTCTTGGTGTAGATTATGATGAAAGAGTATTACCATCCATCACATCAGAAGTGCTAAAAGCTGTAGTTGCACAGTTTGATGCTGGCGAGCTCATCACTCAAAGAGAAGTATGTTAAATTTAATTTAATTTTGTATGACAATGTATAATTGAAATTCAAGCTAAACAAATATTTTATTATTGGCCAAATTTGTATCTCAATTATCCCAAAAAATTGGTCCTCTCTTGAGTCTTATTTAAGTTTCATGATAGGCTGAGACTTCCTTAAGACCCTCTTTTTTTCATGTTCCATTACATATTCAGACATTTTATGTTGAGTGGTGGAACAGCACTTTGTCTTCTTCTTCCCTGTTGTAACACTCTTGTCAGAGGGGTTGTGGTCATCACAAAGTGACATTACCGTCAGATGTTACACACCTCACAAGCATTCGCCACTTATCTCTACTGGCTGAGAGCCTGGTACACTCATGCACTTTGTCTACCAGAGCTAAAATTAAAATAATTGAAATATTGTTATTTTAAGTAGGGACCCTCAGCCATGCTGTTTTCAGTCAGACATTGACCTACTGCACCACAACAGTATCTATATTTTTTTCTTTTTATATTTCTAAAATTACATTTTCAAATAAAGGTAAATTAAAAACAATATATTTTTATTAATTGCAGCTTGTTTCACAAAAAGTAAATGAAAGTCTAACAGAAAGAGCTGGACAGTTTGGTTTAATATTAGATGATATCTCAATCACACATTTAACATTTGGAAAGGAATTCACTCAGGCTGTTGAATTGAAACAAGTTGCCCAACAAGAAGCTGAGAAAGCTAGATTCTTAGTGGAAAAAGCAGAACAACAAAAGAAGGCAGCTATCATTACAGCAGAAGGAGATGCCCAAGCTGCAGTTCTACTTGCAAAATCTTTTGGAAATGCAGGTGAAGGTCTTGTTGAACTCCGCCGTATTGAAGCAGCAGAAGACATTGCCTACCAATTATCCAAATCGAGAAATGTGACTTATCTTCCTCAGGGCCAAAATGTGTTATTAAATCTTCCTACACAAAACTAAATTCAATATATAAGATAAGTTCTATGCATTTGCAATTAGTTATAAATAAGAGGTTACATTTGAAAACTTGGTATGGTTCAGCTGGAGAGTAGTCAATAAATAGCTTTATGTTTAATTACCCAATAAAGTATAAATTGTTCAAACAAGTTTTATTATTTATTAGAAAAATATTGCATAGTTTGGGTTTTATTTAATATACATTGAAAGAAATCTATATGGTCAGCAAACTTGTGTAAAAGACTGTAAAAGCAATGGAATTGTGTTAGTCAGGGGATCCCTATCATGAGCATCCATCAAAGCTCGTGCTTTTTCTTTTAGGACAAGCTACTGTTGCCCCAACCAGAAGTATAGGCTATGAATAAAAACTTTATAAAATGTAAATTCAGTTTTATAGGATGACCAAATTGAACTGAATATTCACTGAAATGCATCAGCCCTTGATTCGATAGGGAGATTCTCCTCATCTTTTTCTAACAAACAGTTCATATTGTATTCAGTAAAGTACAAGTTTTCTTTAATGCATGCTTCTTTGAAATATTCTTTTTCAGCAGTATTTAAATCACCAGGTAGAGTAAATTTGCAAAGGTTTACATTCTCTTTAAAATTTTTTATAAGGTCATCTACATCAAATTTAAAATTATCACTAACTAAATTGTTATTAGTGTTGTGTAAAAGTCTATTTGACATAAGCTTCATTTTATGACAAGATTCTTTTAATTTGTAAACCAGTTTTAATTCTTCAATAATACTGTCATTGGAACTCAGTTTCATGGCAGTATTTAATTGTTTTTCAGCCTTATCAAAATCACCTATCATTCTTAAAGCCTTCGCATTTTGAAAAAGGGCTTTCTCATTGTTCCATAGGCTATTTAATCTGTTAAGCTCATTGCATGCAGTACACGCTTTAAGCGGTTGTTTTAGTTTATTATGACACACAGCTAAATTAAGATATAATTTCTTTAGTAACATTTCTTGTTTCATCTCTTCATCTTGATCAGCTAGCCTACATTTATGTATCATATTTACTGCTTTTTTGAATTCATGTATTGCTGCTGCATAATTTTTTGTTTTAAACAATAATTTACCAGAAGAATAAAACAGTAGAACTTCATGTCTTACTCTATCAAACATATTTGGCTGTGCAAACTCGATTTGGCTGCTGCAAGGAGAAAAAATGAATTAAAATCTACCCACCTCATATAAAAATATGTAATAAAAAATTCTTACCTTTCATTTGGAGTTACAATACTCTTAATAAGTTTTATATAAAAGATACAGTCTGCTTTAGGCTTTATACGTGGGGGGATGCCTAGTTTCCCATACATAACTTTGTAAGATAAAATAAAAACAGACATCTCCCCTACTAACATTGACTCTATAGCCATTTGAAGACCAGGCAACAATCCATTGTCATTTAAATTAATAACCTACAAATATTTGATTTCATAGTTAGTTTTAATTATAAAAGTTTCAAAGATAAAGCTGTATGATGATGTTAGGTGAAACAAAAATTGTATTTTTTTTAAATATTATTTTTAGACAGTTAAGGTAGGTACATATCTTACCAATGGCTTGGATATTCTTGCAAAATCAAAAGGTTCATTGCTATTTTCCCAAAATCCTGAGTAAGCAAATGAAACTGTAAATTTTTTATCCAATGGTAAACCTCCACCTTCTTCTAAAATTTTTTTCTTGACAAGACCATTGTTATCTAAATTAGTTAATTGCTTTTGGAACTCCTCTATTGATGTTACTGGTTCTCCAATATAATCAAACTTCATTGTATCTTCGTTATTTTTGAGTTCAACATGTTCTACTTGATCATAATTTTCATTTAGATGAAGAATTGACCCAGTGGTAAGTAGTTCCCTTAAAAGATGAATAAGAAAAGATCTTAATGTTATACGCGAGTATTAAATATTATAGAAATTCATAACAGTTTGTTATACTTACCTTAAATCCAAACCATTTTCTATCGCTATAGGAGGGCCATATGATACTTCTGAATTCATACTAGACTAAATTTTGTTTATCACTAATTACCTAAGATATCCGGGAAATCCACCAATAGCGACGTAAGAACCAATGGAATTTATTAAAAATTATAAGATCTATGCTATGTTTATTTCAAACTTGTTTAGCAAACAGTTTTTTACTTTCATTCAACAATTAGTTATGACTGTTTTATATTTGAGACTGCTACTTCGTTTTCATAACAAAATGTAGCTTTTAAGCTTGCCAGTTTAGCATTTACTTAGGCAATATCTATGGAGATAACTAAATAAAACAATAATGGCAAATTGGAAATATAATTGATATCAAGGAACATATACTAGATTGATATTGTCAAAATGACAATGTACGTTATTAGTGTCAATATTTTTAGACTACGGTACTTATTACACAGTTTATAAATAATCTCGCTAAGCATGTCACTTAATGTATTACGAGCAATTATTTTAAGAAAATAATGATCGTTTTGTTCTACAAAAACTAAAGCTTCACTTTATATTAATTTAATTAAATTTACTTTGTACGTACGATATTCGAATTTTTAGTAATTTGGACATAATTTTCGTTATACATTAATACTGTTAATCTTATGCTGTATATAGGTTTTTTTAAGTCTTACGATTTCTATAGGATAATCCACTTTCCATACATTCTCATAATATCTCATTTTATTTTGTAAGCTGTACATTTTTATTGGTAATAAGAAAATATTTTTTAAGAGATGTGTTGTTTTTACTACATTTCACTATTTAATTATTACACTATTAATTAGTTACTAAGAAAAAAAATGTTAATACGTGTAACATCACCATATTTACTATTTACCATTTTCCGAGGGTTCATATTATAATTAACATTTTTGTTGTCTAAGAACAAATATAAATTTTATTATTTACAATTTTTTATATAAATTTTTAAAGGAGAAAATAATGGAAAGACAACTTAAAAAAAATAATATGTATATATATTAGTGATATATAATATATTATATTACGATCTGTTTTTCTGTTTTATTGCTTGACGTAACACGGCAATGTATGACGATATAAGATCGTCCATTTTATATCCTAAGGAAGTTTCGCAAAGAATTTTTGTTCCTCGAACGAAATTACCCATCGTCATGTGAAAGAAAGTATTGCCAGACGACCAATTGGATATTTGTGAAAACGGATACGTTACAAGCAAATCCTGAAAAATAAATATATTATAATTAGTAAATACTTACTGATTTGTAAGTAGTATTTTTTTTAAATACACAAATATTTTTTTCTTTTTCTCATTTTTTTAAATGTTAACTTAACTTATACTTACTCGACTCTGTGGATGAATTACGCTTACTCCGTTTTTATTAATACCTATAATAACCATTTCAGGATAGGAGGGATCAGAAGTTTGTTTAACTTCAAAAAATGCCGTGCCAAATGTTGGAAGTTGATATATCTTCTTTAAAAATTGTTCTTTGGCTTCTTCTTCCCTCATAGCGCCATTTTTAAGATAAGCTGCACTTATAGCCGATTTCCATTGGGAATTTGTTTGAATTCTAATCATGTCCGATGGAATAAACTCTGGCAGCATTTGTGTTATTTGTGGCAGCGCTGTTTGATCAGTGGCATAACGCGCTCTGTATACAAGTGCCGCCAAATCAATTAAATCTTGTTTTGATGTTTTATGATATCCTCGTAAGTATTTTGGAAGTTCTTGAGGGAAATAAAATATTTGGTCTGCATTGTGGTCTCTCCCAGGAACAGTGTTGATCCAAAGTTTTTTCATAAAAAATATTTGATAATTCATTTGTAATTGATTTCCTGTGGAGGAAAACAATTTTAAATATTGAAATCAGTAAAGATTTTGACTATATATCAAAGTAAATTATTAAACAATGAAATTATCTATATTTAAATTTCGTTATAGTTTTTATTTTTCTAAATAATGAATACATACTTTAAATGTTATCAGCATAGTAAGTTGTCATTTAAGTATTCAATTTAAAATATAATTTAATCATAGTAGATATTTAACAATGTGTAAAACACAAGCTTAAAATCTTACCTCCTCTTACCGGTCGCGTTTGTTTCATCCATTCAACAAGTTCGTGTATAAAATCAAAAAAGTAATAGGTTTCCGGCACTGAAAAAACTTTATCAATAATTTTTACAAAAAGACTGAAACCATCGCTGTTTTTAAGATTTAACCGCCCAGTTATTTGTTCACATAGTTCTCTAGCTTTGGTGGATGAATCGACTTCGAAGGCTTCGTCGGTATCGTCAGGGAAATAAACTTTATGGTATATCTGCATACTTCTGTGCTGAATAGCTTCAACTTCAACAACATATGGCGCATACATCCTTTGCCCACCTCTTTGTATTTTGAAAAATCGTTTCAAGCAATCTTTTGCGATGGGATGTGGCCGAGTTTTCAGAAACTCCACCACTTCTTTCATTAAAACCTGGCCACAAGTGAATATTCCTGTAGCAAGCCACATCAGTTCCCAACCCCTTTCTTCACTGAGTTGTATTCTATTACTTGTCAATTGTTTCATAATTTGACAGTATACTTCATCTTTTAATATAGGCTCTGTTAAGGCTGCCCTAAATATTTCATCTGTATATTCTGTAGATGATCTCGCTTTTGGAGTAGGCATGTCTCCCATATACTTCAGGATACTAAAGAATGACGCAACTGCTGCTTTGGATAGCTTTTCATCATTTAATATTTTTTTCAATAATGGTTGACGTATTGGATCCCGGGAATGAACCCATAAGTCCCCTGCAACAGTTCTTTTCGCGGTAGTCAGAGTTGACTGTCTTGAAACGGTAGTATTTATATCATAGTTTTCTCTAAAATGTTCCTTTGCAAACTTTTCTAAGGTGTGCATTCGTTTTCTTTGTATTGTGTTATATTTTGAAAGCACTTTTTTGTCTGTGTTAACATTTCCTTTTTTGAAAACTTCCAATGTGGTGGACGAAGGCATGGTCAGAGTCGGTAGAATATATACTTGTTCTGTTGGGAATAGGCCTTCTTGTCCATTGCATTCTCCATGTCCCCACGTGGCGTTCATTAAAGTTTCTCCAGTTGAGTCTTGTAGTAATGTGATGAGTTCCCCTTTTTTGTACTGCAAAAATGAGGCCGCATCGCTATAACCTTGCGAATCACTTTGGGTTATTACGTAGATAGAGCGTCTCTTCAAGCCATCTATAAGATATATAACAAGGGAACTAATTTCACTAGCATCTACGCTTTGAAACACAAACTCTTCCTGCTGTATCGTCCTAATCGTAATTCGGCCAGCTTTATCAAATTCATCATTATCATCATACGCAACATAAGTAACTTCAGCGTATGATATCTCCAAGAGAATATGTTCTGACTGATCCACTATATAAATACCGGTCCAATTAACAGCTATGATGATAAGGTCTTTGTTAATCGTATCGCCCTTCAATTTTATTGCTTCAAAGAATCTTGAGAACAACATCGGCCATTTAATTTTGGCAAAAATAACAATGTCCTCTTTACAACGTAAAGGATCGGCTGACGTTTGAATACTGGGCGACGATTCAAACGCCTTTGTCACGAGATGTTCCCATTTAGTTAAAGCTACATCATTAGATTGAATAAATTGATTTGGTATATAGTTCACTATTACTTTTCGCAGTACATTAGGGTCTATATGCGGTCCATACTCTATATAGTGTTGTTGTGCTGCAATTATGGCCAGGTCTTTTTCGGAATTACAGCGGTATTCGCCAAATTTAACCCCTTTCACGACTTGATGGTATATAAGATTAGTAGCAATTGGATCGTCGGCTGGATTATGCCAAGGGGTGAAAACTTCTTTCCTATAGAATAATCTCCAAGGAGCATTCTTTTCGGGAGTTCCTTGTTCCCGAGCAAACTGTTCGCACTGTGATATCGCATCCATGATGTGTTCTCCCTCACTTCCAAGCGAAAGAACTTTGTCGTACAAAGTAATGTAAAGCGAAAATCCAAATGTGTCCACTAACTCTACGTTCTCAGCTATTTGCTGACAAATTTCTTCTGACGTGGTCGCCGAATCAGATTGAACTGTTTTCAAGCCTTCGTCCATTAAAGTAACTGTTAGAAGAATTGGTTTTTTCGTTTTCGTGGCTTGTAATTCAAGCCAACTTGGTGGTTGTGTTCGTGGACCGTTTTTAAATGTCCTTATTAGGCGTCCTTCACAATATGGAGCATAGCCAGGCGGGCCTTGTCTTATAAAGGAGCGTAAATATTTAAGAAGACGCTCGGAAGGCGGGAAACACCCGACGCAAAGGGATAACAAAATCCAGCCTCGGGCAAATGACGCTTTTGATGGATTATTTGTTAGTTGCTTGCATAACTGAGCAAAAATTTCGTCTCTGTAAAGAACAAACAGAACAAAATTGTTAGTATATGAAGATGAACGTATATTTTAGAGGACATTAACTGAAAATTAACTTGAATGTACGATTAAATACACGATTAAAATAATATCAAATACTATGTCAGAGTGTGATGCCCATACCGCCGAATTATGAAGACATTGAGTGTTGAGTGACGGAACTCAACGCCGCGTTTGGCCTCGTTATCAGAACGAGGTAATGAAAATATTAAATATTTCATTTTCTAGAAAGTGAATTGAAACCACAACCTGTCACGCTTACAGAGGAACGCTTGTTCCCCTGATATTAAAACGTTGTTTGCATTTACCTTAATTCTTTTCTAATAATGCCATGTCCAATGATAAAATGAAGCTTCTCCAAGTTAGAGCTTCGGCGGGAATTCAACCAGTTACTATACATTTCATTAGTCACTTCATCATTTACTAAGTTCTTTAAAAGGTTTTCGTTTAATTTACTTTGTCTTTTTAATGTTCGCTGAAGCATTTTGCTCTTTCCTTGCCCGTGCTCTTGTATAATAAGTTCCTAAGATATAAATTGAATTATGTACTGTCGACGAGTCGTGGCCACTCTGAAATTAGCTATAGGTGATTGCGCAGATTTCATTTTGGGTTTTTTTTACTTTTGTTTATGCACGAATATTCGGGCATAATCAAACATATGCTCGAATTAACAATGCGCATAAGTTCAGTAAGCCTAACTTAAAGGCTGCCTCGACTCGTCGACTCTACTTTATTATTATTAACGTAACTCGTAATTTGATTTATGTGCAATATTTTGTCATTCATATTAATGGACTTCTATTCTATTTAGTAATTTAATTATTAATATTAAGATATCTATTAAGAAACACACACTTAAAATACTAACTTCAAACTCTTTGCTCTTCTGGAAAGCACGTCCTACTGTATCATACAATTTACTCATGACTGGAATGTTATCACTCTTATCATCAACGTATTTGGGTTCCGCCAAGTCTCCCATAAATCTTAATATAGTTATCCAAATAGCTTGAGATGCTATTTTATCAATTGGCGATGGTAGATCTAAAAGGGAGTGCTTCAAAGGTTTTCTTGAATATTGATGGCTTATGTTCCCAACAAAGTATGTTGCAGCGAATTTTTTGAAATTGAATTCGTCAAATTGTTCCTCTTCTTCTTCTTGGGGTAATGGAATAACGCTTAACAGCGCTGGCTTGACAGTTGATGTCTGTAAATATATTAATATGAATTGCTGTTTTAATACTATACCTACCCTGGATTAATATGAACGATACTTTTATTACTAAAATATATTTTCACGAACTCGTATCACAAAGAGACGCGATTGTGTCGATCTAGATCTATTCGGGGCAATGAAATATTAAAATTTTTCCCCTCTAGATAGATAAAGGGGAACGAAGTGTCTTCATAGTGTATTTCTTAATGTTATACAAATGCAGGATAAAGCGTGAAACTGATAAAAAATAATTAGGGTAATAATATAAATACCATATTTACCATTCCAAAGCCTGTTCCTCTCACTGTTCCAGCTGGAGTTGCCGTGTCTTTTAAGAATCCGAATACATCATCAACATATCTGTCATCAATAATCGTTGTATTTTGTACATCACTCTCAGGGACTACTTCCTTGGCTATCCAAATAGAAGACATCAGTTCCCCATATTTTTTCTCATGATCATCCTCAGCTTTTTTAACATCTGAAATTCCTTTCTTATCACTTTTCAATTGCTCTAAGTTAGCTTTCATAATCTGACCCTTCTCTTTGATTAATTTTCTTATAAGATAACCCCTGCTATGAGCTTGAAAGTTTCTGAAAAATCCTCTCAAGTTAACAAAAGTCTTTCTCAATTCCCTTGACTTGATAATGGCTTGCAATCTTAGATATCCTCGTCTCATACGCAAAAATTTACTTCTATAACCGCGTGCTCGGAAATGTTTCTGTATTACAATAGCAGCTGCTCTCAGCTTCAAGTATCTCTTCCTATAAATGAATCGCCTAGCGTTAGCTTGCACCCGTATAACCGCAGTAATAAGTATTTTATGACGTAATTCTTCTAATAGTGCATCATGGTGATCTTTAAGGAACACTTTAGTGTGACCCAATCTGTAATCGTCGTCGTTTAATACTTCACTACATATTTTTTTGGATGCTGCTTTGCAATCCGTTTTTTCAGGTAATGGTATACCGGGGACGACCAACCGGTAGCGATGTATGAATTCTGTATATGTGTAACGTATTGGATAACCAGCTTGTCTTATTTTAGCGGTTTCCATTAACCCAGCATATCGAAGTTGGCGAACGCATAATGCGCGGTCGAAAAGCTGAAATAAGAATAAAAATGTTATCAAGTATATTTTGCAAAATATATGTATTAAAGTATGGTTTTTTAAATTAAAATTGTTATATTTAAATTGTACTTAGAATAAACATTTGGTTTAAAAATGTGCTCAATCTATTCGAATAACTAATGACAAATTTCAATACTGTAATTAATTGTTTTCCCTGTTAACGAAGTAACAATAAAAGCAAAAATAGAATTTAATATAATAACATAGATAGACTTATGTCTATCTATATATAACATAGATAGACTTATGTCTATCTATGTTATTATATTATACAATAGGTATATAAAGGATATATAATATGTATCATTATAGATACCTATTAAATTTCGTTTATAGCGTTTGACTATGATGGTTGTGGGTTCGATTCCCACCCATTAATCATTTGCATTTCTACTTTAGGGCACACAAAATAAGTCGCCTTCCCAAATTTGGACGGAAAACAAAGAACTGCCTTGTTATATGGTTAATAAAGAGAAAACAGCAATATATATGGAACTTACTCTAGGCTTTTTGTGTTCATTAGGTTTTATACATCTCACAAAGAAAGGATGGCAAGCATGTAAAGTTTTCATAAGTGAGTCTAAAGAAGTCTTGAATTGGTGACTTAACGATAACACTTTTCTGCTTCCGCTCTGTCGCGGCGAAGTCTCCAGTGCAAATAAGGATTTTAAAAAGGAATTATTAGATTCAAGTATCATTTCTTTTATGTCTGCCGTTAACATGTCCCTGTTTTTGTCTAGGAAGCCTGTAAAAAATATAATATTAATGAAAATACGTAATATTTGACTAATTGATAACTAGCAATGAATAATAGTAGTAGTGAAACTTTATTGAAAATAAAGGAATATTAGGTATGCACCTTTAACGTCGTACTGCACATCTCCAGCAAAATGTCTAACACCAAACTTATGTTCATGCGTGGATTTCGGAGCTATATAACAACTCTTACTGTTGTGATTACTATTCAATTTAGAAAGCAATGTGAGATCTGTCCCTTTGGGGAATCTAGACTCCTCGTCGATAAGGGAAAGTAAATTCATAGGTTTCTGGCCAATTAAGTCCAAATTCTCTTGATTATCTACATAATTGATATTCGACCACACTATTCCTTCCTTGGCATATTGTTCTTGTTCGAGCTTAAAAATATGTTTTACGAAAAACTGTTGTAAATTTTCATTAGCATAATTAATGCATAGTTGCTCGAAACTATTAAAATCGAAGTTTTCAAAACCAAATATGTCAAGAATACCCACTGAGCCACTAGTGAGTGGTCGATCTTTGTGTAAAGTTTTATTTATCATTTCCACTATGAATTCAAATATGTGTCCGTATATAGCTTTGACAAGTGCGTCGCGACTTTCAATGGCTGATGCCGCCGATATAGGTGAAACCACTCTGTCTCCTTGAACCAATAATGTTTTTCGCGTTAAGGCGTCACAAAGCCTCGTTTTGTTAACACCTAATAGATTAGCAATTCTATTTGCATTAACTGCATCAGATACTTCCGATGTATCTATATTATTCACGTTCAACGATTTGAACTTAAGATTCCCTAAATGCAAAATTGAAGCTAAAAGTGTAAATATGCCCCAAACATCGTTATCAGAAAAATTAAGAACTTTAAAAGCTGATCTTATGTCCGAAAATTCTATAGCATCATTGCGGCCGTCACACGTGAGCATGTTGCCAGAATTTAAATATTCAAAGTCGGCTGGACGTCCTAGCTCTAAACGTTTTTTCTCATCAGCAGACAACCCTGTTATCAATGAATAAAATATATGGTAGTTTCTTTCGCCCTTATTTTGTAGCACTATACGTGATTTCTCTAACAAATACTGGTCGATATTCCCGCCTTCTATAACTCCTTTTTTACTAAAATATATGTTTATATATTTCCCAAAACGTGATGAATTATCGTTTTTTACAGTTTTTGCATTTCCAAAAGCTTCTAGAATCGGACTTGTTTCTTGTATTTGTTGCTCTATCCAAGAATGTTTACCGCTGGCAGCTGCTAGGTATTGGAGTAATAATTTTGTGCTTTCTGTTTTACCTGCACCACTCTCTCCACTGAAATGGCATATTTTCTTAATTTTATATATAAAAGCTTTATAAGCACTTAGAATTTTAA
The DNA here is from genome assembly GCA_013403645.1 of Heliconius nattereri. Lineage (NCBI taxonomy): Eukaryota > Metazoa > Arthropoda > Insecta > Lepidoptera > Nymphalidae > Heliconius > Heliconius nattereri. The sequence goes on from JAAIXI010000230.1 coordinate 3,436,622, forward strand.
AGTTATTTTTTAAACAAAAATGTATTTCCCCAAAATTTTTAAGTACCTAAGTATTTCGAGAACATCTATTATTATGGAATTTATCAATTATATCTTTATATCAGCTGGATATTTGGATAATAAATATAATCAAGCGTGCAATACGTAAATAATATTTAATATGAACCTTATTACAATGCACTGGTTAGTCGAGGTGTCCAGTAATTCTCGGTAGGAGTCGTTTCCAATAGCAAATATGTGCGGCGGTATATCACCAATATTGCTATCTTGATAAAAATGTATTTGATCCATTGTGTATATTGGGAGTATTTCATAAGGATTTATTGCAATTAACATGGAGCCTGTGTATGTCTGAAATAATAACAATAAGTAATGTTTTATAGCTTCACACTGTATCCTGCATGTAGTAGGGTAGGAGAGCCTAGTGTTAAGAGGTTCCGCTCCCCGCTTTCCGTATTCATTCCATTTATTTTTTTTAAGATATTGACATTTAGAAAATTTTAAGGTACAAATTCTAATTAGAAAACTTAAATGGTACCATTTATAAATCAGTCCAGTGGCGTAGGGACACAAAATGTGGTAATGAAAGTGAAATATTTATTTAAATTTATATTTTATTTTTTTCGCTCTGCTGTTGAGGTAAAGTGAGGCGTTGAGTACCGCCACTCAAAACACAATGCCTCTGGAATTCGGCGGATAGTGGACAGAGTGTCTTAACACTAGTTCCTTCTGCTTATCCTGCTGTGTGCGGGATACAGCGTGATTTATTTATCATTTATTATTTAAATTTGTCAAAGCAAGCTGGAATGTTATATGGAAGCTTATAAATATGTCTGTATATTTATATCTATAAATTCATCTCATAGTAAATGTGTCCAACTAATAAAAAAATGTTACAGTGGGTTCAACTCTCACATACAGACAAACGGTTTCCCTGTCAATAACACATGTTTAAAATACCCAAATATTTTAATTTAATAAGTTTCAGTATTTTAGGACAAAACTGTTTAAAATAAGAAAATAACTATACTTCTTACATATATGAGCTGTTGGTTGTATCTTATATGTAAATTCCTTAGTATTGTGTACTCCTGTAGTTCCCCCAGTGTGATCATGTCCTCGACACTCGTAATGGAGGTCGCGTGTAGCGGCTTAATAACATTTGTAACAGCTGTAGAAAACACCTCCCCATTATCATCTTTGACTTGTATTCTTCCACCAGAACTATTTAAAATCTTAACTGCGATTGGCACGTCAAATTCTGTTTTCTTCTCTGGTTGCAACCACACATGTTCCTTAAAACAATTTAAAATTGCCAATATCAGCTGTTTTCCAAAGAAATTACAGGTACGTATCTATTAACATATTACTTACAGATATTTGTATGCGGTCAGCCATTTTGAATCAATCCTTGAGATTCTACTTAATCACTAAAACATTTCTCAATTTACATCACTGTCACAATACTCAATGAGAACTGAAGTATTATGCTGTATTTTATCAACATTCTACAATATTTATCATTATTGTAAAGATAAATCAATCTTATCATGAATATTCAAAGATAGCATGTATGACCACATCATTAGACCTTTAATACTAGCACTTTAATAGTTTTGTTATAAAAATTCTGTCTACATATATTTTAGTGATAAGAAAATTTCTTAATCTTGTCAGGAACACATACTTAACATTCTTCTAAACAATTAAACAACAATATAAATTAGTAAATACAATTTATTATAATAATCCAGCATTACAAACAAGTTAACCTATTGATGATTCCAAATTATTTTTTCTTTTCATCTTTCTCTTTTTTTTCTTTTGTTTTGTCATCAGATTTTTTTTCTTCCTTCTCATCTTTTTTTTCCTTCTTGTCTTTACTGTCATCCTTCTTACCTTCTTCAGCATCTCTGTTTGTTATTTTGTTATTGATAAGATTGTGCAATGCTATGATTGACCTCACTAAAGCTGCTAAATATACTACTAGAGATTGATCATTAGTCTTTATATAGAGATTATCAACAAAATTGTCACTAGTAATATCTGGTAACAGATTAAATATATCCTGAAGCTGGTATATAATTTGGTGATTCATTGGTAATGAACCCTGGCCTACTTGGACAAGGTAATCTCTTATTTCACTCAATTGTGAGTGGAGACCTCTAAGGCCGAGCAGTTGATTGGTGATACGTTGGGAGAGACTGCCTACAGTTGTGTCTTTAATATCCCTAAGAAGATGTTCTACACCAACTTCCTCAGCTTCTTCAGCCCCAATTTCACTAGGTACATGTTCAAATGTTCTAGTAGTTGGACTACCGTCATCATGCACTTCCTCCACTGCTTGGTAAGCCTCTGTAGGTAAGCCCAAGTCTTTGGGCTTAGCATCTATTATAACAAGTACTGAATTCGGACAGTATCGTCTAATCAATTCATTAATAGCAACATCATTTTGATGTAGTTTAGGCCCTGTGTGATACCAGCCAACTACTTTCTCTCTGGCATTAACTTTTTTAAACATCCCATACATGTTTTCCAAATAATCATGATCTAAGAACCAAACTGATTTATCTTTATCATCTTCATCAAAGGGTACTGAAATATGAAAAAAATATAAAAATTAAAAAAAAATCTAAGTATTATGCTGTGGCACTATTACTGAGCATATATTTTTAACCACATTTAACATGAAGTGGCGGTCAAATGGAAATAGCTAACGGTGTGTATGACACATTCTAAGTTCCCAGGGTAACTCTGATCACAAGTACAGTAAAATTATTATCTTTATAATTCGAATCAGTAGTTCCTGAGATAGTGCATAAAAGCAAATATCTCTTTAGCTTTATAATGTTAAGTTTAATCTTTACAATCTCAAAATGTTCAACTATGAAACATGCTTCTGTACTAAAGATATAAGACAGTAAAATTATTTGTTGAACAGTTCATTGAAGTTAAATAAACTACAGTAGTGTAATACTCTTTTCAAAAATATTTTTAAGTCATTTTTCATACCTGCAAAGCTGTTTGAGACATCTAATACACCCTTAGCTCTCCAACACCCTAAAAGAACTCCAACGACTCGCTTTTGGTTTCCTATTTTGCCCATTCTATTAAAGTGATCTACAACACTCAGCAACACCAGTGGGTGAACAACCACTTTGGTTGTTACTACTTCTTGACCAGGCATTTTTTAATATATTGTTAGCGTATTCTGAGTATTAAAGAAAGAAAGAAACAATCCAATCATAAACTATACAAAGGTGAATGTTAACGCTAAATAATCACTAATTTAATTTTCTTTACAACAATACAAAAATCGCCGATCACCAAGCAGTCCACAGAATATAAATTACAATTACACTTAATTAACAAAATTTGACAGTCATCATAAAAAACACAATTTTTGTCTATGATATATAATAATATCAATTACTGTCGGAATTTATTTTGCCGCTAGGAGCACTAGTGTAGGGAGGGGCATTTTAAACATTAAATTGGTATGGAAAAGTCATTGTTTGGTCTTAAGCTTAGCTTTAGCAATTTTATTTCAAGTAAATCATAGATAGTATATATTTATAAAGACAAATAGTAGACCACTACGCGCCTTGTTGATAGATGTTAGCATAGTTCTGTAGAACAAGTTCAGCTCAGTCATCATGTTCAGTCATCTATGGAAGAGTAATGCGTTCTGTGGTAGTAATGTTCCTCAGATCTCAGATCATTAGAATTCAGATGTCAGTTATCAACTTGTCAGCGTTGACATTATTTTGGTTTATACTTTATAGGTTATTTAAATTAAAAATAAGAACTAAGAAGTAATAAAAATGTCTCAACGAACGCTTACGTTTGTGACTGGAAATATCAAAAAATTAGAGGAAGTAAGAGCTATTTTGGGGAACACTTTTCCTTTAGAGGTTGTTAATTATAAATTAGATCTACCAGAGTTACAAGGGGAAATAGATGAAGTATCAATAAAAAAATGCCAAGAGGCAGCTCGTGAATTAAAGAGGCCCGTTTTTATCGAAGATACTAGCCTGTGTTTCAATGCACTAAAGGGTTTACCAGGACCTTATATTAAATGGTTTTTAGAAAAATTGAAACCTGAAGGATTACATACACTTCTGACAGGTTGGGAAGATAAATCTGCTGAAGCAGTTTGCACATTTGCTTTTAGTTCAGGTGAAAATAGTGAAGTAGTCATTTTTCAAGGAGTAACCAAAGGTACAATAGTATATCCGAGAGGTTCTAGAGATTTTGGATGGGATTGTATCTTTCAACCTATTGGATATGATAAAACATATGGAGAATTACAAAAAGAAGAAAAAAATAAAATTTCACATAGGTATAAAGCATTAGATAAATTAAGAAATTATTTTATAGAGAATAATTCACAGTTATAAGTAATGTAGGCATAAAACAAAACATTTAATGTTTTCTAATTATTGTTTTTCTAAAAGTAAAATTAAAACTATTTCTTTTTAATACTTTTTTATTTACTTGCACATAATAGTAAACTTAACATAATCATTAAAACATAATTGTAATGTAAAGCCAATTCACCATTAAATGATGCTAAAATTTCAGGTGCAACATATGGTTCTAAATTAGATTTATTGTAATTTTTATAATACCATTCATGATTGTCAACATTTCTTTGTTTATTAGATCCAGTGCTTTCAATTTCTGAAAATCTTGTTTTAGCTTCACGATTGATAACTGGAGAATAATTATGGTGAAGATCATAATGTTCAGCATGAGGCATGTTAACTTTTGTAATAGTTGCTGATCTACTGCTATTTTTAATATCAATAATATCTGAACTTGGTAATAGTATTGCAGATAGAGCTGTGGGTCGATTTTCTACATTTTTTATTGTCGGTGTGAGAGTAGAGGGTAAGGTGAGAGGTGTTGAACTATTTATCTCTGGCCACCCCTGAATACTGATATCGTCAGCTATGTCCGTAGTGATGATTCCTTCTTTTTCGGTTGTAAAGCTAATAGTTATGTTTGCTTCCATTAGATTATACTTACTTGAATTTACGGGATCCATATTTTGTTCTTCAATATTTTTTGTTTTATTATACATAACTTGGGTCCTGTTATCATTTCTGTTGTATGCTTCTAGTTGATGTATTTCACTCTTTATTTTTTTATGAATCACAGTGTTATTAGCTTTTATTGTAATTGGGGAAGTACTTTCAATATCTGAAATACTTTGAGATTCCGTCTGAGAATTAAAATTTTCTTTAACAGCATCATTACCTTTGATTGTATAAACTCCAATAGTTGGACCTGGTATAGGCATGAAGCCATCAGATGTAGTTGGTAGCATTGGTGAAAAACCACCAGTCTCAAATCTAGGTGGTTCTGTGACTTGATATTTTTTTGTATGAGGCTGGTTAATCTTATTTTCTGTCCAGTCTATTTTACGCCCTGTATTCAATAATTTTCCCATGTCTATTGAAGGAAGAGGTACACCAAAAAATGTAAAGCCACTATTTGGTATGGGGACTTTTAAAGCAACTCCAGTTTTTTTTGTTGTGTTTTTCACGGCAGCATAAAGAGTGGGTGTATTTCCCAAATTATTGTTAAGAAGCTTATTAGTGTGATTAAGTTCATCATTCATATGTTCCATAAAAGTTTCATTATAAGGATAATCCACATAGTCATCATAGAAATATTCGGACTCTTCAGGTGAAGGACGACTGTTTAATTTATTTTCTTGGTAATTATTTTTCATGTGTGTCTCGTAGTCTTTAATCTTGTCTAAGGTAGAATAAACTTGTGACGTTGCTAAATTTGGTAAAAGTGCTTCATTTTCGAAATTTGAACATGATTTTAAATCTGGATCAGTAATTGGCATTTTGACGCAGTCATGTTTTGAGAAGGGCATTCCTTTAACATAGGTTCCATCAACACATTTTGGGCCAATGGAATTGGATTCGGATAACCATGATTTAAGCCAAATAATAGCACAGTTGCAGATTAGCGGATTACCTGTAAAAAATTATAAATCATCATAACCAATTAAATCATCTTGCACATCATTCAAACAATATAAAAAAGTCTTACCATCTATATCTAAAATAGCAATGTTATTTCTTAATTTTGCAAAATTATTTTCATATACGGATGTGAGTCTATTATGTCGTAGAGACAAAATTTTTAACCTGGGCATATTATCAAAAGGTTGACTATTAATAACGCATATATGATTGTTGTCCAAATTCAGTTCCACTAGCCATTCCATAAACTGAAATGATTCTTTTGTAATCCTTGTTATCCTATTGAAACTTAAATCAAGAACTTCCAGGGAGATAAGTTGTTTTATGCCAATATTTTCCAAATTACTCAACTGATTGTTGCTCAAATTCAAATATTGTACTAGTGGTATGTTTTCAAAGGCTCGTAACGCTATAAATTGCAGCCTATTTCCTTGCATTTCAATAATGCGCAACTTAGGTAGATTTGAAAAAGCGCGATCTGGAATGTCTATTATATGATTTCTGCTTAAATATATAGATATCAGCTTGGGAAGATTAGCTATAGCCATTGGGTGAATTATTTCTAATTGATTATTATCTAGGTCTATAGTCTCTAAATTGTTTAAATCCCTGAAGCTACCCGATCGTAGTTCTATAATTTTATTACTATGCATTTTAAAGTTGCTTAATGTTTGTATATTATTTATACTATTGCCGTCAAAAATCTTTATTTGGTTATGGCTTGCGTCTAATATTTTTAATTTCGATAGCATATTTAATGTGTTTGGTAATTCGTGAAGAATATTTGATGATATGTTCAAAGTTTCTACCTCAAGACGTCGTTTCACTATATTTGGTGTGATATTTTTTAATTTATTTTTACTGAAATTGAGTTCCAATAAGACATTGTTATTCTGGATAGTCATAAAGTCAAAATTCTCTATATTATTTCCATGAACATTAACTTGTTTTAAATGAGAAAGTTTACTAAAACTTTTTGGATGAATACTTAATATTTGATTGTCACTTATATCTAATATCTCTAGATGTTCTAAATCACTAAAAGTCGATGCCTCAACCTGTCTAAGGCCATTTCGTTTCATATAAAATCTGCGTAAATTATGTAACGTTTTTAAACCCCCGAAAGGTATTTTCTGTATTCCATTACTAGATATATCCAGAGTGCGTAGAGATGGTAAGTCCAAATCTGGAGATGGCGGCAAGGGTAACGTTGTTATTTGATTTCTTCTTAAACATAATTGTTCTAAACCCCTCGGTAAACCAGGTAAAAATTCCACTAGTCGATTAGAACTAGCATCTAATTCGTATAGGTTTGGCAAATTACGGAAAGTTGCTGGATGAACCGATATCAAAGAGTTCCCTGATATATTCACATATTCTAATAAAGGAGTTTCCATAAAAGTCAATGGATCTATTATTGTCAATTCATTGTTACTTAAATCAACTCTTCTTAGGGCTGGAAGATTGTACAATAATTTTGGCTGTAATCTTTGAAAATAATTGTTCGACAAATCTAACCCTTTTAGAGAAGGCAAATTCCAAAATGGACCTTCATTATAATCGTTTAAGGAATTGTTACTTAAATGTAATTCTCGTAAGGCAGGCATAGCAATGAACGCATCTGCATCAATAAATTTTATAGTATTTTTGTTTAAGTGTAATCGTTCTAAGCTTGGATGGCCTCTTAATGCGCCTCTTGGAATTTCTTGTAGTAAGTTATCACTCATATCTAAATATCTTAAACGAGGCAATGCATCGAGTAAAGATATAAATTCTGATATGTGCATTATTTTATTACCAATGAGAGATAGTTCCTCTACACCACTTCCAGATTGTTGTAGGAAAGATTCAGGATGAATTTTTACTATATCGTTAAAGTTTAAGTCTATTATTCTTAATTTTGGTACTCTGTGAAACGCTCCGTAATGTATTATATTTATATTGTTATTTGACAAATACAAGATTTCTAACATCGGTTGGTCTACAAACGCTCCTTCATTCAATTTGTTGATAATATTATTATTTAAATTTAACACGGAGAGCATAGGCAAATCTCTGGTAGCTCTACCAATCATAGATGCGTCTGATATCATGTTGTTCCTTAGTGATAGTTCAGTCAGTTCAGGGAGTAATGACAAAGCTCTCATATGAATAATATTGATCCCACAATCGGTGATTTCTAATTTTCTAAGCTTAGGCAAATTATAAAAAGCATTTTCTTTTAAGGCATGCAAATTAATACTTCCCTGTATGAATATTTTTTCCAAACTTGGAAGGTTTTCAATGTTGCGTTCGTGTATACTATTCAAGCTTTCTGATAGTATATTCACATATCGTAATTTGGGCATATTTATAAGAACTGGTATCCGTTTTAAATTTTGTGATTGTATCGTCAGCGCTTGTAAATTCTGTAATTTCATCAAACTTTCCGATGGGATACTTTTAAGATCATTTTCCACTATAAATATTTCAAGTAGGTTCACTTCATGCGTCTCTAACCAAGCAGCTGATACACGTTCTAGACCATTATGACGAAGCATTAAACGAAGAACTTTTACATTTTGAAATAATCTCCCGGGTAACGAAGGCAAGTAATTACTTTCTATGATTAATTCATCTATATTTCTATTTATTAATTCGCCTATTTTTTGAATGCCTTTTGAAACATGAGCCAAGTCGCTGTGCGTGCACCTATAATAAAAAAAAAATATTTGATTTTTTGGGTTTCTTCATGAAATAAACACAAATAATTAAAAAAAGAAAAATAATAATACAAGATACCATATCTGTATGTCTTCGTTTCGGTGGGTACATATACAAGGAAGTATGGAATCTGGAGATGGACATATTGTTATTTGTCCTGAAGCAATTTGGAGTAACGACAGTGTTAACCATAGCAATATTTTTTCTTTCTTGAAATCCATTCCTCACAGACTGTCATTGTTGCATGCTTAAGTAGTTCATTTAATTTAATCACACCTGAAAGTATTTTAAATAATTAATTTTAGTAATATTAAAAATCCTTTAAGTACCTACGCATTTTTTAAACATTTTTTCATACAATACTTATTAAGAAAACTATATCAAATAGATCCCTAAACATCACGTTACACCCAAGTGAACAACTTTACATAAAAGTCATAATTAGGCTTCTAATGTATTATAATTTTTAGGCTATTTTATTTCGGCAGTAAGTAAGTATTTCCCGTAAAACAACTATGTTTTGTAACGCTTTAGCGTTGTTTGGAAACCCCCTACAAGGATAACTAGCATAAATAGGTAAGGTAAATGTACGGGGGTTCGGCAGTTTAAGGCTCTTATTACTTTAAACTATTGTTAAATACATTATTAAAGCTAATATGTTTTAGTGTGATCAAATTTTAGTGTGATCAAAGTGGGTCTTTTGCCAGTAATTTAATGTGTGAAATATGAGGCTTAACCTAACCTTAATTTTTATATTAATTTATTTGTGGACCTCTTGTTTGAACCCTACATCGTGATAAAATTTAGCTCTGTTTCTAATTTCGTGAGTTTGTAGCCCCTATTTCGTGTCACAAGTTTTTACCCCGCGAGTAAGGTTTTATAATAAAAAAAATAAACACCTTTATAGGTTTTGTTGTACTGAATTTGTAAATTAAAAAAAAATAGGTTAGATTAGCTTAACAACATTAAAACTTTTATATAAAAAAAAAACAAATTAAATCATCTTCACGCTGTATCCCGCTCACAGCAGGATAGGCAAAGGGAACCTAGTGTTTTTAAGACACTCCGTTCCCCACTTTCTGTGGAGTTCCTGAGGCATTGCATGTTAAGTCGCAGAACTCAACGCCGCGCTTTGCCTAAAATGTAAATTTGTATAAATATTTGCTATTTTCTATACTATTTCTATTTTTATCTCCTCGAGTGGGGATCGAACCCACAACCAGTCGGTTTTACAGTCACACTTTGTACCCCTGCGCCACGACTGGCCTCAATTTTTATAATTTACATATTATAAAAGCTCAGTATTAAAAAAAGTACATTTTTTAACTTTATATACTTTTTTTATAAAAAAATATAAAAAAGCTCCAAATTTTAGTTTAATTTTTTGAATCTAGCTATGCCAGTTTATAGAACTATATATTTGGCTAATGGCTTTTATTTTCGCAACCAGTTAAGTATATTCCTGAAAAAATAAAAAGATCTTTATTTAGACTTACAACAAGACTAGGATAAACAATATTAACAAAGACAGAGAAGTCAATGTGTTGATTTTACATAGATTTATTTGTCACGAAGTTACGAGAGAATAATGAAATGTAGGGGATCTTGTTTCGTGTTACTGATTTTGGTAATTTCCGCAGTTCAGTATTCATTGCATTGCACCGCAGTGCATTCAGTATTTTTTACATTATGTAAAGTAATAATTAACTTTCATGTATATTCGAAAAAATACTCAAAAATAAATTATAAAGGTTGATTAAAAAACAAAGTTGCATTGGCAGTACCTATACGAATTTAGCTTAAAATTATCAATTCAGGTTACCTTTAAAATAGTCATATAGAAATTTAAGTGAACAAAATATATACCGAATTTCGATCACGAGAAACTTTAATAAATACAGTAACTGATTTTAAGATTTAAATTATCTCAATTATAACATAAATATAAATTTATTAAAAAGTATCTAAGATCTCCCTAATTCGGTAGTAACACGAAATAGCGGACACTTGATAAATAAAATGACTGCTATTTCGTGAATCGATTTATTGCAATTTTAAAAGAATTTTATGCTTCCATCTATTTTTTTTTTCAATAAAATGTTTTTTTATAGAATACAAAAAAGCATATATTCAATGTTTTATTCGAATAACTTACCTTTGTCTTTCTACAACCTTAAGAAATTCTTACGCTAGTCTTACGGTGGTAAGCATCGCAGACACGTTACACTGCAGTTCGTAGCCAACTCTGCGTTTAAAATGTCGCTATACGCTCAATTTTATCATTAAAATATTGTTACTTAGTTTTTAGACAGTTGAAAGTATAAAGATTATATACCAATATATAGTTTAAGTAAATAATACTTAAATTGCTTATTATTTTTGCCAGAACTAAAACTCACGAAACGACGTACTAGCACGAAGTTACCGTCACTTACCTTAGTTAATATCATCCTAGTAATGCTAGTAAATATGTTATATACTAATAAACTAAAGAATATATTTAATTATCCAGTTGCATCAAGGACGTGATGAAACAATAAGTGTAAAACAATGGTCAGTTCAGTTATTTAGTTGCACTTTCACTCCCATTGTCCGTATTTGCTGTCTGTAGCTCCTAATACTTGGCAACAGTGTAACAGGTTGTACGGTTCTCGGTTACACAATAAATTGAAGGTTGCCAAATTTGCGTGTAAATCGAAAACCATATCTTTCATAGGTAGGCCTATACTCGTATAAGATTAATTCAATCTTAAACATTTCAACTTTTTGCTTTTTACTTTTAAGTCTATCTTTAAATAGTATATGAATAAGAAAATATCTATAATATTTCAAACAATTATTTTAAAAAATTGTGTAAGCAGAGGGTTAAGACAATCCACTCCATTCCCCAGTTTCCGCCGAATTTTGTGTTGAGTGGCAGAACTAAACGCTGGGTTCTGCCATGGTACCAGAGGAGATAAATAAAAATATTAATAAATAATCATTTATTTCCTCGAGTCAGGATCGAACTCACAACCGTCAAGTCAAGTCAAGTTACAGCCACACTCTTGTATCCCTGGGCCATTACGACCTCTTATATAAATATTTTCGTCTAAACTACAAATTAATCATAGATAAATACACAATACACTTGTTACATTAAATAGGTAAGTACAAAACATTTATTACAAAATTGCAATAAAATATTCAGACCTAATCAAAAATTTCACAATTGTAAATCTAACGTTACATGTAAGTACTCAGATGTAATCTTCTAACGTAACCCGTAATCAGTCAACGCGACCAGTCAGTCACATTTATTACAGTTATGTAGTTTTCTCGTAAATAACTGTCGCTATAAATAGACAAAAAAACTACTAGGATATGGTATACTAACCATAAATATTTATTTCAATATACCCACATATCTAAGTATTAATGGCGCAGTTGATATATGTTTATTTGAAAACGATGGTTTTGGATTTGGTTTCCGTTCGAGTCGTTGAGCGTGGAGAAATGACTCGAGTGTAACACTAACAACGTTACATTCTACTGGAAATTTTGGCTAAAAATTTCAATCATATGACATAGTGGGTAATTAGAACCTAGATGTACCTAATATGCAAATGGCGCGTAGTCCACGCAACTAAGTTGCAGGTACTTTTTTAATATTTATTTTGGGTACTATAAGATAATTACGAAAAATAAACATGCTGGTACGAAAGCGCTTTAGTAGTGGGTTCGATTTCAGCTAGGAGGATTATTTTCGTTTTCTCGTCTCGAATTAGGGCGAAAAACGGAGAGAAGTAGATAGGTATACAGGACACAGAAAAGATCTAAAAATATATAGTTTTATAGTACCTAGCGATGTTGTTATAGTTATATGAAATATGTTTTTAAAACAACGACGCTATAGTAGCCTACACGTTCGTGGATTTTATTCTATTTAACTTTGATAAGTTTGAATAATTATAAATATCAGTTTCTTTATTTGGGTGAACAATTTCGAGTGTGCATGTCTCAATAGTGATTTTTATCTTCTACTCATTTATTCAAATTAAATTCATAACGCAATGCATCATAAAATTTGATTACCAAAACCTAATATTTCATATTTTTCAGTCATTGAGCTGTTAGAAATTATCCACTAGTAAGTAATAGACCTTGGTTACACTAAAAATATTAGTTTAGTTATATTTATATGAGTAAAGATGTGCTCTATAAAATGAAATATAGGTTAGGTGTAGTTAGGTATAGTTTTCTTCTCATATAGAATCTAGAAAATTTTTACTGTCATTACAATTTCATGCAGCTGAACATGTTCTATTTTTTATTTTACTTTTTTTGTTGTTTTGTCATTGTTGCTTAATAAATACCAAAGTATTATATTTGACCTACATAGTATCAAAAATGATCAAGACCACTTATCTCGAAACCGCGAGTATGTATCGACCTGAAATTAATATAAAATATTCAGGTCTGCGATCCCTTGGAGCACAGACAACAAATTAAGCTTCTAAGTCAACACATTCAAAAGATACGAGTATTTGTGTATCGTTTTTGTTGCATTTTGTATTAAATTTGCAGCGTAATGAAAACCTATAGTGTATTTCACGTAGACTTAGCTACAGCCATGAAATTTGGCACGGATTGAGATCTTACATTACAAACAAGCGAAAAAAACCGAAAAGTAAATAGATATTTCATAAAAAAAAATCATTCAAATGTATATTTATAGTTCTTTTTATACAAAATGATGCCCAAACTTAAATTTGTAAACTTTTATAAGCTGTACAACTTCGTACTACAATCCTGCAATAGGGGCGAGTTCGACTCACGCTTCACCGCGCTTTTTATGACATTTTTATGAGTTTGTAAACACTATAGCTAGTGAAATATCTGTTTATTTTTCTTCCGTTGTATTACCTTATGTAAACCAAGTAAGGCGCCGGCGCGAATATAATTGCGCGCAATTTGCGTAATCGCATCAGAAAGTAATAATAATATAAAGTAGAGCCTCACGTGTATTTTTTAATATACGAGTATGTACAGTACCTACACAATCGTTTTTGTTATAATTAATTGGCTTCAAATTTTGTCAATTGATTAATTTTGTGTATCAAAAAATAAATAAAATAATGTTAATTATTGCTAATACTTATTTGTTACCTATAAATAAATGTGAACAGTGTAAACAAAATTGCACAGATCTATTATACCTGTTATGAAACAATATCCTGGGAACTGAGCACAAAATTCAAGAAGCTTATAAAATGGTCAGTTACGTAAGTCTTCACTTTCGGGCTCAACCGAGGCCTATGGTGGGTAAACACGGACTGAATGTGATGCATATTTCGCATTCGAACACCCGACTTTCGGTTCATGGCTCGATGCGCACCAAGTAACTTATCTTTCACCATTGTGGCGCGTGCCTTCATACGTAACCTCGTCTTCTAGATGTAGACCAGCCAGTGTGTATTAAATACTGTATGCCTGAATATACTACTTATATGGACCTGAGCTTTTGTTATATATATTTTTATTTTCAGCTTCACGCTGTATCTCGCATGTAGCATAGGCGTAGGTCGAGGGAACTTAGAATTAAGACACTCCGCTCCATACTTTCCGCCGAATTCTGGAAGCCGTAATGCAAGTGTCGAGTGGCTGAACCAAACGCCGCGCTTTGCCTTGAAATCACAGTAAAAAATGAAATAAATAATTTATTTCCCCAAGTGAGAGTCGAATGAAGGTAAAAATATATATATACATTGTTTGTCTATCATCTGAATAATCTTTGCTCAGTTGCAAAATAAAAATTGCATGTGTTTAATCAAGATTAATCCAGCATTGTAACAACTAGGAATGTTGGACAATAAAGTTGACATATCAATTAAAGTTATATATATCTACCTAATTTTTTAAGTATTGTAAACGTAAAACTATAAATTATTGTTATATCTTATTGAACTTAAAATGAATATATATCACCAACTTTTGAAATTGTAAATGAATAAACTAAACGCTTATTATTGATATATTGGTAATTTTATTTATAAAAAAAATATTAGTAAGTGATCCTCAACTCCGTTTGAATTTTATGTCCCCACTGTCATTGGAAATCCAACCGTCGCTTTTACAATCAGACGTGGTCCCACTGCGTAACAATAGTTTTAATTTAAAATTATTTTTATTTACCAACGAAAAGCCTCGATCCTGCCTAGAGGCTATTATGGCACACTACGTCATTTCATATATGAAATACAAAAAATAATACAAAAATAAAGTAAGAGATAGACAAAATTTTTAATAATCGTAGAATAGAACACATATATTTTTTATATTTATACAATTACTTTAAATTATAGTTTTAGTAAACTTATTTTATATTCAAATGTACGTAAAAAAACATTAGAAAAGTGTATTTATAAGTAAAATATCCGGTTTTCACTACGAGAGTTCGCTATGTTAGCAGCATGACGAAGCGAAAATAGTGTCGCTAATTGACGCTTTGAAATGAGCTTTCTGTTATTGAATTTATATACTTACAACATATAGCAACATAATATAAATATTTTTGGAAAGAGCAAGTTGGACTCCCCACCGCGGGTTCCGTACTATTTTCAGGATTGTAGGTAAATCTGAAGTACCGCCTATAAAAGTTGAGAATCTTAGGTTTGCGGGCTTATGCACTCATTTTGCATGTAATTATAAACTACAAATATACATTTATTCTGACTTTTTTTCTATGATTCAGCTTCACGCTGTATTCCGAACACAGCAGGGTAGGCAGAGGGAACCTAGTGTTAAGACACTCCGTTCCCCACTTTCTGCTAAATTTTGGAGGCATTGCGTGTTGAGTGGCAGAACTCAACGCCGCTAAGTCAATTTTAATTAAACGTAACATAATCGTCATTCAATAAAAAGATAATTTAAATCATATTATCATTAACATACCAGCAGTCCACCAAGGATTTTGATTTCCTTTCCATTAGTTGATAGAGTTTCTTAACATAGAGTCAGCTATATAGGTAGGTTATTGACGTGGTAGGCCTGAATTTAGTTAACAGTAATTTTATTCATTTATTTATGTATGAATTTAGACAGCTCCATATATATATAATATATACTTATCAATTATCAGATAACTATATACATACTTTATTATAATATTCTTTGTTTGTTTAATAGTTTTCGTCTTATTTCTAAAATATTTAAGCCTATATTGTGAACATCATAATTATATTACAGCTACTTATTTATATAGCAAACACTATAAAGTGCGTAACATTATTTTTAGACAAATATCAACTTAATTAAATATAGATTTCTAACATTCTCGTTGTTAAGTATATATATAAGTGTATGCGAACCGCAGAACACACCTTCCTCTAGTGCCAATAGAATTCGCACACAAGTTGTAGTGCAAAACTATCGGAATTAAGATTTGTTTTGCCTTATTGCGTACCTCTCTAATGTTTCTAGCGAAACTAGTTTTCCTGATCCACAAAACATCTTATACTCGTGACAGCCTTCAGTAAGTAATAAGCTGTCTAAGGGAGACCTACCACGTAGCTATCTGAGATAATATTGTTTATATATCGCAATGACGCTTCTTAAGAAAATATTTGTTTCGCTTGCAACTAATACACGAAAATATAGTGGAGGTCCAAAGAAGCCACCAAAAATTTTGATAACTGGTAAGTTGTTAATATTCCTATCCTGTTTTATTTAATTTTTTAATATCGTAAAACCTGATTGCCTTTGCAGAGTTAGACTTATGCCCTTGTAATGTCCTCCGTTCAAACTTTTATATTGTTTTGCAAATTTAATTCAATTACTAATATGCCAGGATATTTTTCTTTCATTTAATAATAATAGTTTTAAATTAACCTTGCACACTTCTAAGCGATGAGAGTCAGTGCCGAACTCATGACATGAGACTTGAGAGAGATTCTTGAGACTCTTCCATGCAAATTTATTGAGCTTAAAGGAAATTGTAAGAATTAAGTACCTACTACTTACTGTGATATTATTTTTATCGTAATTAAAATATATTTTTATTTTCCTTTTTTAGCGTGATGTATATGTATGTATATGCCCAGATTACATGAAAATTGCGTAAATTAGTTTCATGTTCCGGTTAATGATGTAATATATTTTTATTTTTCTCTACATAATATGTATAAAGCCCGCTTATTTATCTATAAACCACTATGAACCACTTTGAACTTCCAATTTGAACTTCGTTTTTCATAAAAATGTTTGATGTTTCCGTACAAACTTCAACCCCTATTCCACCCCTTCAGGATAAAAATTTTTCAAAATCCTTTCTTAATGGCCGTACATTACGAAAATAAACATATGTCAAAAACTCACGTTTCTGCCATCAGCGGCTGTGCGTGCGTCTGTAGGTACCTACCTCAGTCAGTGGGAACATTTCCTTTATATATATAAGGAGAAGCATATATATATATGCTTCTCCTTATATATATATATAGCTTCTGGTTTGCTCTGGCTTTTATAGAAAAACTCTATTTCGGAATGGGATTATTTATACATTCCGTTTATACGAGTACCTTCCGTTTGTGGTCAGACCGCGTTGCGCCGCACATCACCTTCAGCATCTTTATGATTGTCTTTATGATGTGACGTGAAGTAACTCAATATACCTACCTACAAGGCGCCGATCCCGAAAATAGGTGAAGGAGGGAGTATATTAATAATATAATTACTTAATAATATTGGCATTGCCTATAAGATATAAGGCTTGAAACTGTTTTTATTTTTACGTTTTTGTATACTGATACAATATACAAATATAAATTTAATTTATATATAGAAAATACTTTACATACGTACACTTTTTTTAATAATGATGGAAAATTAAATAATCTCTCGCATTATAATTAAATGGCAGTGTTTAAATGATACTCTCCTTATGATATCGAAAGGCTAAACACACGTTAGCCTTTGTACACAAAAGAGCCTACACATGTCACTTTAATTACAAGCAAAGAACGCGATTACGCTTGTCTTTTAAATAATGAATTATTTTTGATGCATAATCTAGGAAAAATATTTAATTAGAAAAACTTTGAGTACTTACCAAATAACTAGTTTAAAAATATTATACATTAATCTAAAATAAACAACAGCAAAGATTATATTTAAATGTTATTTATTAAAACTGCTAATGCCTTTAAATAAAAAGGCGATGTACCATTTAATGCACTTATATAGTCAAATTTCAAAGTCAGTTCTAAATATACGTAATTTTCTCGGCTAATTAGTGAAATTAGTGATGTGGACCAAAGTTTTTACAATATTAATATCATAAGATATAATTGTGAACTAATATTCTAGCACGGATAATTAAACATGCCGTTTAGTTTTTGGTATGTGGAAAAAATGTGAGAAGATATAAGTAAATTACTGAACGTTTTTATGTAAAAGCTTTGAGAAGACAAATAATATTATGGTTTACCTGTTATATTTGATATTACGAAGCGAAAACTTTCAATAATAGGTCACGGTCGTCACTCCACAGTGACTTGCAAATTAAAACTGGTTTCTAAAATATTTCTCAAATATTTATATCTAATATATTTATTTATAAATTTGCGCGACGACTGGCGCCAAAAAGCTTGTACTAGATCATCTTCCTAATCTTATCATCATCATCATCATATCACCTTTCAACGGCCACTGTTGGACATACGCCCCCCAAGGACCTCCACGCCGATCTGTCCTGCACTGCCTGTATCTAGAAATCGGTCCACCTGGCTTGCCCACCGAGCGAGCGATTGATTCAGTTTGCGGCCGCTACTCAATAACCATTCCGCCCTATGTTCTTCAAGCAATTTCGATACTATTCCCATACAGGTGTCCTCATTTCTGATTCTATGACACAGAGAAATACCGAGCATTGGCCGCCATATGACACTGATCCTTCTGACGAGACTCTTGTGTAGTTTGTTTGCATTTGCTGTCCATCGTAGTGTTTTGTTCTGATCAGCAGACAAAACTAATGCACTACAGAAATATTGCACACTGTAAGAGATTAGGAGAAAGAGTGGGGAGTGTCTTCGTGGATGGCATTATCTATAACAACTGGATGACAGAAGTCATTCACACACAAGGTTTCGTAGAAATTTCTTTCCACGCGCCACCGAGCTGTGGAATGGCCTACCCGCGTCAGTGTTTCCAGGTCGGTACGATATGGGTGCCTTCAAGAAGCGCGTCTATCTCCACCTCAAAGGCCGGCAACGCACCTGTAGCACCTCTGGTGCTGCACGGGGTCGTGGGCGGCGGTGATCACCGCCAGGTGACCCGTACGCTCGTTTGCCTTGTCCTTTTTCCAAAAAAAAAAAGTCAACTATTAATAAACTACTGGGATGTTATGTATCACCTTAGTAGGCAGAAGGAACCTAGATTTAAGACACTCCGTGCCCCACTTTCCGCCGAATTTTCGAGGTATTGCGTGTCCAGTGGCTTAATTCAACGTCGCGCTTTTACCTTTTGAAATACAATAGAGATAAATAATATCCATTATGGAGACCCTAAACAACTAATGTTTCGTTAAATCAATTACTATTTTGGTAATAAATAGAATGAAATGTATACAAATTAGTTACCCCCAAAGAAGAAAAAAATAATAACTTATAAAAAATATTAATAACAAGGTTATTACTATAACTTATAAAGAAACCCTAATAAAAACGGGTAAAGAAAATATTTTTTTATAAACATAAATAAATTTAGTATCATAATTTTATATAATTATGATGATTTTATGACAACATGATAATTTCATTGTTTACGTTTGCGCTGTCTTATTGAAACAATAATCATTTCTAGTGAAATCAAAACAAACTGTTAATCTAAAATATTTACCTGCGTAGCATTTACGTCTGTTTACGTAGCAAATAAACTCTTTATACTTCCCGCTGTATCCCGCACACAGCAGGTTAGGCAGAGGGAACCTTTGTCGGTGTTACGACACTTCGTTCCCACTTTCTGCCGAATTCTGGAGGCATTGTGTGTTGAGTGGCAGCACTAAACGCCGCGCATTGCCTCGACACCAGAGCGAATAAATGGAAAAATAAACGTAAATAAATATTTTACTTCCTCGAGTGGGGATCGAACCCAAAACCGTCGCGTTAAATAAAATATTTGTATGGTATACTTATTTATATCTGATATTGCTGAATGATGTGAGGAAGGTGAAGGAACTCAATACATTTTCCTTGTTTATGATTTATTCATATATCAGATTTGTTATTTGCGCCAACATTATAAGCGTACATATTTTGTTTTCTTTGTGTTGGTTGGAAAGAAATAATTGTGTATACCATTTTAAGCTGGACAAGCTAGTGTAGGCACACATTGTGGATCTCAACATGTATTCCCCCAAAAAAATAAAAGTAATCCCGACCTAACCTATGAATATGTCACATACAATACAAAAATATCCTTATTTTTGTAACAGAATTGATTTAAATTCCGGTTATTTAAATGAATTCTATTTAAAAAACTTATTGTATTATTTTTAATTCCTAATACACGTTTTAATTTATTCATCTACCACAATTTTCAGGTGGCCTGGGTCAACTCGGAGTGGAATGTGCAAAATATTTACGAGGAAAATATGGACGAGACAATGTTATACTGTCTGACATTATCAAGCCGACGAATGAAGTATTTAACGACGGCCCATACATTTTCGTTGATATTTTAGACTTTAAAGGTCTCCAAAAGATTGTCGTGGATCATAGAGTTGACTGGCTCATACATTTTTCGGCTCTACTTAGTGCTATTGGTGAACAAAATGTCTCCTTAGCTGTCAGAGTGAACATAGAAGGCATGCATAACGTAATAGAACTTGCGAAGCAGTATAGGCTTCGTGTTTTTGTGCCTAGCACAATAGGTGCCTTCGGACCGGACTCTCCGAGGAACCCCACTCCAAATATAACAGTGCAAAGACCTAGGACTATTTACGGTGTCTCAAAAGTGCATGCAGAATTATTAGGAGAGTATTATTTTCATAAATTCGGATTGGACTTCCGTTGTCTCAGGTTCCCGGGTGTCATTTCAAGTGATCCCCCTGGCGGAGGAACGACAGGTGAAATATTTTATTAGCAACTACGCATGTAGTATTTTTAATAGTCGAGAGGTGCCGATGATATGAAAATAAAAATATTAAAATAAATTGATTTCATTAGATTTCACTACAAAACAAATCATATAATTTTAATAGCTCTTGTGGGACAGACGACAGACTTATCTATACATATACATAAGAAATCTGTGTTTCATATTTCAGTTTCACGTTATATCCCGCAAATAGCAGGGTAAGCAGGGAACCTAGTGTTGAGACACTCTGTTCCCCACTTTTTAAATTCCTCGATACCGAAGAAATTAAATTAATAAACATTTCATTTCCTCCAGTGGGAATCGAACCTACTGCCTGGCAAATATTCAGACCCACGCTTATGCGCACGACTGGCCTTTGTGAATATTATCTCTTCTTATTTTCTTTTTCTTATTTGTCAAAACAACAACAACCTGTACAGTCATCCCAATATGCCTCGATGACGAAAAGACTACTGATCTATAAAAACAAATAACTTATTCCAGATTACGCTATAGCTATTTTCCATGACGTACTTCGCAAAGGCCACTACGAATGCTACCTGAGACCAGACACCAGATTGCCGATGATGCATGTGCGGGACGCTCTGAGGGCACTCTCTAACTTCTTGGAGGCTCCAAATGAAATGCTAAGACGTAGAGTTTACAATGTTACCTCAATGAGTTTCACCCCTGAGGAGCTCACCGATCAAATGTTTAAACATATATCGGATTTTACAATAACTTACAAACCAGATAGCCGACAAGAAATAGGTGAGCATAATATAATTCTCTTCTTTATGCATTCTCAAAAAATAAACAGATTTAGCGACTACAAATATCCTTATATTTGGGTCCTTCCGGTATAATTTATGATCATAAACAATATGCTGTAAATATCCATAAACATTATCAAAGGTATTTTATGTAGGTGGAAACTATAGTACTACCCATACTTTGGACAGGTAAAGGTAATCGGTACGTTAGGTAGCGTTAATCTATGCTTGTTACTACGGAACACTTCATGAGTGATTCTGACTGGCACTAGGATATTTTTTTAGATATACATTTTAAATTACATTTATTTATTTAATTACAGCTGATTCATGGCCACAAGTGTTCGATGACAGCGATGCTAGACGAGATTGGAACTGGCAGCCTGAAATCAATATGGATAATTTGGTGTCCCTCATGATAAAAGAAGTTAAGGAAAAAATTAAATCTAATAGTAATTGAGTATAAAGCGTTTGTTTTCTTTTTCTCACATATGGTTCAAATTTATTTCTCGGGGTACACTCATCCTTCGATTTAGTCATTTCATCGTCTACACATCAAGCTTGACGCTATCAAACATAAGCCTATAATAGTATAAAATAGTAAGCATGTAGATAACAAACAGGTATAATCATTATAAGGGATTTAAAAACAAAAACAAAGTTGTAACATATTTTTATTAAGCGTTCATACATTAAAATATTCTTATTTCATTAGGCAACGCGAAGTAAGTGTAAGAAAATCTATTTATATTCATTCAACGTCAAAAAATTGTAATATGTTTTTCATTCATATAAAATATATTATTATTTATTTAAAACATTATTAGGCCCGCTGCGCTGGTAAACCGAATTTTAACAAAAACAGTTTTCCTTACACTCAACCATTTAAGTTAAAACACTAAAAGGAGTTAAATCAAATTACTCGCAGATCCTCTATAAAATAAAGTGTGTGATGACGATACAGTAGTAAAAATATAATACAATTTCTAACAACTAATTAAAATAACGAAATTATTTCATATTATGGAGATTTTATAATCAACAAATATATATTACAAATAAAAAGCGACTCGCTGCGAATATTATATTTAAATAAAACTTACCTCATTGTATACTACATATTACAGTATAACGACAACATTTGAAACCTATTAGAGTTAACATAAAATTGGTTTTAGTCTCGTGAAAGAGAAGACATTAGGTTTTAGCTCTTTCCTTCTTTTATTTTAAAAATAGAAAATGAGAAATGAGTCACGCACAAATTCCGTTTTAGAATAGTTTTTAAAGGTGAATCTCAATTGACCAAATTATTCATAACTTAGCCTTAGTTTAGAGTGAATATTTAAAATGTTACATAAAATAATAATAATAACAATGATATGGAGAAAAAGAAAAAATATAGTTGCTTTATAAAATTATGATTATTTTACATAAATGATATTTGGCCAATTGAAACTCACAATTTTCATCATTCAATAACCCCAACCAGCCTTATTCACGTTATTTTGAAGAATGGACGTTTCATATCGTCTTCAAAAACAGACGCAATATTGATAAAACACGATTTACCTAGTCAATGGCAAAGTGACCTATAACAAATACCCACAATAATTATAAACGCACTTTTACTTTTTATTTATATTCACATATTTCAATATCAATAAAAGGTCACTTCACATTAAATATGACAACATCTACTTTATTATTTTGATTTTAGTATTTGTAGTGATGAGTTCTAGCATTCTAATTACTAAACTAGCGTGTAAATTACGGTGTTTTATATTATTCGTAATAACGCCATAATGTAAAAAAAGACACATATTAATAATATTAATTAAGACACACAAATGCATCTAAGGAATAAACTTAATATGTTTTATATTATTGTAAAAGTTAAGTAATCAAGAAAATACAGCATAATGTTTCGACAGAATTACATTCGTATTTTGTTCGTCGTACTTTCAACTAATTTCCGAGATATAGCGCGTTGAGGGAGGAAATAAAAATAATTCATACCCCTGAGTGGAAAACGAACACCAGACCGTGGCGCTTACAGTCAGTCGAACCACTGCGCCACAACGGTCACAATTTATACAATATTAAATTCTTGAATATTAATTTAGAATACAAACCGTAATGCACTCTACAACAACGCTTAATTTATTACATAACAAAAAGAAATAATTTTATGAATTTTATTATTCGATTTATATATTTATTTTCATTGTAACAATGAACAATGAACATTGTCTAAATCTGTTTTTTTTGTATTTTCGTTATTTCTTATGCAATCAACCACTGAATTGACTATGGTTATTGTTTATTGTAAATTGAAACGAAAATTTTACCAACGAATTAGAATGAAATGGAAAAAAAAAATTGTTATGGCACTATGCAAATTGCACATATTTATGAAATGAAAAACATTATTATTGTTCATTTTAACACATACAGAATGATTTAAAATTTAATAATCTTATTTCTTACGTCCTTAATACATAAAAACTTAAAAAATATCGCGCTAGCTTTCTAAACATTTCCCAAAAAAAAAATGTATTTTACATTTTATTATTTTAACAAAATATCACCAATTTCGACTAAAATACGTATTTGAAAAATTACACACAATATTTGCAGTGATATTCGGATATATTTTACTTACTATTTCTTCTCAACATAGAACACACCAACAAGAGAGGATTGTGAAAAAAATTGTGATTATTTCAATAAGATGAAGTGAATGTGAAATTGTGAGTGAAAGAGAAATTGTGATTATATAATATGTATATCATAGATTATTTTCACAATTTTTATTAATAAAAATTAACTATGTGCTCTATAAGTACTCTATAGTTACAACAAAAATATAAAATAATTGTATTACTTTTCAGAAGAAAAATTAAAAAAATACCTATATAAAACCGAGAATTGTGTGTAACTGTCCTTATACATAATAAATTTAAAAATACATATTATAAACAATAACTTATAGATTTAATTTACAATATTCCTCGAATGATAGAAAAATAAAAAAACTTAAGTACGGATCTGAAGAATTAAGTGATTGTATTTTGATCCAATAATCTAACAACATTTAATTTTACGCCTAAATAATTAATCGATTTTAAATCGAAAGAAATTTATTGCAGAACATGACGAGATAATGAAAGAAGCAATGTTATATAATAAAAACTTATGCAATTAGTTTTTAAAATTATGTTATAAGCATATCGATGCTAAAAATAATTAAATCCTGATAAGCTAACACTCGATTATAACTATTATTTTTTAATTTTGTGTAAAAATATAATAAATATAATAAAAAGCAATTATGAAAAAAAATATATATTTGCCATTGTTTATGGAGGACCGTTATTGTAGTATTTTATAAAATTACGTTACAACATTAATATATATTTAGAATATCGTTATATCCGCAATATAATCCGTAAATACTAAGTAAATTACGTAATAAATATTAATGAGTGCTTAGCTCATCTCGATTTACATTTTACATTCGCTATCATCGACCGTATCGTATATTAAAAGAATACGAACTAAAAGTAGACGTTTTGATTTGAAAAAAATGCTTTTGGAATTTGATTTTTTCTTAGGTTCTCTTATAATATATGTCCTTCAAGAACAACACACAAAAAAAGATTCAAAACAATCGTGAGAAATATATAAGTACAAGAAATATATAAGTATTTATATGTTATTCATAATTTTAAATTGCTTATAAGTGAAAAAAAATAGGTATTAAAGGATAAGAAATAAAATTACTCTGTGCGAAGATTAAATATACGAGAATACGAATATTAACCAAGTTACCCACCGATAGCAAAAAAACAAAACATAATAAATAAAATAATTACTCGCGTGAACCAAGCACTTAAAATTAAAATGTAAAACAAACCGGTATTAAAGCGAACTATTTTTTATTTGCACAACAATGACGTCGGAAGAATGACTTCTATATTTTTATATTCTACAATTTAACGAAACAATTTTTTTTTTAATATCATTTTTTTTTTATTTACCTTTGAATGATTTTGTGGTAAGTTTACTTGGATTTAGTTTTAGTATGGCCGAATTATAAGTAGATCCTAACGTCATATCAATGAGAGTTCCATTTTTTTCCATTCAACTACAGAATCCTATAGAGATATGCATAACAAATCTATTTATATTGTCTTTAGTCCAGAATACTGACTGAGCGCAAATACTACGTTGTTTTAGTCTAACAATAACGGGAAAAACTTGAAGTAGAATTTATTATCATTTTTGGGACATTTTAGTATCGAATCGAATTATCTTAACACCTTTTAAACTTCCAATTAGTTTAACATTACTTGCTCTAAAAAATAAGAATAAACAGTTTTCCTTTTACAGTTAACATTATTGTTTTAACAGTACATACCTACAAATTACACTTATTACTATCTATCTATATAACATATAAATATTGCACATATTATTATGGCCGTTAGCTATAATTGACAATATGGCGGTACTTTACTAGTCATTTACATGCGAATGAGACACAAATAATATCTAGTCATTAAAGAAAAGGCAAGAACAAAAGATATTAGATTCAGTTAAGCCAGCTTACGGGAAAATGAAAACTAAATATTTTAATTTAAATTTATCGTAAGTAATATATATACAAGCTTAATTTTGACAAAAGACTCCAAATGTAGTAAATAAAAAATGCACTTAATAATATACTTATTTAAAAAGAAACGATTGAGGTCAAATTAACGTCAACATGGTCATTTTTTCTTTTTTCATTTCCTTAGATATCGTACATGTTAAGTAGTGATAGTGTGGTATTAAACAACGGAGTCTTATTTTAATAAAAATATTACCTCTTTAATATTTCAAGGCAACTTGATCTATTTATTCCGTTTTGTCGTGAAACTGTTGTTCTTTGTGCTTTAGCTCTTTGTAACGTTGCCTTAGTTGAGCCTTCTTGATATTTGTCATTAATTGTGTTGACTGATACAACCACGACCCCTGGAAATAGGATAGTAAAAACCTGTTATCTTTGTGTATATATCACATTTTGCTGATCATCCCATCTTTCTCCATTTTTCCTACTACTTTCTCCACTTATTATTAGCAAGTACTATAGCAGCGAATACATTACACCATTCCAGGTGCACTAGATTAGATCACTGCAAATACGTTTTTCCTAATTTTTTTTAAGCTTCACACTGTATCCCGCGTACAGCAGGGTAGACAGAGGGAACCTAGTGTTAATACACTCCGTTCCTCACGGCATGAGGCCGTCGTGGTGCAGCGGTACAAAGGTATAACTGTTACGCGACTGTTGTGGGTTCGATCCCCACTCGAGGAAGTGAAATATTTATTTACGTTTATATTTCCATTTCTTCGCTCTGGTGTCGAGGCAAAGCGCGGCGTTGAGTTCTGCCACTCAACACGCAATGCCTCGAAAAATTAAGTGTTAAGAAAAAAAAAATCCGACATTTTTCTTACATATAAACCTCCACGCCTACCTATATTACCATAAATATTAAAATCGATTATAAATTAGGACGTCTGTATATAATCAAAGAATGTATAATATGATAACGCATAATCAACGGACCATTGTTGTGTCTGCGATAATGTATCACGTTATAACGTTGTTTTCGAACATTTAGAAGAGATATACGAGTTCTTTAACTATTTCACAATTTCTAAAGATTATTAGACATATTCAATAATTAATTATACCATAATCAAATTAATGGATAAAATCCGAAACACCCAACTGCGCTCTCGCACAAAAATCGCTGACGTGGGCATGAAAGCCGCTATGCTGAAATGGGACTGGGCCGGACACGTCTGCCGCTTTTCTGAAGAGTCTTGGGCGAAAACTTCTACCAGGTGGATCCCAAGCTCTAAAAGGAGAATTGGCAGACCAAAACGGAGAAGGCGGGAGGAGCTGGACCATTATAAACCTGACTGGTGCTCAAAGCGCAAAATAGACCAGAATGGAAGAAGTGGAGAGAGGCCTTTGCCCGACAATGGGATGGTGCAGGCTAGGAAACAATAATTAGACATATTCTAATGTTTTGTAAATTCGTAATAAACAGACAAACCTATATGTTGTCTAGTTTAAGCCTTATTTTCAATCTTTACAAGTAGAAACTATAAAAAAATAGAGCCACGAAGAAAACTTTTTTTTTTCTTTTTTTTTTATTGTTGATAGACAAGCATTTGTCCGCTATCTCACCTGGTGGTAAGATAGCGGACTACCTAGGCAAGCATGCTTGCCTAGGTAGTACCTATTCACTCGTTCCTTAAAGAGGGCCAGGTTATACTTGACGGGGAACAGTTCAGCAGGCCGGGAGTTCCACTCCATAGCCGTTCGCATTAGGTAAGTTGAGGAGAAGCGCTGCGTACGAAAAGATGGTATATCGACGACGTATGGGTGAAATCCCTGCCTACGTCTACTGTCCGCAGATAGAAAGCAGAAGAGGGTATTAAGTCATGCAGCGCTGCTGCACACTCTCCGGAATGTATCCTGTAGAAAATCGTCAGGCAAGCTAGTTTTCGGCGATGCTCAAGGCTTTGCAGCTTTGCCTCAACAATCGCTGAATTGCCAATGAGCTTCTTGGCGCGATTTTCAATCGAGTCTAAGGTCGCCAGCTGATATTTAGCAGATCCGTCCCAAAGGTGGCAGCAGTACTCCATACTCGATCGGACTTGAGCTTTATAGAGTTGAAGAAGCTGTCCCGGAGTGAAATACTGCCTAACCTTTGATAGGTGACTAGCGATAATATACACAATTCCGTTCTCCGCACGGTTAATTAACTAATCTTAATATCATATTTCGTGATTACGTTAACAGTTAATACTGTCTGCTGCGTACAAAATTAACCACAGCTTTGCCACAGTATCTTTAATGTTAATAATATGTTTTCCTTTGTTATTTAAAGCCGGGAATTATTTGTAAAAATGTTTTAAATCCTATAAGTCTTTAATGATATAAAACGATAGGTCGACTAAACCTAACCGAGTAGGTATTTGGCTATCGAATTCTTATACAAGACTTAACTGGTTTATGTACAACTAGAATGTGGTACGCAGAAGGAACCCAGTATTAATAAGATCTATCTCCCACTTTTTGACGAATTCTAGAAGCGTTTCGTGTTTAGTGGCGGAACTCAACACCGCACTTTGCCCCGACACCAGATCAAAGCAATTAAAATACAAATTTAAATAAATATTTCACTTCCTCGAGTGGGGATTGAACCCCCAACCAGTTCCATTCACACTTGGTGCTCCTGCGCCACGGCTGGCTTCAACTGAAATGTTTATCAATTATAATTATATACTATGATAAAGTTAAATATACAATACTCACCACCATTATCATGCAGTTTAACAGGATGGGTATGCAAAATACCACCGATATAAATAGACCCTTGCTATCGAAGTACTGTTGCCTTGAAAACAGATTCCAGTTCCTGGCGGCAACTTCGTTTATACTTTCCGAAAAATAAACGAGGAGTACTGAAAGCAAAAAAATATATTTAAATTTTTAATGTTATATTTAGCAAAAGTAAATATATCTGGTATTATCAAGTACAACAACACCAGTCGCAAGATCGTATCGCATTTCGTCCGTAATTATTCCAATAAAAATACAACTTCTTAATATTAAAAAAAAATTGTTCTAACTTCAGTACATTACGTCATGGGCATATAATCAAAATATTGTTTTTTAAACGCTTTTTTTTTATTATTATTGTACGATATGTCTAGTTTTGCCTTTATTATAAATTTATAAGGACACATGCTTCAATTTATTTTCTCTATCTATATATCTCCTCTTTGATGAGGTCCATGGAAGTTAACTTTTTTGTGAACCCAAGGAGCCCGACACATCTTTAAAAAAAATCACTTATTTATATGATAAATAAAAATAAATAAATATAATATTCTAATTGTAAAATCAAAGGTATAGTATTCCAAGGTTTTACGGTTTAAGCCTGACACCTTATTCGTAAAGGTTTCGTTGAGATTAAGCCTAGTACTGATCACCTTGAGATGCGTTCTTATTACTCATACGATTTTTTATTAAATGTGAATAGTCTTAATTTGAGAGAGCAGTCGAGGCTTAGAGGCATAAGCGTGCAACTGTTAACGCAACAGGTCGATCGGTTCGATCCCTGCTCGACCTGGTAAGGAGGCAAGGCACGGGTAAGTTTCACCACTCAAGACGCAATTCCTCCAGAATTTGGCGCGAAGTAAGCAAATAAAATGGACTTAAGCCTAAAAATAATATATGAAAATCTGTCTATTTAGCTGTCACAAATGAAACAGATGTATCTTTTCGGGTATTACAGAAAATTACGTTTTTAGATATACCAAGTGTCTATAATCTATTTTACAATAATAATATATTTAGTATATAAACTAAACAAGTTTTAGAAGTTACTTATTAAGTAATTCACGAAGCCAGTCATGGCGCAGGTGCACAAAGTGTGCTGCAAAATCGACTGGTTGTAGGTTGGATCCCCACACGAGGATAGCAAATATTTATATAAATTTATATTTTCATTTCTTCGCTCTGTTGTAGAGGCAAAGAACGACTCCAGAATATGGCGGAAGTGAGGAAAGAAGTGTTTTAAAAGTAGGTTCCCTCTGCCTACACTGTTCTGTACGGGATACAGCGTGAAGCCAATTTAATTTGATTTTACTTTATTAAATAATGCACAGTATATAGTGGTAGTGGCAATTTTAACTAGCAGTAATCAATATTTTTGACCTTGTCACTTGTAGGTGTAATAGGTGTAACAATATAAAATTATAAATTTATTATCGAAATAGGGTCATTGACCGTTGCTTAATAACAACATTAATGACACAAATCCGTAACAACATTATAAATAATATCACAAGTGTAAATAATTAATCTTTAAAGGTCATTTAGTAAACAAGGTGAAAACAAATGAAACATGTTTTAAAGCCAACGGTTTATGTAAAAATTTTATGGATGGTAACTATAATTTAACGGTTTTACATAATTAAAAATGATAATAGGAGAGAAAAATTCTTTGCATTCCATGGATTNTGGCAATTTTAACTAGTAGTAATCAATATTTTTGACCTTGTCACTTGTAGGTGTAATAGGTGTAACAATATAAAATTATAAATTTATTATCAAAATAGGGTCATTGACCGTTGCTTAATAACAACATTAATGATACAAATCCGTAACAACACATAATAATATCACAAGTGTAAATAATTAATCTTTAAAGGTCATTTAGTAAACAAGGTGAAAACAAATGAAACATGTTTTAAAGCCGACGGTTTATGTAAAAATTTTATGGATGGTAACTATAATTTAACGGTTTTACATAATTAAAAATGATAATAGGAGAGAAAAATTCTTTGCATTCCATGGATTCTGCTGAATGAGGAGCTGGAGCTCAAAGCAGTGCCTGGGACTTATGAACCAAAGTAGTTCTTAAAATGTGCATTAGCACTCTTAACATTTGACTCTACTACCCAAGGTTCTCTCTCTAGTTACCACTGAGACTAAATTTATATATCATTCTTTTAATACCTTGTAACTATTTTCTAGAAATGAACTAATGTAAATTCTAAGCAGAAATATATTGCAGCCCTTTTCTTAGTTAAAAATGGCTATTTAAAGTCAAGTGTTTGCTTATTAAACTATAACCAATATTTCATTTTTCAATATAATTCATTTAATTCACTTGCAACTACTAAAGAACATAATAATAATTTTAATGCAGTAACCTTAGAAGCATGGATACAAAGGTCAAGAGCATTGGTATAAAAATATATTACAGTTATTTAAACATTTGCTACTTTAAATTGTAATTATTTTCAAACAGATGTATTTCTTGTAATAATTTATAATTTTATATAATATAAACTATAAAATAATCTATCCTATTTAAAATAAAAAAGAAGTAAAGCAAGGAGAGACTGTTTCTATTACTGTGCCTAAATTATATTACAAGATACACCTAGCCTAAGCCACTAAAATAAAAGGCAATATCCGTCCACTTTATTAATTATAGCATTATGAACAAAAATAAATAACAATAATACTTTGTAGGTCTCTGGATTTAAGTCCAGTCATAGCGCAGGGGCACAAGCATGTAACTGTAAGCACGAGAGGTTGTGGGTTTGATTCCCACTCAAAGAAATGAAATATGTAATATGTATAGAATATAGAATGTGGTAGGTAGAGAGGACCTAGTGTCAAGTTATTCCAGTCTTTGAGTTTTGTGTGATTTCAAGACACTGAGTGGAGATTGAACTCATAACCATAGCAAACATCATATAACACAATGCGGCAAAAACCCATATTTTGATATAATAACAATAAATATTTGTTGTCAATCTAAATATTTGGACCTAGCCCATGAGATTACCGCCATGTGGGATGTCAATGCGACTATCATTGTGCCGATAGTGGTTTCGGTTAACGGTTTAATAGCGAAAAGCCTCGACCAACACCTTAAGAGGCTATCGCTTAGCTGTTGGATCAAGAACCGGATACAGAAGGCAGTGTTACTTGAGACGGCGCGTATTGTGCGGAGGTTCCTCTCTCTGGAGCCCTAGCCACCGATGGCTTGGACCCTTGTCCCGCCCTCGGAAGAGTGGTTTTTTTATATTTTTAAATGTATCTTTTTTATAATAATTTATATTTAAAAATGTAAAGTTGATTCACTAATTTAATAAAAGTATATTCTGTTTTAATATTTGTTGTCATATTATTTACATAGATGCAAATCACACTTTTTTCAATATTAATTACTGTGACTAAACCTGTTTAATTTACAGAATTTTTATACTCTTACTTAAATATATATTTACTATTTAATAATAAAGAATATACTTACATAATGCAATAAATAAAATAATTTGAAAGTTGCTATAGTTCCTTGTTGACAGACAGGTAAAGGTAACAAGAACGTGAAATGATAAAAGGGCTATTAGCCATGGATCTCTCCATTCAATCTAAAAAGAAATCATTTATGTTAGAATAATTTACAATAAATTGTAATTATTTTTGAGATTTTTGAACACAATTCTACGGTTTCGTGTTTGTCGAAGTCATTTTCAATAATTACTTTGAAGTTAAAGTTATAAATTAAATATGATAAAACATAATATAAATAAAAACGTATGTTTTGTTTGGACTAGTTCAATAAAATATGTATATTTTTTATAATTAATAAAGGATATGATATGCAGAATGAATGAGCGATATAATATTCTTAACAAAATTAATTTTAAGTATTATTTTTTTAGAAAAGCACAAAATTAAAGTATTATTTTGCATATTTTGCCGCATAACACGTCAACTGAACACTTACACTTTTTATATATGAGACAAAATCTGATATTTCGTTCACTTCGATAAAGCCTTCCATAATTTTTTTATCGAAATATAAATATAAACTGTTAAGCTTTAAATAAATTTAACCTAATACAAAATACTAAAAGTCTGCTGTAATTACAAGCAATATAAACTAGACAAAAAGAGCAATAAATTGTTAATACTACACACACAGACTCACTAAAATATTTTCTGTACTAGGGATGTTAGTGGTGTATACTAATAATTATTATTCGGCGAAGCCGAGCCATTTGATTATTATTATTTATTATTAAATATTTTTATACATAGTATTATGTATACTAAAAATGATCATGTATCATGCAGTTAAAACATTTAGATAGACGAGGTTTGTTATGTTTTCAAAAGATTATCGAACTGAAAAATTTATTGTCTCAACATAGTTTTGCAAATTTTCTAAAACAATTAAAATAAATCAGCATCAAGTTGTACGTTGTTGTTGTACCTAGGTAGATCCCCGTTTTTCTCCCTATTCTCAAGACATTGCTTGATGAGTGATGGAACTCAATCCGCACTTTGCCTCGACATCAGAGCGAACCAATGAAAATGCAAATTTCAATAAATATTTCATTTTTTCGAGTGGGGAATGGGGATCAACCCATATTTATGTAATTATCAAGTCATAAATTGCTAAGTTGTTTTCTAAAGAGACTAAAAATTGGATGGATAGTGACGAACAAATTATCTACGCGGGAAAAAGTATAAAGCAGCTTGCAAAAATAATAAATTGGTAACTGTTGAAAATAACAAAAACGAATGCAAGTTGATTAACGAAATTTAACGAAAAAATGAAAAATCGATATCTAATAACAATCATTTTACGTAATATTTACATCTCTACAGACTTTATAGCGGTTATAATTCTGTTATAGTTATAAATGTTATCTGTACTTCATTATTGTTGACAACTTGTAGCAAACTAGCAATTTGCATATATTTTTTTTAAAAATGTGGTGATTTTTTAAGAAATTTTATATACAAAAGATATGTTACAAATTTGGATTAATATAAAAACTAACATATTTTATGTGTTTCAAACACAAATAATATCTCAATGGTAGCTAAATTGTCAATAAACAGTAAACCGGTGCGTTAAAATGTATAACAACATAACAACTTTATTATTAATTTGCTATTTCATCAATTTAATTACAAGCTATGCAAATGGATTTCAAGGAATAGAGAGTGCCAAATCAAATAGTGAAAGATATACAGTGGACTTAAAAGGTTGTGCTGTGTTTGAGAGGCAATGTGTACAGTTAGATGAAGATTTTGATATCTTGTCTTGTGCGTTGAACATAAGTCATAATAATAAAACTCAGGTGCCCTTTTCATGTCAACATAAAATATGGACGCTTCAAAATAAACTACTTGATAAAAGTTATATAGAATACAAATTAAAAGAACCATGCCAAGAAGAAACCATAATTTCTGATTGTCTAAACCCAAGTTCCAACTCCCTTGATTGTATATTAAAACGGAAACCAATTTTAAAGAATATAATTTGTCATAAAACAATAAATCAGTTAGAATCATTAATATTTAATGATTGGCAGATTACAGGCAGCTTTTTAAAGAACTGTTTAGATGATGTAGAAGCACACAGTTGTGGTAGAATTCCGTCAGATACTAAAAGTCTTTCCCAGACATTTACATTAAAATGCCTTCAAAATCTTGGAGATAAATTACGACCAGAATGTCAATCAGAAATTGTAGCATTGAAAGAGATGAAATATACAACTTTGCAGATAGACAAACTTATATTTGCAGCATGTAATATTGATCAGAAAAATTTCTGTCCAGATGAAGTACCAGACTCTCTGTTAATGTACAAATGTCTAGTGAGACATAAATATGAAAATGGTATTTTTTTTTGTTTCATATTGTATCCAGCATATTATAGAAGTGTAGTAAGAAGGAACCTAGTGTTAAACACTCTGTACCCTGGCTTGTTTGTGTCTACTCACCATTAAATTATTGCAATATTATGTTGAGTTGAACTCAATACTGGAATTTGTCTTAGACCAGAGTGAGAAAATTAAAATAAGTTATTTCCCTGAGTGGTAATTTGGTTTGATGTTGTAAACATAGCACACACACATGGTAGGAAGGGGAAAGCCAGTTTACCTCGCATGAAGATACCTTCATTCCTCACTTTCCACCTAATTCTGAAAAAATTGCATGTTGAGTGATAACTCTATGCAACACTTTGCCTTCTCTGAAGAGAAGTCCTAACTGAAGCTAGGACATGAAAATATTTAATATTTCATTTCCTTGAGTGGAAATGGAACCGATAATACTGATATGGTGAATTTAATTGGCTATAAGTGAATCGTACAAACAGGTTTAAACTTGTGGCACAAAGAATATTACCCTATGTCTTAAAGACAATTGGGTACTCCTTTAAAAATAAATATATCAGAGATTTTTGAAACTGTTCATTTGTTTGTTTGTAGATAAAGGGTAAATTACAATAAGTAAAACTAAATGGGCTTATAAAAAATTGTTTTTGTCATGAATATATTGGCTTTCCATTCTTACATCAGCCAACCAGACTAGTTTATTATTAGTTTTTCTTTTTTTTTTAGATTTTGAAAATTGTAAAAAAACCTAGAAGATCAACTTTTGTCTTAAGGTTGTAACCGCCCATAGTTCCTTCATTGTAATGTTAAGACGGTCCATTTTCAGTACCAGACCAAAGTAATGAAAATATTAAATATTTCATTACTGCAAGTGGTAATCGAAAATTTTATTCAAAGTAAAATTTCTGAATTGGGCACCAGGCTCCACCCACATACAATATGTTTGAAAACAGACATGCTCTGTTGCTTATTTTAATATTCCAATTTTTTTCTTGTTACAGCTATGACAAAACAGTGTCAAGACCAATTATTTTACATACAAAGAAATATGATAATGAATTATAAAATGAGCAAGGGTTTAGTAAAATCTTGTAAAGAAGATATTCGCAAATATCATTGTAGAAAAGGTGTTGTTGAAGATAAAGATGTAAGACTGGCACAAATTTTACTGTGTCTAGAAAATATATCACGAGTAGAAATCACATTTATTTCTCCAGAATGTATGGCAGAAATGATTGACCATAGAAAAATGCTCATGGATGACTATAGATTATCTCCAGAACTTATGCAGAATTGCGCTAATGATATTACAACATTATGTAGAGGTATTGAATCTGGAGGACGCACAATACATTGTCTAATGGAACATGCTAGGCCAAGGAAAAGGAAAGATAAAAGAATCAGTTTACCATGCCAGAGATCTTTAGAAAAATTAGTACAAGAAGCAGATCCTGGCGAAGACTGGAGGGTTGATCCTATTCTAAGAAAAGCTTGCAAACCTGTTGTAGATAGAGCTTGCCGGGAAGTCAGTGGGGGTAATGGTAGAGTCATGTCCTGCCTCATGGAGAAATTAGGAACAGCTCTAATGACATCTGATTGTGAAACTGCATTGTTACAAATACAGTACTTCATCTCCAGAGATTTTATACTTGATCCTCAGCTATATAAGGCTTGTAAATTTGATGCTGTCACACAATGTAAAGCAAAATTGAAATGGGCTGATATAAATGAACACCCATCTGAGAAAGATCCTTTAATACTACCTTGTTTATATAACTATGCATATAATTCAGAACTCAGAGGTATACTTAAACCAGCCTGTGAACAACAGGTAAGAAGAGTGATGAGGCAAAGGGCTGTAAGTGTGGATTTGCTTCCTGAAATAGCAGACACTTGTATGGATGACTTGGCCAATATTTGTTTTGAACATACTGGTAAAGGTAAAGAAATATTCTGCTTGCAAAACAAAATTAAAGAATTATCACCGAAGTGTAGGGAAGTTGTCTCAAATTTTACAGAAACTCAAAGTGATCATATTGAACTAAATGTTATTATAAGTACTAATTGTAGAGTTCCTATAGAAAAATTATGTACTTCTCAATTAAGAAGTAAAAATGATGAAGATGATGTATTAGACTGTTTAATAGCACACAAAAATGATGCAGAGGTAAAAGCTAATGTGAAATGTAGGGCTGCAATTGAACATGAACAATTAATTTCACTTAAAAACTATAGATTTACAAGAAAATTCAAAAATGCTTGCAAGTCATATGTTGTAAGATTCTGCCCAAGGGCTCTAACAAAGGTACAAGTTGTGATGTGTTTGAGTGAAATAATAAGGAATGATACAATTTCTAGAAGAAAACACACAATATACAAGGAATGTCGACAACAACTTAGAAGTCAATTGTTTCAACAAAAAGAAAGTATTGACTTAGATCCGGATCTTAAAGAGGCGTGCAAAAAAGATTTGTTAGATTTTTGTCCATCTGTACCTCATGGGGAATCAGCCGCCTTGGAATGCCTTCAAACAGCTAAAGGAAAGCTAAGCGAAAACTGTAAAAAAGCTTTATTTGTTGTGAGGAAGCAAGAGTTTTCAGACAATGGCATCGACTATCATTTGATAACAAGCTGCAGTGATATGATAGATATGTATTGCCACAAAACTGAACCTACAGTCCTCTTAGATTGCTTAAAGGTATGGAATTTATAATAACTTATAATTTTATTAGAATATATAGAAAGAATCCTCTTTTAAAGATGTATATGGATATATAATTCTTTTATTTTACCGTAATAACAGAACAGTAAGGCAAAGGAAACCTAGTGTTAACGACACTCCGTTTTTCATCTTCCGCCCAATTTTCGAAGAAGTACGTAATCAGAGCACTTTGTCTTGTTACTTCTGTGTTTAAAAGTTCCTTATAAATCATTTAATTAAAATAGTTCAATAAATAGGAAACATTTCAATAGCTTTTTTTTGCAGGCACATCGTCAAGAAGCAGATTTCAGTAACAATTGTAAAATTGTAGTTGTCAATAGAATGATAGAACAAAACATGGACTACCGTTTGAACAACAACTTGCAGAATGCTTG
The DNA here is from genome assembly GCA_013403645.1 of Heliconius nattereri. Taxonomy (NCBI): domain Eukaryota; kingdom Metazoa; phylum Arthropoda; class Insecta; order Lepidoptera; family Nymphalidae; genus Heliconius; species Heliconius nattereri. The sequence goes on from JAAIXI010000230.1 coordinate 3,474,591, forward strand.
TAAAGGAGACATTAAAAAGTTTTGTATGAATGTAATTGGTAAGTAAAATTGTTTTTGAATGAATAAGTACTTCATTATTTTTAGATTTTCGTATCTTAACAGATACAGAACCTTTTAGGATCCCTTTGTTGTCCATTTAACATTTATCATTAACATTTATCTCATACCGCATGGAACTGAAATTATATCAAATATCCAGGTCTATTGTCCCCTAAAACACACCTTATCTTTTAAGTCTATGTAATCGAAACATACTTGCATTGTATATATCGTCATTATAAGTTGTACTCCACATTGGTCAATGGGGAGTCCTGCAAGTGATAAAGAACCATTGTTGGACAGGTCCGACTCATACTTGAACAATTTTTTTATTATCATTCATATATTTATTTTTGCAAGTTTATTATAATGAAACAAATTTGATTCTAATAATATTTCATTCCCAATGGTGTGCTTATAGTACCTACAAAGGATACACATGAAATTTTTTATAAAGCAAAATCTGAATTAGACGTTAATTGTGTGATTGATCCCCACTCGAGAGTTCTCACAAATGGGGGAACTCCCAAGTAATAACACAACTATCGTTACATGTGATGCATGTACAATCAATACTATGATTTTATTTTGATGTTTTGAGTACTGACTAAAGTGCTAAAGTATGTCAAATTGTTTTCTATATTTATAATATACGTAATATAGGTGCCTGAATTCACAAATCGGCTAACTCCATATGCGTCCATATAAAAGTTATATCAGAGGTCAAGTTATTTTTCACAGATTACATATTTAAAAATTGCGCTAATTAGATGTAGATTAGATGCAGTTAGGTGAAATCAGCTAACTACGTCGTAAATGCGAATTTAGATGTAACTTAAATTTTTTTTTTTTTAGCTAATGAACCTCAAGATGTGGAACTTCAAGGCAAAATGTTGTATTGTCTAAAAGATAAATTTAGAGAATCAAAACTGGAGAAAACTTGTGAAAATGAGTTAGCAAATGTTTTGAAAGAACAGGCCTTGAATTATCGTCTTGACCCACTCCTAGGAAAATTGTGCAAGGCCGAAATACAAACAATATGCGCCGTACCTAATGATTCCATTACAAATTCAGATGGACAGGTGATTTTGAGTTTGAATATTCTATTATTATTTATCATATTATATTATTATTTTTTCATTTACTTAAATGAAGTCAACTGAATATGAGATGTGAGAATTTGACCATTGTTTTGACACGCGTGAAAATATGTGAAATATGTTGTTAGATTCAATAAAAAATACTATTTTAACAACTGTTTGTCTTATATTTAATTTTTTTTTGTAAAGTTTTTTTTCTATTTAGGTGGAGGAGTGTCTAAAAAATGCACTTTTAAACCACAAAATCGTTTCGGCGGAATGTGCCCGGGAAGTAGTACAGATTATAGAAGAAACAGAAGTGGACATTGAGGCTGATCCACTCTTGGAAAGAGCCTGTGCTTTGGACTTGCTGAAGTACTGTAAAGATTTGGAACATGGTGCTGGACGAAGTAAGATTTTTTATAGTGATGATAGTATACTGAATATTAAAAAAGAGTATAGACAACCAAACTGAAATTATGATAATTTTCTACACATTCTTAAATATTTGTATCAAAATATTTGTCAAGCAAGCAAAACTGCGCGGCGCCCGTTAGTATAAATTATTAAAAAAAACTTAACTAATTTACTTTCGTCGTTATTTCGTATTCGCAATATCCCTGCTTTTGCAGAGAAAATATATTAAAACAAGATGTACAATGCCATAATAGCATTAAAAATTATTCCTATGAAATATAATAATTAAAATTAGAACATATGTAATTGAAATGTAGGATTTGAATATAAATGTAATAATGTATATAAATTGTTCATACATAAAATACTAATATTGTTAAGAATAGTGCTTAACTCATGGTATTGTGGCCATGTTAATCAGACGAGACTCAATATTCAACTCATTTATTGTATATTTAATTTGGTTATTTATACGCTACAAAACAATAGTGGAACAGTATATTAAAATACAAAATGGTGTGTCAAATGTGAATTATCTATGAAATAACTGTTTATATTATTATTTTTTTATTTCAGGACTGAAATGCTTGAAGATAATTCTTAATGACAGTAACAGAAAACTCGAAACAGAATGTCAAAAAGAATTATCAAGTAGACTTGAGATGTACAGATATGTTGCTTCTGTAAGTATATTTCATAATTTTCCAATAAACAAAATGACAACAGCACAGGACCGTGTATATTGTATATAACTATACAATATATTTTTATGCTACTTAATTTTGGTTTCAGGTAAATGTAATAGAGAACCTAGGTGATATGTATGATGAGATATCAACTTCACCTTCTAAGAAGTACTTTTTAGTTGTAGGCATTTCAATTGTAGGTTTAGTTTTTATATTTGGTTTATACTGTGGTCGTATGACAAAGAAAGCTATGTATATAAAAAGAAAATAGACCATAATTATAATAAATTGTATATATTTATAGTGAAAATATTTTTTTAGCATTTATTCTTTCCACTCGGCAATTTCATCATAATCCATGCCTTCTAAGCCATCCAGTTCTTTTTTTACTACGGTAGTACCAGAGGATTGTTCCATTTTAGGTTCAACTTTAATATCACCTTTAAATATTTTTTGACTCTCTTCAAAAAACTGGTTTGGATGATTAATGCCTAATCCAAAATCTGTATTGTGCACTGCATCAAAATATTTACTGCAAGCTATTTGGTAGTGTCCTTTTTTAGCCATTTCCACTATATCATTAGCAGCTGTAAAATTTGCAAATTATTGAATGTAAGAAAAATAAAATTTAATTAAATTATACAAAAAGTGATGTGTTTTTATTACCTTGACCATACCCATATCCTTTCAGCTTATTTTTCAAGATTCCATTATCACAGTGTCTGAATGGACAGCCATGACACTCCCCCGGGCCAACATTAGTATTAATAATTTTTAAACAGTTGAAAGGTGTGTAATTTTTCTTACTGCCTTCTTTACCATAGTTATATCTGATATTATATGCATATTGTTTTTCAAATTTATCTAATTCCATAATTTTGGTAAATTCTTCCCTCCAAAATCTGAGAGAATCTTCCAGTGTTACACCTATTCCTTTAATGAAGAGTCCATATTGTAGTCTCCCTCCGTGTTTAAGATGGTGGGCTAAACGTAACTGTTCATGTAATTGTTTCATACATAAAGGAAAAGATTTTGCAGATAAGGAATCTATACTCTCAATTGGAATTATTACTTTAGTATCACTAGTGTAATCATTTCCTGAATATGATTGATGTAAACCTTTAAGTAAAGATACAAGTCGCTCATCTTGTTCTATTTCTCCTAAATGATGACTTGCTACAGCTAAACTCTGTCGAAGGTGCATCCTATACTGTGCTGAAAGAACTGATATAAAATCTTTATGAGGTATATAAGCATAACCACCTTTAAGATACACTTTTCTAGATTTAACTAAATCAAGCACTTCATAAAATTTTACTTTGTAGAATTTAAATGATTCTATATTCTGGTTGTTTTGATAATGTGTTGATTCTCTCAAGTATTTCATAATTTCATCTTTTTCTTCGTTTGATATGCTTGTATAACATAGATTGTTTAGTTTAAAAAATGAATCTATAGCATCTGATTTCATTGTCATAAATCTCATTTTGAATAGTTCCAATTCCCTTGAAATAAACCAACGGCGTAGCTCCTCAGTTCTACAATAAGCTAATCTTAAAATAAAATGAGCTATATGATCTTTCCGTCTAGCTTCTAAATCAGATTCGAGTGTTCCACAACCAGATCTTTCACAAAGTTTTGCATAATACTTTAATCCTTGGTTCCTTAAATCGTTTATCACAAAATCTGTCCATTCTTGGGAATACACCCGGAGACCTTTTAAAGTTGTTGCAGTAGCTAAAGATCTTAACAGTGTTAATCTTTCCAAAGCTAGCGTTTCAAAAGCTTGTAAAGATATATTTTCAGTTGGTGGAATTTTATACATTTGTAAATCATGAGGATAACACTCGATTAGACTACTTGTAATGACTGTTTTAGTAGATTTTCGTTTTATTTTGAAATCCATAATGATACTTGCACTTAACAGTGGTTATTTTAAATTGGTTTATTAAAAAAAATACAGCAAAACTTATGTATATATTTATAATATACGTATTTATAAATAATGAAACTATTATATTTTGGCGCTAAATTATTCGTACTGTCATTGTGACATTATTGCTAATGGTCCAGAAATAAAATTAAATTTCAATTACTAAATTTGACCCAAACTAATAAATTAACAAACGGGGTGGGCTAATAAAACCGTTTCAAAAAACTTATGACACTAAAAATATATCACAATATATGAATATTTCACAAAATATAATTTAGCAAAAATATTACCACTTCGCACGTAATTTGAAGTTACTTAGTAAATGTTTACTCCTAAAGATTTTTTATTTTATTTTGATCTTAAGAAATCATAAACACCAAAGTAATTATTTATGTACACTATCATTAATTATTTCTGTTAATAATAGGGACAATGAACAAACACTTACGTGTTGTAGGTAGGTACGTAGGTTACCTATTGTTTTATGTTATTTTAAACGAAATATTACGGTTAGAAACATTTTTAGACCTTAAGTTATATTTTAACAAAGCCTTGGTGAAATTGGTGGTTAGTCCATTGGCCACAACCACCACTGAGAACATTAAAGATATATAGCGATACATTATATTTGTACATAATTTGTAGTAATATAATAAAAAATATTATTTTATTACTGAATACAACGTAACTGTATATACAAATAAATAACTTATCCGGAGTACAAATTAACACAGTTCAACTAACGAGTTTCATTTATATTTTACTTTAGTAGGCTTATAGTAATCTAATTAATATAAAAAATAAAAACATTGGATTTTATTGGAATATTTTTAAAAATACCGGTGTTGTTTGTATTTAACCAACGATAGCAGTACCGTACTTTCAGAGTGCCAAGCACAGATAATATATTAGTTTCATGTATTTCTTATTAGAGTATTAACATTTACCTGTCAAATTAGTCAAGTGACTGTGACATAGATTTCGTGTCATGCTATGGGTATTGAGCATTTGAATTTAATTTAGTTTAAATACTTAGTTAGTCACAAATGATTTTATATATGCAAGAAATGTAAAATGTTTGTATAGACTTTACTTTGTTACAATATTTATTTATTGTTTTGGCTTCAAGCATTTAACAAAGCTTAATAAAATGGTTACAAACAAGTTGCAGTCGTCATTGGACGACTTAGTTCAATATACACAATTATTTAATCCTGTGGCTACTGTATTGCAAGGGACAGTGTTACCTTTCTTGATAATTTATCCAATAATATTTTATTTTTGGATATTTGTATACGGTTTTAATGAAAACTTTGAAGCGGGTTTTGTAATAGTGTCAGTGGTAGCTATCATACAAATACTCATTTGCCTCTGTTGTTATTGGAGTGTACACATTCAATGTTTTCTGTCTTGTACACAAGTAAGTATAATTTAAAATTTTAGTTATATATTTGAAATTGAAGTACTTAAAAACAAGACATTCCATTTATAGGTTAAGGATCCTTTACAAGCAGAAATTGTCAAAGTAGTTCCTACTTCGAACAATGGCTTTTCAGAAATAGTTAAGCTTCATCATACAAAGGTAATATTTTATATTTATGTTTTATTAAATACATACTAACAAAGTTTTTAGATACAATAATTATATTTATTTGTAGTCTACCAAAAAAGATAGTCTTAATCCAGATGTTTGGTTTACATTTCAAAAAAGTAAATATGTTTATGATTGGGATAAAAAGTCATTTTTCACAATAGAATTTCCTTCTAATAAAACATATGAGGAATATGTGGAGTCTAAGGGATATTTGGATGATGAATCATTGGATATTGCTGAAAAAGAATATGGAAAAAATGAAATGGTCATGGTAAGAGTACAAAAATTTAATACATTATGTAATTAATTAAATATGATGTCTTATAATTATTAACCATTTTAGGTTGTACCAGAATTCATGGAACTCTTTAAGGAGAGAGCAACAGCACCATTTTTTGTTTTTCAAGTATTCTGTGTAGCTCTGTGGTGCCTTGATAAGTATTGGTATTATTCTATTTTCACTCTTGTCATGTTGGTTATGTTTGAATGCACTCTTGTACAGCAACAGTTGAGGAACATGGCTGAAATTAGAAAAATGGGGAACAAGCCTTATAACATACATGTATACAGGAATAGAAGGTGGCGCCAAATAGTTAGCGATCAATTGTTACCAGGTGATATTGTATCACTCACTCGCTCCCTTACTGATAACTTAGTCCCTTGTGATATACTTCTATTGAGAGGATCTTGTATAGTTGATGAATCCATGTTGACTGGAGAAAGTGTTCCACAAATGAAAGAACCATTAGAAAATGAGAAAGATCTTAAACAAAACTTAGTTGTAGAAGGTGATGGTAAATTGCATATGTTGTTTGGTGGCACTAAAATAGTCCAGCATTCTTCACCCAGTAAAACTATGTCTACAGGACTTAAAGCACCAGATAATGGTTGTATAGGATATGTCATTCGTAATGGTTTTAATACATCACAAGGAAAACTGCTTAGAACTATTTTGTTTGGTGTCAAAAGAGTTACTGCTAACAATTTAGAGACATTTGGCTTCATTCTATTCCTTCTTATATTTGCCATTGCTGCAGCAGCATATGTGTGGATAAAGGGTTGTGAGGATCCTGAAAGAAATAGATACAAACTATTTTTAGAATGTACTTTAATATTAACATCTGTAGTTCCTCCTGAATTGCCAATTGAATTATCATTGGCCGTAAACACTTCCTTATTATCATTATCAAAATTAGCAGTATATTGTACAGAACCATTTAGGATACCTTTTGCAGGAAAAGTTGAAATATGTTGTTTTGACAAAACTGGCACATTGACTAGTGACAATTTGGTAGTAGAAGGAGTGGCAGGTATAGGGGACCACACAGATGCTACTGTAATACCATTATCAGAAGCTCCAATTGAAACAATACAAGTGTTAGCGTCTTGTCATTCTTTGGTACAGTTAGATGATGGTGTCGTCGGGGATCCTCTTGAAAAGGCTACATTGAAGGCGGCAGAATGGAATCTCACTAAAGGTGATGCTGTTGTACCAAAAAAAGGAAAGTCACCTGCCTTGAAAATCGTTCATAGAAATCATTTTGCAAGTGCTTTAAAAAGAATGTCCGTAGTAGCCGGCTACCAAGTTAATGATAGAGGGTTTTTAGAAACGCATTATATCAGCAGTGTGAAGGGGGCGCCCGAAACAATCAAAACAATGTTAAAAGAAGTTCCTAGCCACTACGATCACGTGCATTTAACTCTGTCCAGACGAGGTGCGAGAGTGTTGGCATTAGGGTATAGAAATTTAGGAAAGCTGACATCTCAAGACATTAGAGATTTGTCCAGGGAAGATGTGGAATCTGACTTGACGTTCGTCGGATTTGTTATTATATCGTGTCCTTTGAAGAGTGACTCCAAGAAGGCAATTGCTGAGATTGTCCACGCGTCACACTCTGTGGTAATGATTACAGGTGATAACCCTTTGACCGCATGCCACGTTGCCAAAGAACTGAAATTCACACAAAAGAGCGACGTACTGATTCTTACCAAATCTGAAACGGAATGGATGTGGAAATCTATTAATGAAACAGTGGAACTTCCGGTGCAACCATTTAAAAAATCAAAGGAGCTGACAAATAAATACGATCTGTGCATAACCGGAGAAGGACTAAAGTATTTAAATGACAATTATCATAAGTTTTTATTAGAAATTATAGCAAATATAAAAGTGTTCGCTAGATTTGCCCCAAAACAGAAAGAATTTATTATTGTCACACTGAAATCTTTAGGGTACGTGACACTCATGTGTGGCGATGGAACCAACGATGTGGGTGCCTTGAAACATGCTGACGTAAGTAAATATGATTCTTTAAAATTACAATTTATAGTATATACTCAGAACTAAAATATAACCAACATATCCAGTCCCTACTTCCTGCCGAATGTACTTAAGTCTTAAAAATGAAAAAAATAAGCTTTGCACCTCTAACTTAATGATAACACGCTTTAAAGCATCTAGATCCCATATCAATTAAATTATACGTACATTCACAACACGCTACGATAAAACTTTTTACGTCGTTAAAACTTGTGTTGTTAGCACCTCTTTAGCAACTTTATTTTTAGTCATTTTTTTATCTAGTTCTCTCTTCTCAACTAAATTTTAAGATTAAACATGCTGTATAGTTATTGTTTATTTTTTTATTAAATGATTGCTGCACCACCGACTTCTTTTGTCTGTGCATTTTTTGTTCTTTATTATTATTGATATTGTAAGATATGTTAAGATTTTTTTTTATTAATATTATAATGACGCCGTTGTGGCGCAGGGCAATAAGAGTGTGACAGTAACGCGATGGCTGTGGGTTTGATGCCTACTCGATGAAATTAAATATTAAATATTTTCATTTCCTCATTCTTTACAAAGGAAGTTGAGGTCCACCACTCGATAAGCTATACCTCCAGAAATCCACGATGAGTGAGGAACGGATGTTTCCTAATGGGAACGGAGTGTCTTAACATCAAGTTCCCAGACTTACTTTCCGCGAAATACAAATTGAAGTTATTAAAAAAATAAAATAAAAACTGTTAGTTTAAAAGAAAATTGTTACATACACAAATCGTATCGTATCGTAATATCGTAATTATTTAATACTCAAAATCATTTTATCTTCAAAGGTGGGTGTAGCAATCCTCGCAAATGCACCCGAACGTCTGAAAGAGAAGCGTGAAGAGCGTCCAGACCCGGAACCTCGTAGGCCATTACAGCTCAGGGAACCTCGCGACCCTCGAGCTGAAAGCCGAGCTGAAGCTGCAGCCAGACTACGAAGAGCTATAAAGAAGCTCGAGGAGGACGATCAGCCCCAATTAGTTAGATTGGGCGATGCGAGTGTCGCCGCACCGTTTACTAGCCGGTTATCTAGTATATTGTGTAGTGAGTATTGTTATGTGATGCTTTTTTTATATGTTGTACTTCACCATTTTTTATGTTTATTTTTGTGACTTTTCTTGTTGTAATTAGAAAAAAACACATTTTCATCTTTTGAGATTCTGTATAATATGATATTTTAGGATCCTAAATATAAAAGGGACAGCATCTAACGCTAAATGCGATGATTAATAGTTCGATTTCTTTCTCCGGGGCTAAAAGTTAATTATTTTTATTTCCTTCAGTTCGCATTATCGAATTATAATTATCAAAATTAACTTTATTTAAATTTCCTTTTGAAAGTTAATAATTATATTTCTTTCCAGTTTGTCACATCATAAAGCAAGGTCGCTGCACACTCGTGACTACTTTACAAATGTTTAAAATCCTAGCTTTAAACGCACTCATCCTGGCGTACAGTCAATCTGTGTTGTATTTGGATGGCATTAAATTCAGTGACACTCAGGCAACACTACAAAGTCTACTTTTGGCTTCATGTTTCCTTTTTATATCGAGATCTAAGGTAAGAAACTATCATTTGTACATGATTACATTTGTACATAATTATTATGTTTATTATGTGAGTAATAGAAATAAATAACCTAATTATAAGTAGTTACTTTATAAGCACACACATTTTTAAGTATGAAAATAATTATTTTATTTCAATGACAATAATTAAATATTGAAGTCATTGGTGTGGATTCTATCTAATCGGAAAAGATAAAATTAAAAAAGAAATCGTGTTCATTCCATATAAAGCGAGTTTTCGTTTTGGTTTATAAATTATATTTTTTCTCTTTCAGCCTTTGAAACATTTATCAAAGCAGCGACCTCTACCAAATATCTTCAATGTTTACACAATAGTCACTGTGCTCGCACAATTTGCAGTTCACTTTATTTGTCTTGTGTATTTAGTTCGTGAAGCCACAGCCAGATCGCCTGACAGGTATAAAATATACATGTTTTTTTATCTCTTTCTTTCGTTATCTGTACACACTCTATAAAGCTGAACAGTTTGTTTGAGCGACTGCTCTAATCTCGGGAATGTCCTTGTTTAAAAGTTCTTTTTTATGGCCATCGAGGAAAGTTATTATATTACATTACATTAATTGGTTCAATGTAATCCACTACATCTGCAGTCATAGTTACCTCGCACACTTAGAAATTGTCATGTGCCATATTTCACTCGTCTTCTTGTTGTGTATGGTTTAAACAGTGGCGTAGCTAGCGTATTTGCTGCCTGGTGCTGCTTGGGACTTGATGCCCTCAAAAAAAAAGGAGATTCAAAGTGTCTTCTACTCTCACGTACATCAAGCGTCAGACACTAGAATGTGACATTGACTGCCTTTAAAAAAAATTAAACGTCAACTTTGATGCCCCTTTCCTTTTGCTGCCCGGCGCGACCGCACCGCTCGCACCCCCCTAGCTACGCTACTGGTTTTAAATATTGATTTTAAGCATAATTTTTCCTCAATTTATATATTCATTTGCTTATAAGTTTTATTATGTTCAATTTTATTAAGTTACACCATTCTAAACCCTGGCGTATTCTGTTAGGTGATTAAGAGGGAAAAACTCTTTTTCCGTTATGAATAATTTATAACTCAACTCAATTTCATTGTTATTATAATATTGAATGGATTCTTGAAAAAAAAACAAATTCAAGCATTAATTTAATATATGCATACAGTCATAAACTGCAACAATGGACACTAAAAAGATATATTTATATTATTATTTTTTAATTTCACGCTATATCCTGCACATATCAGGGAAGGCAAAGGGAATCTGGGTACCTAGTGTTAAGACACTTTGTTCCCATTAAGCTTCCGTGCCATTTGGAGGCATTGCATGTTGAGTGGCAAGTGAAATATTAAATATTTCATTTCCTCGAGTGGGAATCGAATCCAAGAGCTGCTGCGTTTACGGTTGTACACTTATGCCTCTGCCTCACAACTGGCCTATTATAAATATTTTAATAATTTTAGGGATATGAAACCTAAATTAGATATGGATTTGGCCGAGGATGAGGAGCATGTGTTCACTCCGGATTTATTAAACAGCACTGTTTATATTATATCTATGGCGCTTCAAGTATCAACGTTTGCAATCAATTATAGAGTATGTATATTAATTCATATTTTTTTAACAATTTATTATATAATTATAACAAATGAAGTATTTGGATAGACTTAAAATTTAAATTTTATTTGTATACTGATTTATGTTGAACATTTAATATCGTAATTTAATTTCCTTTTTTCTACGTTTTCTAAAAAAATACATCTAGTTAATAATTAATTCAATTATTACATTTTTTTTCAGGGTGAACCATTTATGGAAGGTTTGAAAGACAATAAACCACTTTTATACAGTATTCTGGTATCAGGAGGCGCTGTCCTGGCTCTAGCGACGGGTGTATTCCCTGATTTGTCTAATTTGTTTGAAATTGTTTATTTCCCACCTGATGTGAGTATTTTGTGTTTTATTTTATTAGGCAGAGTTAGTGTAAAGATACTTTATATATTGCTTAGTGCTAGTATATTTATTGTATTTTTAGTTTTATCTCACGCATAACATAGTAGGCAAAAACGCTCCGTTCCCAATTCTTGAGGCATTGCGTATTCAGTGGCGGTAGTGGGTAGACCACTAGTTCAATACCGCGGAGGAATATTATAACTATCTTTTTTTTATTTTCAGTATCGAGTAATTGTCGTACAAGTGTTGATAGCGGACATGGTCTTCGCCTACCTGGTGGATAGAATATGTCTTTGGTCGTTTGGTGATGCCCGTGCCTAAAGATTTTCACTATACTTAGCCACGAAAACCTATATAATAATATATTATGTAATTACAGTGTGAATTCTATATAACGATACTGAAGTCACTGGCCGTTAAATGAGGTGACAAAAGTTATACTTATTATAATTATTATAGACCAAGTAAGCACTTCATAATTACCAAACGTTAACATTTAAAACTAATAAAATGATGATTTTTTTATACATGTAGTATATTGAAATGCAATGTCATCAAATTATATAAATCTGAAAAAGCATTTCTTGACTGCAGTGGAGATGTTTTGACACTTACTGCAATGTTAATAAAAACCAGATATATAAGAAGAGTATAACGATAACAAATGAAATCAACTAAACTAGAAGGATTTTGTCGCTTTAGTGAGTTATCTTAGTCGCTTAGTCATCGTTAAATCAAGTACCTATTATTATATAGATTTTACACTGTATTTACATAATTTTGATGTTTTTGTATACTTTGTAAAATTGTGGTTTTTGTCTTTTAGTAGCAACGAAAAATAAAGAGGTACAGTGTTATGTTATTTTCGATATTTTAAACCAAATTATATTTATATTGAAGACATTTTTCTATGCGACGGTGTACGAATTATATAGTTAAAAAAGATGTATGGAATTATTACAAGGCAAAGCTAGATGTGTATATGATATTAAAAAGATTGTTTGTAAAAGGAGAGATTAATATATTGAATATACTGACTTTTATTTCTATATGCTACATTTTATACATAATCTTATTTAAGAATACACAGTATAAGAATGTTGATATTATTCCATATATTTCTTAATTTATTGTGTAATTAACTTACAAAGCAACGAACTGTTATTTAAATAAAAATTGATTTATTGTTATTAACAATTCCAAAACCTGTTATGGCGGTATCTGTACGCAATGTGGTCGGTGTCGGCCGGTGTGGCGCGTACGGCTCAAATATATGCATTTAATACAATGTAAATGTGTTGGTATTTTATTTATGACAAATAAATGTGTAGTGAATTATTATGACGTTTTATTTTTGGATTATTCTATATATATACTTATTTTATTTAGGTTAAAATTATTTTAACTGATACAGCGATTTGAATTTAATGTTTTTATTTGTTGTGCATAACATATACCTAACTTAATTGACTTATTGTTTATTTACACTTTGGATAGTATGAATAAGACTTAGTCAATTGACCAAGGAATTCCTATCAAATATGTTTGTTACAACACGTTCTGCATTTTTTTATTAAAAAAAAAACAAAATTAAATAATTATTTTTATTATTTCTTTGGCTATTATATCTTATAATGATAACTATAATAATTTTCGCCAATGAACGCGTCTAAATTAACAAATAGACACGTTCAGGTGCGAAAATACATAGTCTAGGGGTGCAAATTTAATGGTGTAAGCTTCCATAGTCAAGGCCACCGTACAACAGGCTTCCTAATCCCAGTCCCAATCCCACATCTTTGTATCCTCCGTATTCGAGCAATCCCCCGGAATATGCATAGGCGTCATCCAGGATAGGGGCAACGGAAGCTGCAATGGGAGCAATCTGTTCATAGACTGGTTGGACGAATTGTTTGGAAACGACTGGAGCGACACGATAGGATATAGTTTGGGGGTGGACGGCCTGGCCGATGCGTTTGACGATTGCGTTGAAGCCCCGCGCCGCGTCCGCCGTATACTCGACGACGCGCAGGGTGCCGTCGGGTTCGGTCAGCGAGTATGAGCCCTTTACCACGTCGCCTTCCCGCACTTCCGATTGGGCTTTGTTGTCCCCAGTGTGGGGGTCATTTACCGCATAGTTGAACTCATAGCGTGGCACAGACTAAAACACAAAATTCTTAAATGAAATATCAACCTTATAAAATACCAAGCTTATAAAATTTTAAATTTTATAATTGACGCCATGGTCGCGCAGAGAGACAAGGATTCGACAGTAAACGCGAAGGTTATGGGTTCGATTCCCATTCGGGGATTGAAATATTTATTATATTTATTACTTCGCTATGGCGACGAGGCAAAGCACAGCGCTGAATTCCGCTACTCAACACGCAATTCCTCCAGAATTCGGAGGAAATTTGGGTACGGAAGTGTCTTAATGGAAACGAAGTGTCTTAGCACTAGGTACTCCAGTTCTCTCTTCCTACCCTACTATGTGCGAAATACAGCGTGAAGCTAAAAAATGAAATTATAGATAAGTGTGTGTGTGTGTGTTTTATTGTATATAGTGCTTTTAAAACTATAATAATCAAAAACTAACGTAGCTCTCGACAATTGGCGCCACTTCATATCCTCCAAAAGGCGCGGCCAAACCTGTAGCGATGAGGGAGGCGAGCTATAAAGATGAAATAAAGATTACTTTACATTACATTTTATGCAATTAAAACTTTTTGGGTTCTTTTGATAATTTTACCAAAAATAATCACAATTTCATTAAAATCAAACATAAAAAAAAACATTATAAAACTTACCGCAAAGAGGACGAACATTTTCAAAAAAAAAAAATTTTTTACTTGTAACGTAACTATATCAGTAGCAGCAACATATGTCTAATATTGAAACACAGCGAAAGCCAGTTTTATAGTCACACATTGGTTAACTCCTGATTATCCTTCAGTTTTTCACGCTCATTGACTATTCGTTGAGCGCGCTTTGTACCATTTTCGTAATATCTTAAAATTAAGACCCACTAACCTATACAAAAAATGTAATGCATATAATAATGTTAGACTTCTTTATAAAAAGGAAGTAATATCAATTGAAAAATTATTGGGTTGGGAAGTATTACATATATGTAATTCTGCAACTAGTTTCTAATAATTGTCTTAAAGCGTAAGTGCCTACATTGTCCTTTTTTGTATATATTTACTTAACTTTTTTTTTGTAACTTTATTTGCATTCTATTACAAGTCGTGAATTCTAGTTTACGTTGTTATAGAACGCTTAATCAAAATATATTTACCTGTCTACCTATTCCTTTAATTTTTATTTTGGTTAGATCTTAGAATACCCTTAGTTTTAATTACTGTTTTTATGTTAGACCAACAATTAGGACGGATTACTTAGAGTACCTATCAAACAAGGCATAGCTCTATCATGTTCATACATTTGTATAATCATACAAAAATAAAAATATAATTATATTTAATTCTACAATTACGGAAAAAGAATAATAACGATAAACATTAAAAGAAGAAAACACGTTTTTCCAATTACAATCACAAATAGGTATAATGATGCAGTAAAATTATTAATTTATTCCTAATTTAGTTACGATATGAACGCAGTTGCATGTATGTTAATAATCTGTGCAAATAACATTAAGACATCTTCATCGGTCAATAAATTAATGTTATGTTTATTAATTAGATAATTAGAGGCCACCGTGGCGTAGGGTCACAATGGTGTGACTGTGGGTTCGATCCCCACTCGGGAAAATTAATTATTATTTATGAATATTTTCATCTCATCGCTCTGGTGTCGAGGCAAATCTGGAATCCAGCAAATCCAGAATTTGTCTTGACAGTAACTTACTTCAAAGTTTACTTCGAAGTTCTTAAATAATTTTACAAGATTTTATTAGCTATCTAATAAATATATTTTAAATTTATGTATTAGAGGTTCGACAGACATCTTCTTCTTCAGACTTACGATACCTATTCATTTTACTAAGATCATTTGTTTTTTTTTCAATTACCGCAATTTATTAACAAAAGCTAAACAATTCAGTTTAGGAATCGTAATTAATACTGCAGTTGCAACTAATTCGGCCGCTAGACCGCCTCATTACCCCCTTTCAACGGAAACACTCTTTCTAGACTTACACAAATTCACATTTGCAATCAGAGCCCGAGGAAAAGTTCCGACCACCCGCGGCCCCGCGCCCCCCCGGCACTCCCCCGCACACCCCCACGCCGCCTTTAATTAACAGAAAGTGGTTCATTAGAGCTTATTCATTAAAGCAAGGAGTAATTAGCGAACTCTAATGAATGCTGTAATAATGTAAGAGCGGCCGCTGCGGACTGCGGCCCGACTTCTAGATTAATCTAGAAGTCGGTATAATTTAGTAATGGCGTTAATTTATTACCAACTTGATTGCGGAATAAACGATCTATTAAAAGTTTGCCTATACGGTGGGTTTGTTCACCGTTTTTGTTGGTTAGTCTAAGTTATGCGGCGCTATTCAAATAATATCTAGTGCACCAGCAAACCATAATAAATAAACTTTTTTAATTTAACTTAACGCTTATGGCTACTTACTCGTATATTAGATTAAGTTAGCTGTATTGGATTGTTTTTTTTTATATTCATTTACACGTTCCACGGTCAAATACTAGTCTAGTCATAGCTACTCTGGTTCCTTTATTTACCTAATCAATTTTTTCTTTAGGTACTTCACCTTCCACTTTCTGCCGAATTCTGGAGCTATTGCTTGCAATGAGCTCACCAGGCATTGCATGTTATCAACTCATCAAGATGAGTGGCGGAACTGAAAATATTAAATATTATTAAATATACATTATATATAATTTAAACACACAACATAAACAAAACATGCACAAAACAAATAAATAAAAATCAAAGTACACATCCTCTCACACTCACTCAGGCACAATCTCAATACACAAAGAGAGGTCACGTCACACTTAGAGCCTAATTGTTGAACAATTATAATTTTTCAACAGGCTAATTATAAAATTTTTCTTGTGGGGATGGGCGCTGTATACCGGAATACAGGCAACTAGTCCGGATACAGAGGAAATCTTTAAACTTTTCTTTATATTTGTTTAGCCTATGTTTGTATCAAAAACTTATGTTTACTTAAGTTAAGTTGTTTGTAAACTCAATAAAGTTATTATTATTATTATTATTTCATATAACCTCGAATGGTAATTGAACCCACAACCTGTTGTGCTTACACTCACATGTCTTTTGTCTTTTCTTATTTATTCATTACATCTATACTAATTTAATAAAGCGGAAAAGTATGTTTGTTTGTTTGAACGCTACGATCTCTGGATCTACTGGTCTGATTTACTTTGTTTTTGTTTTGTATGAAAGCTGCATTCTCCAGAAGTGCTATAGGCTATATAACATTACATTACACATATATAGGTACTAATATATTTTGAGTACTTTCTAATTTGACATGCAATTTATTCTGCCATGTTATTAACAACCGTCGCGTCGCTACGCAACCGTTACCGCGACATATTGATATTCATCCTTATGAAAATAAATATAATAGTCACTTTTAGCATTTTATCTAGATTGAAATTATAGTTAACTGTATAACATTCTAATAAAAAATTAAGGAGATGTCAGTGATTCGAAATGACTCATGATTATTCTTTTTTTTAAAGAATAATCTTCAGTCACTCCACTCACATCACACAGCCACTCTTCCGAGGGCGGGACAAGGATCCAAGCCATCGGTGGCTAGGGCTCCAGAGAGAGGAACCTCCGCACAATACGCGCCGTCTCAAGTAACACGGCCTTCTGTATCCGGTTCTTGATCCAACAGCTAAGCCATAGCCTCTTAAGGTGTTGGTCGAGGCTTTTCGCTATTAAACCGTTAACCGAGACCTCTATCCGCACAATGATAGTCGCATTGACATCCCACATGGCGGTAAGCTCATGGGCTAGGTCCAAATATTTAGATAGTTTTTCTTTTTCGGCCTTCACGAGATTGTCATCATGTGGGATAGTAACGGCGACTATCACTGCGCGGCGCGCCACTCGGTCTACTAGTACTATATCAGGTCTATTGGCAACAATATACCTGTCAGTAATAATAGACCGATCCCAGTAGAGCAAAGCACAGCTATTTTCAAGAACAGACATGGGATTGTACCTGTAGTAAGGCACCTCCAATTCTACAAGGCCATATTGAAGAGCAAGTTGCTGGTGTATTATCTTGGCTACTTGATTGTGTCTATGCAAATACTCACCATTAGCAAGATGAGAACAACCAGAGACAATATGTCTGAGGGACTCCCCAGGGATGATTATTATTATTATTATTTTTAATAAATATTCTTATAGTTCAAGCAGGCGTAGCCGCGTCCAGGTCCGCTCGTTTTAAATAAAATAGAAACGCCATATTATTATTTATTATAACTATCGATATAAAGTATACGAGGGTAGGTCATTATTTCTCAAAACATGTTGTTATTTAGAAAATATCTTGTTAAAGTCTAACATGTTAGCATGGCCGGACATCGTACGCATAATGATGTATGCTGACATTATTGAAGTGTATCATAATAAGCGAGATGCAAGAATATCTGCCATACAACGGTCAGAAAAGTTATGTTTTTACTTTAAATATTTATGAATATGTTAAAGCTGGTTCGATTTCCACTCGAGGTGCCCCGGCGGAAAGTGGGGGTGGAGTGTATGAACACTAGGCTTCCTCTGCCTAGACTGCTCATGCGAACTACAGCGTGAGGTTGAAAAAAAATTACCAAAGTGTATATTTACAAATACACAAACCTTGTTTCATTATAAATAATTCGGTTTTAATTTTTTTACAATTTACGTGATATTTCAAGAAAGTAACATTAAATTCTATTATGCAGAAACGAAATATACAGCGTATAAGTTTTCTTTGAAATTGCATAAATAATGAGAGAAAAGTTATGAAACTATTTCTTCATTTTAAAATATTTATAATAATATAAAGAAAGTGGCTGACAAATGAAATACAAATTGAAACCTTTTGGTCGAGTTGTAGAGTGGACATGCGAGTCCGACTGACCTTAACTTAAACTAAGTATATGTATGTTAAGCGAGCGCTCCAGGCTAGGGTTCTCAAATTTCAACCTACTTATTTGCCATAGGTTTTTTGTATATTCAGTAAAATAATAATTGTAAAGACTCTATTCTGCGCATCGGGGCATCCGTCTGTCGGCGTCTTACTGTAAGTGCAATGATTGTGGGTCCGATTCTCATTCGATTAAATGAATTACTTTTACTTCCTCACACTTCACTAGGTTCTCTCTGCACTGGGTAAGCGTGTGTACCTTTGAAACCGAGCACTTCAGGAAGAAAAATGAAATCAATATCATAATAAAAATCATTTACCTATATGTAGCTAAATATATTCAAAATTCCCCATTAAAACTTCTCTGAATATAGGTTAGATTAAGAAATAAATTGTCTCCAACTTTTCTAGTTAGAAAAGTTTTTGCAGTGGGAGTTTCTTATTTTATTTCTCTCAAATTTTATTGATGAAATTAATTTTATTTTTTTTCCTATAATTTTTTAGTAGTTACAATTTAAGCATAAGAGTAGAAAAAAAATGCATTCATAATTTACATACACTTCTGAAAAGACAAATAATACTAACAATAAATAAAGGCATCTATTTTCCTTATAGTAAATGATATTTTGTTCAAGTCCCACTTGACGGAACGAACGTTTCGGTTGAAATGTTATAGTTATTGAACAATAAAAAAAAGAACAAAACATAGATTTGTCATTAGTATTTCTCTGAATGCCACAAAATTTAAGAAATACTCCTATATAAAATAGAAAATAAATACGAATATTTGTTATTAGTCAATTTTTGTAGCATAAAACTTTTTTTCTTTTCGTAGCCGTGAGAACTTACGCGGACACGTATTCCATTTTAGCGGGGGCTCAGGCCCAGATTTAGGCTGGTTTTTGGCCATTACTGCGTGAATTTTGCAGGATCGCCTGCAGGCGACGCTATTGATTAGTCACCGGCGTTCGGTGGCCATCATTCATTCATAGTCCACACGTCACTCAGGGCTCGCACCGTTTTTCGTCTGTTTTCACCATTTTTTCTGCCACAGCTACCAGTGCATATTTGATGCTGGCCGTCAGGAAGGAAGCATGACTGCGTAATTGGTCCTGCCGGCGTATAGATTCTCACAAAGCTCGCGGCTTTTGGCATCGGAAGCCGGTTAATGAGTTCTATTGAAATATCTGTATACGAACGCAATCTCTGTGCAACTTGTATGCAAGATTTGTTGGGATTGATGTTTTAACAAAAAAAACGAACTACGGAGATACCTACGTCAAAAATTGAATCGGCTAGAACTATTCTAGTGAATTTATTGTGACAAATACTTTTTACGGTGCGATGATTTCCCCAACGATACGCGTACAATGAGTTAATCCAATTGTAGTCACTACGTCCAAAACTCGTGTTCAATACGCGTAAAGTGCGCTCGAATGTACATTTTCGCACAAACTTGTCATATTTTAAAATCATATTATTTATTGGAAATCTTTCTGTATTATATATTTATCATTTTTCTATTGTCGCTTTATTATTATATCTCTGTTTGAGCAAATCAAAATTTTATTCTAATAAATATTCTTCAACTAAAGTAAGTAATGCTCGGTATGAAGTTATTTTGTTGGTATTAGATACAAATTGCAAATTTTAATTAACATATAAAAATAAAATAATTCTTTCCCTAACATTAAGTGAAATGTATACTTTTTTGCTTCCTTTTACTGGCCAAACGAATATCCGTAATACTTTGCGGAGTTACGTATTCAATTTAAAGAGTAATTTCATTCAGCATTTTCTTCTGCATCAAGACGACGGACATCGAAATATTTTTGAATACTAATTAAACAACTCCGCCTCTAATTTCGCCATGAGGCGGGGAAAAAAGACATCGAAAAGGCTTGTTTACATAATCATTCAATTTGCAATTTTAAACAGTAGCCATCTGGTTTCTTCTCTCTTAACTCAATGCAATGGAATCGTATTTTTTCATATACCATTATTGTAACTCGGCATTAAATTACAATAAAATTATTTGTTTCATTAAATAAGTTAAACATTTTAGTTATCCTTGATGGGCAGAAAGTGAAGGCTTCACATAACGACATTGTTAAAGGGTAAATAATACTTTTCGAAGATACTAATGCAAAAAATTTATCGGTTGTTATTTTGAGTACTTAATCTGCATTCGTTCAATTTCAAAACTTTTTAAATTTTCATATTTTACCTTCATATTTTTTTTTAAATGAAAAAGTTGACTTACTTAAATAAATATGAATTGACTTAAAAAGTCGACGAATAATATATTTTTAACACGCTTCCACCTACGTGATAATATTATCTGAATCCAAAGCAATCAGATGGCTATGTAGTATTTAATATTTTCCTTGTAATGTCAATGCAATTAATAAAAAATACTAAAAATAATTCGCACATATTTCATATTAAGTTAGTTGAAATCGCATTTGTTATTAATTTCATAATTATAGTGCTCAAACAATTTGTGTAAATTATAATGAAATTTAATAAAAAAAAACTATATAATAAATAAAATTAAAAATTAAAATAATAAATGCGACGTCGTTCAATTTGTATAATGTAAATTTTTTTCAAATAAATGCAGGGTAAGAATTAAAACGATCAGATTAATTTACAAAATTTAATTTCTTCTCCTGTCCCCATATCTTAGGCTATAAGGATGTAATGTTTTACTTTTTGAGTAACGGTAACACCACAATTGTTATTTACCAAAAACTGTCAGACGCCTTCGAAAACCGGACCGCTTTCGACACAAAATATAAATTACTTAATTGGTACAATTATTTACTTATAAATTACGGATATGGATACGGATCTACACACATTAACATGGTATGGCGGCGTAAAAGTAATCTAAAAAGAATATAAATATTCAGGTTTAATAAGAAAAAAAGGTTTATTTAAAAAAAAATGGAACATACGTCGATGTGATGCCAATTTTCTTTACCAATTAAATGTACTTATAATAAACATGTGCTTTTATAAATAAGTTTCCAGTTCCGAAGATACAAAGTCAACCAAAGACAGCGGTCTAAATATTTCAAGTCGTCTGAACACTTTCTAGTAATCAAATACACGGATAGATGGCAAGATTCAATAAACGCTAACATTTGTTTTTAATTGAACGCCATACAATCATTTAAAATATATAATTACACTACTATGATAATAATTAAAGATATGTTGTATTAATATCGATAATTATTTTCCATTTAAATATGTCGTTACATATAACATTGATATTTATGGAAGATATTTTAAAAAATGGAAAAATCGCCTTACCTAATTTATTAAGGAAAGGAATGTTAGCGTTTAAGATTACTTACATATTGTTATCGGTTTCTAGATTATGCTACGGTAATTCTATTTTACAATAAATCGATGTTTTTGGGTTTAAATTAATAATTCATTTGGTGTCAAATATTTTCGAGTTTATTTTAAACAGTAAAACTTAATAGTTTATTTGTCAGTATTTTGTGGTATTGTAAAGTTCTTTGATAACATTCTCATAAAATCAGATATATTGAAATGCGTATTACATTGGAATAAATGTCTCCTTATAAAGGAAGGAAATTAAAGTAAACATTCATAATCTAGAAGCCGATAATTTGTGTACATACATTTAATTCATTATTATCATACTATAGAACATGTAGAGTATATACATAGATGATAGACATAATTAGCCAGAGTTAAAACTTCGAAGACGTTGGCATCAAAATTATTGCTAAGATTGCGCCTAAACTTTAGGTACAAGTGTCTACTTACTTTAATATTTTAGGCTAATATATACAATTCAACTGATTACCGACGACTGATAACGGGCTATTAGAAGATAAGTAACAGCTCGTCTCGTCCATTATAAACGAAATAACAATTAATCGAGATATTTACAAAGTTTGCAAATCACAGAGCATGCGTGCTAAAAATTTTGTAGAATTAAATAACGTTATATCGTAATAGGTACGTATTGGCAAGAATTTGTAGTTATTTGTTATTATCGGTATCAAAATACATAGAGTTATAGTATATAGTACAGAAGCGAGATTACAGTACAATTTTGTTATTTTTCTGTCCTTCAAACATATTTGTTTTTTACGTATTTGTGATTTGCATTTTCATAAAGTAAAAATGTATAAAATTTGTTCTAGATTTGATCCTTGTTAATGTTTGACGTTGTATTTGGAATATAAAAACTGCCAGTCAAATTATAAGAGTATTTTATATTAAATAATAGAATATCAGTTAAAAATACACGAAATTGATCGTAGATTTTTTGTGATATATAAGTGCTCGGATATGGGGAAAAATCGATAGAATCCCTGTCCCGCTATACTATTTCGTTTGCCACTTAATTATTCTTTGTAAGGAGCTCTAACATTACTTTATTAAATCTCGTAATTGATTAAGATATGCAATTTAAGTTTCTCATTTACATTTCATTATCACTTCATAAATAGAAAACGCACTTGTGTTTAACACATCTCATTCACATTAACTCTTTAAAGTATTCAGAATTGTAAGGAAATTTACATAGCAGCGAGTAAAATTTTACATAAATTGCCATTTTCACAACCGAAATTAAATATTTAGTGGGTACAACAGCCAGCGTAGTCGTACGGCGCGCTGTATAGAACCTCGCCTCTTATAGTCATATAGAGGTGCGCGCGGGTACGCTACGGCGGCGGGTGCACCGGAATAACACAACAAAGGCTCGCGAATTATTACTGACCGCACGCACATTCGTGGAGACTAATTAAGTACATTTGCCGCGAGTAATAATCAACGGCCGGTGATTAGTTCGATAGTCTATCGCACAACACTGTCACTCTGAGTCATCGTCACTGGAGGTCTGGGCGCGAGGCTTGGGGGTCGTCGTCAGGTCGAGTGCGGGCTCCGCGGGTGCAGGTGCAGGCTCCGGCAAGGAGTATGGTGGAGTCCAACATCCAGCCGTTGTCCGCTCAGACTTCACTCCCGCAGTACTCAAATACGAACACGCCATCATCTGTAAAAATACAAATTAAATTGTTAATTTGAAAATTGAGTTAAGCGTAAAATTAAATACAACGATATTATAATTCTAGATTACAACATCTGAACATAATAGAATTATAAGATTAAATTTTATTGGCCAAATTTGTCTTATTTTGTCATCGTAAGCTAATTCATGGATTAGACTCTGTTTCATATTTTTAGCTTCACGCTGTATCCCACGCAACAGGGATAGCGAATCTGTGTAATATTTCATTTTCCCAAGTGGGAATCGAACTCATAACCGTCGTATTTACAGTCGCACGGTTCTATCTCTGTACTATGACAGCTTCGAAATAAACTTAATTTTGTGTTATACATTATAATATAATATTACAATTTTTCAAAGCAATCGAGCATAAGAAAATGTTAATGTACATTTATATATATTGTGAATGTAATCACCGGTAGAGTAGATTGAAGTAAAACAGAGCTTACATAAATAATGAAATATGTAGGCAGTATTATGAGATGAGAGGCCTAAAGAATTCGCGAGTGGCGCCGGGCTCTCTAATCACGCTAATGGCCAATGCGCAGCCTCCCTCTCCCTCCAGGAGGCTTTCAGGCTAATGTAGAGCGGGCGCAGGAGCAAGCCGTTTAGTGTTAAGTCATATAACACGTCGTAGCTACAAGTAAGAGTACACCGCTGCTACGTTCGCTACAACTTTCTTACATGCATCATTACATGTACATAGCACAGTCTCTATTGCATTTTTACGTTAAATAATTTAGATCACTAATATTTAAAACAATTGTATAAGTTTTTTAATAAAAGAAAATAAAATAAAATGTATGACTTAAATGCATAAATTATTTTGAATGTTGGTTACATTAAATGGAATTATTTATAACATATTAATAGTTTCTAGTTGTAAGTAAATAAAATGTATAGCATCAGCAATTAAATCTAAAACTACTATAAATTATGTTGGCCCGTTATCTTAAGTAATTGTGGCAATTGAAAATTAATCTTGCTCAATAATTATATATAAGCTGGGTAATCATTTTAAAAAATACTTAATTTCTTACGTGTTTCGCGTTCTTTTCATTACTTTTGTTTTCCATACAACTGATTTTGTGTCTCAAAGAAATTATAAATACTACCATTTAGCCGGTTATATATCGTTGCAGCTGTTGGCGTCCATTTTTCACACATGTCCTGTAAAATTGATTATACAGAGGAACTAGCTATCGTTCTAAGCCGCGGTAGTTTCGATCTTACGTCTCCTATTAAATTTTAAAGTCAAACGAATCTATACGCTTTTGGACATCTCTGTAAAAACATTTTTATATTTCAATTACCATTATTGGTAAGAATATATTTAAGATTGAAACGCAGATTGGTTTTGCACTATAATAACACTTTCATAGTTAATGCTGCGAACAAAGGTCTCCACACAATTGGCAATAGTTCGCGGAAACAGCTGCGCGCTTATACGGAGTGTTCTAACAATGATATTGTAACTTTAATATTTATTGCACTTGATGAACTCTAGGCAAGTTAGTGCTGGCATGTTATATAGTCTACGTATTCAGAACCAAGAATAATCTTCTCTACATATCCACTATAATATATATTTCGTTAAAAAGAGGCACGTCTATAATATTAGTTTGGAAGAACGTCGTGCCTTCAAAACAATATGTACGGTTTAATTAACTTGGCGCCATTGTGCCCACGCTAAAGTGTATGCTGCATAATTAAACCCTTCACGTAAACGCTTTAGTTAATATGTTTAAGCGTCGGTATTGCTTTAGGAGACCTAAACTCTCCTATGAGAATAAACAATCGCCGGAGGCTGCGCGCTGAACGGACTCATAATACAAATGAATTAGGCGCTATCCCCCGGCCACGCTTGTCTCCGCCCGGGCGGGGTCAGGGGGCAGGTCACGATTAAAATATAATTAGGCCCTCGGCAATTGTTTCGCCATCGAGGCAGGTGGTACGGGCGGCTAGGTAAATTATATACCCGTACAGGGTTTCCAATAACGCATGGTTGCGGAAATCTCGCCGCTCATTGCCTAATAATAGCATCGAACACTAGGATCGAGCTGATTAATAACGTTACAACGCAGGTTAAAAGTGTACCGGAAGCGAGTGGCGTGTGATTGATAAACAAGTAGACGGGTGGAAGTGGGGGGGGAGTAGGGGGGGTCACGTGTAACCCGATATTAATTATCGGTAAGACACGGCCGGTAATAAATCACGGTACCGGTACCACCACTGTTACTTTCGTCGGTAATGAATTCAAACGGGCCGCGATAATTGCGTACATAATTACTGGCGGTGGGGTCTAATTTATCACTGTCGGATTATGAATTAGGAATGCTGGTAATTAAACATGCATAATATTTGTGGAGGCGACGTATTCTCGTGGCCGAAGCGCCGCGGGCTTCAGCGCCGCCGCAGTCCTCGAAACAATTGCGTTTCAAACTAATACGAGGTACTGGAACTTGCCCGCGCGAATGTGCTCCATTTTGTGCGGGACGGAAGCATTTCTAATTATACTATTGTGTGCTAATTGAAAAGCTCCTCTGTAAGCTATTTCAAAATATACACATGAAGGAATAATATTTGTTTTGTATTAAAGAAATTGACTGTTCATCTGAAGTTTGTTTACATTGTTAATTTTTTCTAGTGACGTTATAAAATTATGAAAAACAAATAATAATATAATAACTAATATTTATTCTATCTTATATGAAAATGTTACTGACACGTTACGATAGATGCGGTTGTTGTCTAAGTTCTCGTACAAAATTCTACTGTTGATATAGATAACGGTCATTATTTATAAAAAATAAATAAATACTATACCTAATAATAATTATAAAATAGCAATTTAACGAAATGCTTTACATTTCACTATAAACACGCAAACAAAGTAGTGTAAGGTAAACCATTTTCATTACACGCCTAATTGAATTTGTTAGTTGAGCAAGTTACAGATCCCCAAAGACCTTCAACTCGGCGTACTTTAGTAGTACGGCCAATATTCTTTATTGTTCTGCTTATTAGGGTATCTTCTTATTAAATTACGTAATTCGGTGAATTGTAATCATTTTATAATAATAATAATAATATTAATTTAAATATTATATTGATTAGTTCTTGAATTTAAGACACGATAGAGATATCTTGGTGGATTATTTTAAATTGTATGTTTCTAATTATAATATAATTAAATATTATGTTCCTGTTCTATTAAGTATTTTTACATTATCATAAATTATAATTATTAATGTTCATTCACGCATTATTTTTTTCTAAACAAAAACATATAAATGTAGCTTGGAAAAACGATTAAATAAATAAAATAACAATAAATTTATATTAATTTAGCGTTACAGTACATACATGCTTATGCAGTGTCTATTTAAAACATAATATTTCTCTTTCTAAATACAACCAATCGTAATACAACATATAATGGAAATTATATAAATGATAAAGTAAATATAATAGCCGAATAATAACCTGATGTACATATGTAAGTTCATATGCATGCCAGTAGGCTGCAGTATCGCATAGCAATCATTATCGAGCAATCAACAGCAGTCCAAGACGGGGTTGTATCCCTCGAACTTTACAAATTGCCGCCCGCTACTAATGAAGCTATAAAACGTAAACGCCAGGTTCAGTTGTTAGTGGACATAAGATTCGTATCCAATATTAAATTGTATTCGACAATGTAACAACTGTTTTAAACTATTTTTTTAGTTAAATTTATTTGTTTGCTAGATGTGGAAATGTAATGCGACGGTAGTGGCTTCCACCGATTATTATTTCAGCAAGGCAAAAACCCGGCGTTAATTTCCAAAAAAAAATCGCCTTATACAGCATGAAGCAGATATACAGCATGAAGCAGATATTTTTGTTTTCTAAATAAAGACATTAATATGTAATATATGTATAAATAAATATATTGGTAAATACGTACAATAACCGCTAAGTGCCCCATTAATCACGTCTATATAATAAAGGGCTTAAACCACGTACACGTACACGTTTGTTACAGGAACAAAGGCACTGAATCACAAGTTAATTGATTTACTATAACAGTTTGTATTAACAAGTTGGTAAGGGAATAGGGATGTACCTTTACTGAGTACGTACGAGTACACGGCTTACGCGCTTAATTTAATATCGGCGTTGAATAGAAAACGTCTCGACGCGTACAATGGTCCATCGGCATTCCATTAACTAGTCGAGCAAACATTGCGGGACGCATCCTCACCGTTAGGGACCCAGTGCACTGGACGCGGTAGGCAAGTTTAGGTTTGTACAAAAAATTTACAGTTTAAATTTACAAAATATTTTACAAATGTAAAAAACACAGAATGAAGCAAAATTATATCTTTATTTGTCGACTTAACAAAAGAACAAGAAAATCATTTGTAAAAGCGTTAGGGTACGTATTTTTTGTGTGTATATAATATTATTTCCTTTTTTTTATTCTTCTTAGTTAAAAATATTCAGAAAGCAGAGAACAGAATTGTTTCCTCTTTCTACGAGAAATATAGATACACAAGCTTTTCCAACACAATTTAAGCATTGTTTCTTGGAGCCTGTGTGCAGTCTCCCTTAGGATCAGAACGATTGCCAGCGATACCCACGCTCGGGACATTCGTATTCGATTGTAACAACACTAACGACTGTTTATATTGGCGGGATCCTGGTGCGGCCGAGACTTCGCGACACAATGCGAAACCGCCTAAATAATTTAATAGTCGAGCGGTCCGCAAACAATTGAACTGCGGTGTATTATACTCGTAGGTTAGGTTTGTCTTATAGTTTTTGTAAGATGTATTTAAATTAATGTTAGTTTTGCGGCGTTGCGTTTCGGAATTCAATCAGGAACAATGGGAACGGAGTGTCTTATTACTAGGTTCCCAGGTTCTCCTCTGCTTACCATGAAGCAATAAAGAGTCTATTTTGTAATTTAACTTCAGTGTAAATCTTTTAAAATATGTAAAAGTCACTTACGATATATGACAAAACTTCATAGAAAACAAAAATTGCGTGCAACTAATAAATCTTATAACAAACGGTAAAAAAATGAACGACAAAATACAAGCAATGAAGAGTATCCAATGTTTTTTTTTAAATTTAACTGATTAACACGTATCTTAGCGTCTGAACGGACTGAAACTTATTACGTTTCAGTGGATATACGAACCGGTGAGATACGAGTGATAGTGCGGGTTGGGGGGTGGGGCCATAAATAAGGGTGGGGCGTCGCGTGCGCGCCGGCAGTTACAGCGTCGCGTGCGCCCGCGCTCATTCCTTATTCATGCGGATGCGGCACGCGAGTGGTACGCATTAATCATCTGTCAGACTTGGCTGAAGGATTTCACTTACAACAAGGTTAAATCTTGAAATTTTTTAACTTTAATTTATTTATTTTTTTTAACTGTGACATATATAGGTACTACTGTGACAAAAGTTGCGTGAGAAAAGCCTTGATAATAGCAATGTAAATTGAAATATCGAAATACATATTTAGAGCTTAATTCCATTCCCCAAAAGTAAGAATGATTCGAATTTATTTATATGCGTAATATTTCTAAAAATCACAAATATTAGCATACATGACTGGTCTAATTTGCGTATGCTACAACTCTAAGGTAAGTTAGACCGTCAAAGGATTGTGATATATTATAATTCTCGATAGTCGTTATCGTTGAAGTTGCTCTCTTACTTCAAAGCGGGCGTTTCGGTTACAGTTTATTATTAATAAAATTTGGTCGGGAGCGGAGCGGGCGCGGACTGCGGGCTCCGGCCGCGTAACGAGCCCGAGCGCCTCGTTATCGGCCGCCGCGCTCACCGCCTGCCCGGTGCCCGGTCATCGCTGCGGAAAATTCGCCCGAAACTGACGCGCGTGAAAATTTAATGAACGGCCGGACGCTAGTTAACTAAAAGGTAAAGTGCACCCTCTTGACGTGTTCGGTAAATATTAATAGTGAGTGTACCAGCGCGGGCCATTAAAAATGCACGAGTCCGCGGACACGGGAGTCCGCTCTTGTTCATTAGCCACTTTATACACGCTTCCATACAAATTACCTGTGCTCGCCTAGTGTTTCTAATTATACGCTCGCGATACAGCCGCGGCTCCCACGACAACGCTTCTCTTAGCCCAGTTGCACTTTGTGATTATCGAGTTTGCCCAATAAAATGCGACATTCAATATGAAACTTCCGCCGAGTTCGTATTCTCTACATGGCACTTCCTGAACGGAATAAGTTTTGTGTTTGAGCCATTTTAAAACTCTTACGGCTATTAAAGATAATAGAAATCGTAGTTTTGGAAGTCGAGGCGTCGTTGCGCTTGTCGAATGATCTAAGTTATATCCTATTGCTGTTCGTTTGAACGGAAAGATCCAGGCGTAGGCGTGCAAGTGGATGACTACAGCGAGAGCTCTCGAGAGAACAGGACAGAAGTTGTTATATTTGTAACGCAGTAATGAGGATCGTTAATTATGTATCGCGAGGTGCGTCACCGTTTCATTTCGAAGCGGTTCGGTGTCGTGGGCTCTCGCGAACGAGGTCAAGGGTTCGTCAACTCTCAACTCTGAGGGGCTGCCAAATTAATGAGACACTCCTTTGTAATAAAGATATAACAAGAATTGCGCACGCGAACCCGCGCCTGCCGACTTCGGTATCATTAAAGATGTCGCGAAGTCTCAACGGGCGTCGTTATCACTTCTTGTCTAAACAACTGAGCCTATTCATTCCAAATAAATTTCTCAAAATTAAATTGTAAATTGACAAGCCAAATTATTTGTTTTAACGACTTTAGTTTTTTAAGGACAAAATTATCATGGAATATTATTTATTTTTAGTAGTTTGTAAAGAATTTTAAATTTCTTTTTGCATTGATACAGTATATATAGTTTTTTTGCGAACGTGATAAAATGTAAATAGCTCGGTCTCTCCATTACCTACTCGGCCAGCGTGAAGCACATGACTGAGTCACTAGGATCCTAGAGGGCTCACGGGGCGGTAGATTACAGCGGCTTGCGGCCAGGGGTTTCTAAGTCGCGGCTAATTGGATGAGCCGGGCGGGCCCAATTAGCACCGTTGTGATTCATTTTAATCGAGCGCTCGAGCTACTCACGTCAGGCTTCGTTTAAAAGAATTTTCACTCATATTCTGTCATTTTAATTTGAAAATTGCTTCAATTTTACGGTAAACCGATGATGGTGATGTCTTGTCAATCTGATGATAACAGGATGTCTTTAATAACATAAATTTTTTTGGCGGATATTTTTTATAGTGGAGGATTTTTTCTATTCTCTAATGTTCACTATTTACATTTATATGGGTTCCAATTAAAAATAAAAAGAAAAGAGTCTCACAACAGTTGTCAGTTTAATGCTCTACGAAATATTGTTGCAATATTTCGAAGATTGGATTCGGCGTTTCCCATTTAGTGGAATGCATTCGATCGAGGCACATCAAGTAGACGTACGCGTCCATTAACAGTGCAAGTTTACAAAACACAGGCGAGGCGAGAGAGGCGAGAGAGGCGGGCGAGAGTGAGACGACACGAGAAACCACTTCCGCGATGAGATGGCGCACTTCCTGTGATTGAGCGCCCGCCCGCGAGCTATCCTTTTTTCCCGAAATTAGCTATCAGTGAAAACATGCCTAAGTGCTGGAAATATGCGCATACTTAATGACTTCTTTTCATAGGGAATGTTTTAATGGACGCGCCACGCTCGCGCCGTGAACCTTGTGCAAGCTAATGTACACTGCATGTAACATGACATTACTGTAATTAATTAAAAAAAATATACACATGCTTATTAGAATTAGAAAGAAATTTAATTTTCCTTCTAGGTATATTGATACAGAATTTTTTTTAATTTAATTTTAGTATCATATATTTTTTACTATATATTAGTTATTTTTTCCTTAGATTTCATTAATGTAAAAAAAAAATTTTTTTATGTGATATGGTAAAAGTATATTTTTATTCATATATGTTATGATAATGTAGAAAAAAATATTTATAAAATAAAGAGAAAAAAATAAGAAAAAGAATTAGTAATAATTGTCAACTCAGCAATGAATATTGTAGCACAATGTGTAATTTCCGCTGCATTCTATCTCATTTCTCTCGCTCAGCTAAGTAATGACTTAGATCCATTTCCAGATAAATAGCAAATTGAATGTGTGCCCCGTAGTGTGCACGGCCACCACGTACGGACAGACGTGGCTCGGTGAACACTAGCGCGTCTCGTACTACGTATTAATACTGCACGCTCAGCTGTAATACAACTGATAGTAAAATTGGTCGCTATGTACGAATTCGTTATGTTTAATTGAGACGTTTCGGGATCAGTGATGTCTTATATGGTCCTATACATTTGTAAGGCTCCCAGTTCCCAGTGGGGTAATAAAATTCAGCCCCACACGAATAACTGATCTTATGTTTTCCTTTACGGTTAATTGGCTTGTTTTATTTTTATATAAGAGTCGCATAATCGTTTCGCAAACACAGCACTAAAGGGGAAGAACAGGTAATTTCGGGTGCAACACACCCGTTAAAACTATGTTTTAAAACTAATTCGGCGGGGGTAATAGCCGGCTACGCCGATAACCTGGAAGCATTTACAATGTTTTTGGCTGGTCGTATTTTTTGGCTTGTTTTACGGTCGGGGAATATGAAAAGTTTTGAGAGGCTCTCTCCGAGAGGCGTAAAGGCGGTTTACGATGCGTCTTCAACTTGAACGCGCCACATGTTCACGTGTTTCGCTGGATTTCAACAAGGTATAACAGCATTATATGTGATATGACCTGACCATGAAAATTTTAAACGTAGCAATTTAAGTTAAAAGGTTGCCTGCGGTGTCGGGAAAAAATCCAACAACGTAAATAGCTATTGTTTTAAGTAAAAATGTTTAGCCGAACTCGTTTTAGACAATCAAACGGGTGCAGCTGCAGTTTTTCCCATACGAGCGCAACAAAGCGTCGCATCTTATATATTTGCGATTAAATTTTGAATACAAGCGCCAATAAACACAAATTCCTAGAGTCGGTCCAATAAAGGACGCCGTGCAGCCGCGTTAGGAGGCCATAAACGAACGTATTATCCATGTAAGGCGGAATAGCCGTTGCACAATTAATTGTTTCATTTTGGGAAACAATTCCCGCTCCTCATTCAATTAAGAGCGGCGAGTGCGGCCGTGGGGAGGAGGCGAGGGGGGCGGGGGCCGCCCTCCCGCCGCTCATGAGACGGACGTATTAATAGCGCCTGCAATATTGATATACTCGTATCGTATCCTACGTACCGCCTCGAATACGATATTGTTTGTTAGCGAATTCGATTTGTGTCGATCATAAATCTTGCGCCTTATGTTGAATTTGGAGTTGATTGAATTTCACTGGGAAGTAAAGAAACATGGAAATATTAAGTAATTTAAAAGCATACACTCCTTTCTTTATTACCTTCAGCTGAATGATAAAATAAAGGAGTCTGTGTGTAAAATGTGAACGCTCAGGTGGTGGTAGGACTCAATTAGCAAAAACACACAAAATTAAGAGAGACAAACACGTCGGAGGGGGACACGTGACGAGATGCCCTCCTCAATACGAATTTTATATCATACATTCGTTATTCATTGTGTTTGTCAAGAAAATTACTTGGACCTTTTAATATAAGTTCGCGAGTCTACGAAACGAGCTCCAAATTAGAGTTGGTAAAGAAGTTTGCAGGAATCGCGCTTTAGCCTTAGCAATTATTATGAGCAGTGTGTCAAATGTTCGGCAAATTTCCTTATTTATTTGTCGTTTCTTTTTTAGGTTTACGTATCCTGCACATAGAATGGTAGGCAGAGGGAACCTGGGAATCTAGTGTTAAGACACTCCCTTCCCATTAAGACACTGCTGTTTCCCGCTTTCCGAAGAATTCTGGAGCATTGCGTGTTGAGGGAGTACAATATTAAGCAGTCCATTTCCTTAAATGGGAATCGAACCCAAAGCGTGTCGTGTTTACAGTCGCACGCTTTTGCCCCTGCGCCACTATGGTCTTTGTTGTTTGAATGGATGATATTTACTTAATATTATTTTTTATAACACATACTATAAAATATCATTAACATATAGTAAGTACATTTTAAATTAGCGGTCTTTCTAAGGATTGGAGAGCAATCTGTTAGATTGGTTCATTAAAGTCTCCATTAGTGAAGTAATGAGTCGCGTTGCATACAAACCCGAGTGGAGTGCAAACGAGCGTCTACGATACTGTTTATCTTTTGAAAATAATTATTTTTAAACTTATATTAGGTACTTTTAATATAAACGTGTGAGTATAGACGGTAAGTTAATTTCTACTGCAATTATTATATTGCAGTAAAACAATGTTTCGTCGTAATATAATGAGAAACTATTTTATTTGTAATTTGATTAATAATTAATAAATTTTAATTAACATACTAATTAACTTGCATTATAAAATATAACATTTATGTAACCAATCCTAACAAAGGTCAGAAAATGTATTGAAACAGTCCGTCTACACCAGGCACGACGCTTAAGACGAAAATTAGCTGCAGCTTGGTAGATTTCGACTATGAATGCAGGTCGGGTGCTGTCCATTAGCATAATTGGACCTGCGGTACAGTCACCTACGGGACCCTTTGTTAAGTCACCATTTGATGAGAAAGAAAAGGAATACTTTAGTTGATGTACAAATAGGATGTGTTCGTTTACATCTTCCTTTTGTATTGTAGTTAGATTTAATTTTATATGTGATTTTTATCGTTTGGCTTAATATTTTTTTCATTATGCAATATTTTTTTTCAGTTTCACGTTGTATACCGCATATAATGGGGTAGGCAGAGGGAATTGAGTGTTAAGACACTCCGCCCAGCACTTTCCGCCGAATTTTCGGAAGCATTGCGATTTTGAACAGGGGAACTCAACGCTGAGCTTTTCCTTGTTACCAGAGCGAAGAAATCTAAATATTAATAAATAAGTGGGAATCGAATAAGTGGTAATCGAGTGGGAATCGAACGAAATCGATTCGACGACTACAGGCACAGTCACTCAATATATAGACAGAGAGTTAAGAAATAAAAGCAGTTTATCAACATTATTATCAGCAAATAACCTAAAGGCATATTCATTGTCAGGTTACAAGAGGCGACTAGACGAGGGTTGCTAATTAACCGGTAAACTTTGATGAGCCCTCACGCTAATTAATGTGCCCCGGGGAGGATGGACGCCTCGTTCTTTGCAGCGTGTTATGCAGTATAGCTATATCGCTATACGTGATATGTGAATACCGTATGAGCAAATGCACTTGTTAATAATATTGTAAATTTTGTTATTTATTTTTGCTTTGTAAAGTGATTACTGAGAATATTTTTTTCAATAAATTGATAAACAAAATTTGTGGCTCAGGGGCACGAGCGTGTGACTGTAAACATGACGGTAGTGGGTTCGATTCCCAGAGGAGGAGGAACCTAAATATTTAATATTTCAATTTCTTGACTCTAGTCTTTAGGCAAAGCACGGCGTTGGGTTCCGCCACTCAACACAGAATGCCTCCAGTATTTGGAAGTTGGAGAGTTTTCTGGAAAGTTTGGAGTGGAATGTCACAACAGATATACAGAGTGAAGCAGGCACAAAATATATATTTTTCATTATACAATTATTACTAAAAATATTTGTATCAATAAATAAATAAACAAAGTAAATATATAATTTAAATTGCATCTCAAAAATGTCGCAAATGAAATATTAGCAATATTTATAACAAATCAAACTATGCAAAAGCAACTTTAAGCAGGTTATTGAATAAGAACATGGCAAACCTTTTAGTGAATTCTGAAACTAAGGTAGAGTCAATCCCAGATCCAGATGCATATGGGTCGCGAAATGTTTGTGAACATATTCTATTTGATTAATATTGTTAAACTTTCCTCATTTATTAGAATATAGTAGGTACTGAATAAACGCGACTGGTTGTGGGTTCAATCCCCACTCGAAGAAATTAAATATTTATTTATTTTATAATTCCATTTCTTCGCTCTGGTGTCCAGACAAAGCACGGCACTTAACACACAATGTAGGAACGTAGGGGACGGAGTGTCTTAACACTAGGTTCCCTCTGCTTACCCTGCTGTGTGCGAGATACAGCGTGAAGCTGATTTGATTTATTTTTTTTATTAAAATAATAAAATAATAGTTCACTCCCCAGACTGGGGATCGAGTTCACGACCGTCGCGTTTATAGTCACACGCTTGTGCCACTGTGCCATTACGGCTTCTAGAATAGTTAAATGTCCTAAATAAATAAATAGTGAAAGAGGCTTTCAACTTGGATAACAGGCTAAATTAAGCGTATTATCGTGTACCTATAGAGCCCTGATCGAACGTCAAATATTTAATTGAAAATCATCATACTTGCTGGATACATGGTAACCCTTTTGATCGGGACGAGTAGGTGTACACGTATTTCGGGGAAATAATTAATTTACAAGCACTATTACTGCGACGTAAAAAGATTGTTGCTTGTTTATTTTTTATTTCTAACTGAATGATCATTTTATTAACTGCAAATAGGAATGGATTCAATTTTGATTTTCAAGACAAAATGAATTACTTACGTATCTACTCAGTATAAAACGAAATTTCGTTATATTAATTAAAACCACTGTTAGTGTGTAATAACTGTAATAAAGGCCTACGCCAATTCTACATCTACTGGGAGTCCAAAGAATACGCCAAAATGTCCCAAGTTTCTTCAGGCAATCAAGGCTTAATACCGTAGTGAAGTTTCAAGTTGGAAAATTATGGGGAGGGGGTGGGGGTCGTCCGCCGCGTGTCATCTCGTAACATCAAAAATGCATTTAAATCCCGCGCAATAAAAAACAGCGGCGGGAAGTTTCACTACGGCCAAGGGATTGAAGACGCTTGCCTCTGCTACCACACTTTGCAATATAAAATATGTAACCATTTATTCTTTACAATCTACGACCTATTTTCACTTTATGAAAATAATATAACAAGGCTGAATAAAGATTGGTAAGTTTCTGAATAAAATTAATTAAAACATGTCTATGACTATGCAGGAAGATACGTAGGTAACATAGAAAGAGTGTGGGTTCGAAATCTTTTTGGGGTTTACTAACATAATTTTTATACATCTGTGCGTTTTCTATCGTCATAGACAACTTAGAACGAATTTTGACGCACATTGGCAAAAGCCAAGAACGTAGTGGTGTGCTAATCCACATCACTACGGTCTTGCCTTGTTGTATTTAGTAAGAACAAAAATTGTGCGATTTATTAGGTGCTGATACGAAGACTTTCTGGGAAGAAGGTGTGCTGTATATAGACTTATAACGCCTCACATTATAAATATGGAAATATGAAGTAATATTTTATTTATTGTAACACATTTTCTTTGTGTGTTTACGTAATAAAGTCCGACCTGTGGGCCGGACGACCAACAGCGTGAGCTAATGTAATAATTAGCCTGCCGACCGATCGAGGCACTGATACTATCAACGTCGCTCTACTCGACTGGACTGTATGTCGTGCGATTTCGTTTTTACCTTACGAAATATTAACTCTGGCATATTTTAATAGCATTTAGTAATAATAAAACCAAACAAATTCCTTTAATAATGTACTAGTATAACAATAACAAGAATATCAATTACAAATGAGGTTGTTATATTAATATAAATGACACGTGTGTAATATGACAAATTAAGTGAAAATTAAAATAGGCGCCGCAAACCGCGGACATCGATTCGCTATAGTTTGTCCAATTTATCAGTGCTGAGAGTCGTTGGGAAATAATCGTAATCGAACTGAGCACTGCGCCGAACAATATGGGCCGATGTCGGCCTCTCTAATTGGCCCTTACCTGGAGCGCACTCGAGAATGATAAAGCCCCCATTAGCCGCCCTATTATTTACCTACTCGTCATTAGCGTAGACTTCATTAGGATAACGAGATAACGGAGCCAACTCGAGTACGGACTCCCTACTATTTTTGGAGTTTTTGAACGGAATCAAGGAATTTCGTTGAGCAGCTATCGAGCGCCTGAGGAGAAAGAACGAGCTAATTATTTTACAAGCAACGGCACCGCGTGTCCCGTTTCCCCAACGGGAAAAAGAGAAAGACAGTTCTAGAATCGTAAAAGGTATAACGGACCACCCACAATACATTTTACGTCACAGATGTGTAACCCAACACACATTTACGTCATTAAGATCGCTATCGATTATAATAGGAAAAACATCGACATTGCACGGGGCCCAT
This sequence comes from Heliconius nattereri, assembly GCA_013403645.1. Classification (NCBI taxonomy): domain Eukaryota; kingdom Metazoa; phylum Arthropoda; class Insecta; order Lepidoptera; family Nymphalidae; genus Heliconius; species Heliconius nattereri. The sequence goes on from JAAIXI010000230.1 coordinate 3,512,644, forward strand.
GGTAGTGTTGGACAAAAAACAGGCCAAATTTATTGTTAATTATAAAAGTCCAGCGTCGAATATTAACCCGGAGATGCGATACCGAGATAGCAGCGGGCCTATTTATTTATTATTTAGATATCCGCTGTAGCGGTCACGACTCCATATTGTTTCGCTGTAATGGCATTAATGACCTCGCTTTAAACTTGAAGTGTTAATTTGATTTAAAATTATGCCCACGATTACCATCTCCACGTGGAACTTTTACCCTAAGCTTTAGTTACGGCGATGATGTTTGATGAAGGTGGCTTGATATGCCTCTTTCAGGTTTTACAATATGTATGTATATGTATGTATCTTTGTTATCTTTTTACGCTTAATATATTTGTGACAAAACAGTTTTATTTTGTCTTGACAAATTGTATGAAAATATAAAAAAAAAACTAATTTGAATTTTTTTTCGTCTTCACGCTAAAACACTCTATTCTCCGCTTTCCACTGAATTCTAGAGCGGGAATCAACGCCGCGCTTTACTTCGTTACCAGGCCGAGGTTAAATATTTTATTTCCTAGAGTGGGAATCGAACCCACAACCTGCCCCGTTTACCCTGCACCACGACTGAAAGTAAAATATAAAAACAATTCTAAATAATTATGCTAATATAGACATAGTTGAATACTTATACAAAGTAAATTGACTATATGACTGATACATAACTTACATGAGAAGTTGTTCCGAAGTGAATTATAGTGTAATTATTGAATTTGGCAGTTGAAACTCATCCTTATGTTATAAATTATGCAAATTGATACATTAGTTCAAATTAAATGAGGTAGATACTTTTGAGTTTCATGTTATTTCTATTAGAGTTGCCTCATCATATTTGTTATCTCGAAATAACATATTATTAGATACATAATTTTATTGAATTTGAAGCCTTGTGATGTTAATGTAAATTAGATTTGTTTGTCTACTGATACGTATGTAAAGTTGAGGTTTTTAATTTCATGATGACTGTTCAATATATGACAAAAGAGGTAACGTATACGTAGAGGTACTTTACTCATAACCAATTTTTTAAAGTATTTTATATTTTGAGGTGATAACGTCTTATAAATCGCTGAACGCCGGCTGCATGCACGAAAAAGCATGACTTATTGTCACGTTCCGCGTGAGCCGAGTGTGCAAGCGAGAGCGCGAAACAAGCGATAGAGAGGCAGGTTCGGCTTGTGACAAATCTATTCATTAATTACTTGTAAGTAAATAGCTAATTATTGCTAGTAATTATTTTGTATAATTACAGAAAAAAAAATGAAATTTAAATGTAATTTATCGCAAAAAAATAATATTTTTCTATTAATTTCTTAGTATTATACAATTGTTAATATAATGATATTTCTATGATTCTAGTGTCCAATTAATACAATGTAATTCAGTGATAATAATTCAATTCAATGGACAATATATGCAATTTTTTATCAATAAATTCTTATGACGTAACCATGTAAATATACATTTTAATTTCTATTATATTTTACATAACATACAAAATCCGGTCACAAGAATGTCGAATGCAACGATCGTATTGCGACTAAAATACGAGGCTCGTTCGTCGTAAACGTCACATTAATTAGCATCCCGCTAATGAGAAGTTATGGCGGTAATGAGGGCTGGATTCGTATTTATCGGCCTAGTAATTGTATCGGCAGGTCGATGGAAACAACAGTTACCAAAGTATGTATCGAAAAGTATTACCAAGTTGTTTTTAATTAATTTGTAAAATAAAAAATTATGCGATATATATAAAGTTCGAATGCCACTGGAGGTGGTATAATGGTGTATCTCGCTCTGGTAACGTGTTAAAGTGCGGCGCTTAATTCCGAGACTTAACATCGAACTCGAGAATTCTTAACGGAAACAGAGTTTTTTAACACTAGATCCATACCCCGATATGTGTGGGATACAGCGTTAGATTGTTTATACATATAAAACAAAAAAATAGAAGAATATAGATTTATGATTTATTTTTTGTCCGTTTGTTAGTCTTGTTATTTTTGCTACTACTGCGATAAGTAGTATAGCGAGCATAGCGAGGTTTCTAAAGTCCACAGAAAATAGTGGTACCTAAGTATTATTATAAAGATATTTTAATTAAATAAGCAGAATCGTGTATAATTATAGAACGAACAAGGATACAATTAAAATTATATATTTTTATTAATAAATATATCGGTATTAGTAAATATATTGGTGTTCATAGGCCCAATTTTTAGAACCCTTTAAGATATCGGATAAGTGTGAATCGTTGTTCGAGACTCCAAAAGAACAAAGCACATTACCTCTAAAGAGGGCGCAAAAAGACGTTAATAATATTCGTCAAAGCACTCCGGTTACATTAAATCAATTTGCCCTTTCCGCGCGGTAAGTAGCGAACGGTGTAATTGATAAGTTGAAATCCTTGTAGCGAGAGGCTAGAGTTTGGCACTGGCAACTCAGTTTCAACGTCATGTGGTATCTTTCTTTGTGCAAATGGTGTTTTGTAAACGCTTTGTTTATTATTTATTATAAATATTCAAATATATTATATAATTTAATTTCGAATAAATTATATTTTATTAATATTGAAAAGTATTATATTAAAAAAAATGTTATACAATGGTTGATTGCTTTATTATGAGAAAAATAGATGGTGAGAAATATAAATGTATATTTCACTTTTTTTAAATAGGAAAATATATAATAAAATTGATAATTAAGTTCAGTGCAGGAAGTTAAAGCGTGTTTAAAAGTGAAAGCTTGCTTGGACGGCCTAATAAAACCGGTCGATATGCCTCCGATAACGATTAATTGCAGTTGAATATATTAAAAGCTCATTGAAAGTAGTTAGCGTGACGACTCTGGCGTATTGCATAATGGGATTCGGTTTTATTTAGGTTAACAGCAACCAAGTAATAACACTATTATTTATATTACCGTTAGAAGTTGTTATGCTTTGCAAAAATCCACACTTCACACACGATGTATGAATATGAATAATATTCTATCAGCTTTACGGTTTATCCCGCTCAGAGCAGGATAAGCAGAGGAAACCTAATAAACCTAACACTCCGTTCCCCAGTTTTCGCTGAATTTTGGAGGCATTGCGTGTTAAGTGCCGGTCTTCCCAATGCAGAGGGAGGAAATATTCTGAGATCCTGTATTGCGTCTGATCTGGCCGTCGTGAATACGTTGTTCCAAAAGAATCCTCAGCAACTTATCACGTATAAGAGCGGGTCCCACTCAACTCAAATTGACTACTTATTGACCAGACGGTGTCATATGGGCAGGGTAACTAACTGTAAGGTCGCCCGGACGCCCAAGGAAGCGCTGGTTGGATGGCGTGATGCAGGATATGAGAGCCAATGGTCTAACCACCGAGGACGCAAAAGATCGTGCAAATTGGAGTAGGTTGAGTAGGAAGGCAGACCCTGGTAATAGCCGGGATTAATGCCAGGAAGAAGAAAATTGCGTGTTAAGTGCCGGAACTCAACGCCGCGCTTTGCCTCGAACTACAACGAAGAAATGAAAATATATTAAATAAAAATTTCAGTATCGATTATATTTATTTATGAAATGTAACATATATTGTTACATTTGTTCTTGGATGACATTTTACGATATTTAATTAGCCTTCGAGAGACAGTTACCCATGATTCTTATTTTAATGTCTCCACAGAGACCACCATCTATCCTTCATTTTATGGACCTTATATTTTTCGTCAAGCCTCGTTAAATACGTTAATATATTACTATGTAGCATTATATTTATGGGACTGTATTTAAATTTAAGATATTGTTAATAATGATAAATTATAAGTACCTATGTACAATTTAATATATATTTTAACCACAATAAGACCACACAGTAGTAAAGTTTTGAAGTTCGCTATAATCAAACCTTAGAAGGTAATGGAAATACCTTTTATAAATATTTAATCTGTGGTTACAGTTTGAAAGGGATCATAAAGGAGTGCACCGGAACAGATCGTACGACAATATCCTAATTCACTCGCGCGAATGTAATCCATTAGTGTTCCCTCTCAGCCCTCAGCCCCCAGCCCCGAGCCCCCAGCCCCCAGCCCCCGTATATACCTCCATATCATTTGTATTGGCACATGGTTCATATGACTAATGGACGAGGGCACATTACAGAGACATCTGCTTATTGCAATCGCTGTTATAAAAATGTGATTGACATTGATACGATGTCATTGTTTGTGATATTTTAATCTGATGATCAATATCTATGTTGTATATATATTTTTTAATGGAATATGTAATATGTATGTTAATAGTATTTTATTGTGAATTTAGTTTTTAATTAATCTCTTGGCTTTTGTTAATAAGTTAAACGCTAGCAAAATGCATCAGAATGCCGTGAAAATGAGTGTTAAGTAGGGAAATTGCCGTAAACGTGACCGCAGCCGAGAGCTGCATGGAGGTTGCTTAAGGGATTATTAAACATTGCATTAGACACCATTGTGAAGTGAATTAAAGGACTACGATAATATTCCGACAAGTCCTGTACGTTTTTTGTAAATCGGTGGATTTGTATTTGGGAAGGAATTTACCAATGGAGTTTAAATGATGAATTTTAATAATGTATCATATAACAAAATCGCGACATAATAGTTTCACGCAAAATGCAATGCCTTCAGAACTGGGCAAAAGTGAGGAATGGAAGTGTCTTAATGGGAATAGTGTTTTAATACTAGGTTCCCAGGTACCCTTTGCTATCACTGCTATGTTCGGGTATAACAGAAAAAAATGTATTTGTTACTACCCACAATTTGAAATAATTTAGTAGTATTATTAGTATTGAAAAAAAAACAAAGAACACAATTATATAAATAGACATCTAAAAGCTCTATTGGCTTTGGTCCTTTATCCTATACTATTAATTTAGAAAAAAATTAACACAGAAAAAATATATATCTTAAATGAAAACATGGATTTTTACTTAACATTCTACTATTTGCTCTCTCTCTGTTTAATACACTTACTCTACATAGACACCGTTACGGCGTTTTCAGAAAAATTAAAGAAAGTAATCAGTGGAATTACGGCGGCTACTAAAATATGTATTCGTCATAAAAGTATGCGTCTACTTCTGTGGAGGATAAATATTCATTATGGATCGTGGGGCGTTTTAGTGGGATTAAATGCTATTAAGCGCGTCGCGATGCTCTCACGAATCAATCGATGTGTCGGTCTGTTGTGGGGCTTGGTATTCACCGATATAGTAATAGAACTTAGAAGAAAAGAAAGTAATTGAAAAAATAAAGGATTTTAATGTAACTGTAAACACGACTGTGAGTTCGATCGTGAAAATGAACGAAATGAAATATTTATTTAAATTTATATTTTCATTTTCACTCAGGTGTCGAGGCAAACCGCGGCAGTCAGTTCCGCCACTCAACACGCAATGTCTCGAAAAATTGGACGGAAAGTCGAGTACGGAGTGACTTAACACTAGGTTCCCTCTGCTTACCCTGCCGTATGCGGGATACAGCGTGAAGCTGTTTTTTTTTAATGTAGAGAATTCCTGTTTTGTATTATGGTTAATTTTAATAACGTTAAAAGTTACATGCACGTATTAAGTATTATTTAAAGACACATCTACCAGTTCCTCACCGCGTTTCTGCGGCTCGGCCGGTTAATTACTAGAGTAGTACCACACTCCGAGTAGGTACTTCTCAGCGCTCACATCAATTATATTTTTAAATAAGCCTTATTTTATTATATTAATTAAGAGTTTTGTATTTGTAAATATCATATCATTGATATTGATTCGAGACCAGTTGTGGTGTAGGGGCACAAGCGTGCGGCTGAAAATGTGGGTTCGATTCTCATTTGAAGAAATAAGATTTTTTTTTCTTTATATCCTCACCCTGATAACGAGGCAACGCGCGCCATTGAGTTCCACCACTCAACACGCAATGTCTCCATAGTTTGGCAGAAAGTGGAGAACGGAAGTGACATAATGGGAACATAATTTCTTAACACTAGGTTCCCAGGTTCGTATTTTTCATGAATATAAAATATAAACATATGCAATAAAATTTTGTATGGCAACCAATTTCATTATAAAAATAGTTATTTAAAAAGAATAGTTAAAATCTATCTCCCAATATGAATAATATAAGTTCTAAACGCAGCAAGACGTCTCGATGTGTACCAGCGTTGTAAACATTACTCGAGAGCTATCCACTAATTAATTACTCAACTCGCTTTCAATTAAATTACCTCAGGACGGGCGCATCGACACGCACAGAAACGAGCGATTAAGATCGTTAATGTCGATCAATTTTACTTGTTAGCGATCAATAATAACATTATTATTGTAGTGTTTGTACGAGATTCTATTAGATATAGAGGTATTTGTGTTTGTGTATACACAATACTTACTCGAATATGATATCTCGAATAACTGCTTAAAGTAATTAAGAATATAAATTAAGAACGTATAAATTCACAAACTATTCGAATTTAGCGAGGCAGGCGGTGGAACAGCGTCTTGATATATCGCTTGGTTTTCCACTTTGTTAATACAGTTTTAGGTAAAAATTTTATTTAAAAAAAATCATATCTATATATTCAATAAATCTGTATATTCCCACGAATAAACGCGCAGTAACCGACATTCTTAATGAAAACAGTAGATACAAATTATGTATTCTCATTAAAGATTACCAAGTCTACAAACTTAGTTTTATAATTATTAATTATTCATAATCATCACGGCATTCCTTTAATGGCTTTGCATATCTTCGCATTTAAAAACAAGCAACAGCTATGTTTTAAATAGCAAATTCAAAAACACAAACCAAAAAAGTTGAAAATAAAAACATGATTTACAAATTTGTATCTTAAATGCGGAACACTAAAACTAAATTGGCCACTCCGAACTAGTTGAACCGAGTTTTAAACTGCGCCCTTAGGGGGGAAAGGGGGAGGGGACGTTTTAATTACGGCGTTTAAGTAAAAGCGGCGCAACATCTAGCTAGGTGCATTACACAGATTCAACCACCAAAAGCCTCCCACTTAGCTAATGAAACATGTTCGTGTATAGTGTTTTAAGCGTCGTCGCAACGAGGCCTTCTGAGCATTGTGCTCACGAGCACCGAGCACCGAGCGGCACTCGAGCCTCGCAGCGCGGCCGGATTCGGCGGACTCGCCTCCGCAAATCCTCATTTACTTGCATTATTTTAATGGAGCTATTGTGGGCGGATGTCCTTTGTCGTGTGCAGATGCGGATCCGGCGCACCGGGCTGTGGGAAATGTGCCGGTGCATAAGTGCATCACTGGCCTCGTTCGGCTGCTCGATCCCGAATTAAATAGCAGAAAGCTCCATTTCAATTTAGGGAATTTGAATGGATTCATTCCGGGATCACAGAAGAAAATGAGGTTTATTGTAGTCGTAAAGTCGATGAAATAGACGCAACCGGAATGCGACGTATCCATTTAACTAATTAACTGGGACGAAGTCGTTCCGAAGCCGCGGTCGTCTCCGCAGAGATCCCTTGGACCTCTAATAACTGGCTTCTCTAATAAGCTAAGAGGTTGTCTTACTTGTATAAAAATTGCAATCGACGTATAAGAAAGCTTGACGACGTCGTTTAAACTTTTCAAATTTTCTTCGTAGTCGTTTAAATAAAAAGGTTACATATGTGAAATTTTCGGTGGAGTGGGAGTTATTTTAAGATTTTTTGCATTTTAGTCATGATAAACATAATTATTAAATATCTTTTATTAATAACAGTATTTATTGTTACCTATAAACTTAATATTTGAGGAAAATCTTATTGAAATTCATCAAAAAATATTTAACTATAAGTCTTTCGAAGCCTAATCTACCTTCCTTAGATATTAATTAAATTAAACATGAACTGGTGTCTAATGAATAAATTAAGCACTAATTTCTTGACATACTTGGTTAAAAGCGGATCACCTTGCCCGTAATACCAGTAATGTTGGTATTATAAAATTTATAGATATCCTAATAATTCGTTTAGTTTATCGCACGCACGTAGAAATAATAAAGTTTAATATCTTTTAAATTTTGAAATAATAATGATTATATATATATAATTTGTATATTATATATATAATTTGAAATAATAATTAATTGAAAAGTTAATTTACATCACTTCGTAGCTGACGTGACGTAATATTTATCTTTTTTTTTCAACTTCACGCCGTATCACGCATATAGCACGGTAGTCAGAGGGTACCTAGTGTTGAGACACTCCGTTTTTCTATCGAATTTTCAAGGCAATGCATATTGAGTGGCGGAACTCAACGCCGCAAAAGTAACACAAATCATTACTGAATATCAAATAATACTATAAAATTATACCTTTTAGGAAGATATAAATAACCAAGAAACATTAATTCAGATGGTTATTCTTTTAATTAATATTTATGAAGGTTTCATAATAGTAGATATAATAAATGTGCAAACGATTAAAAGAAAACAACGAATCATTAGCGTCACGCAACAAACGTACCTAGTGGATTATAGTTCTGACAAGTACATTTTCGAAGTATGCTATTATTAAAATTTAAAAGAAAATAAATTGTTCGCTACTCTTCAGTAACTATTATATTATTCAAATGAAAAAAAATCGAAATAAAAGAATATCTATTTAATTATCTTATTCAATTAATATGGAAAAAAAAATCAATTTAAAAAAATATACTTTTAATAAGTAACTTTCGAATGTCGTGCTACTCGTAGCTAACGGCAAAACGATCTCGCGTGCTACTAACGTTCACAGTATATAGAAATAAATTGTTAATAGATAAATATCAGCAGCCATCAATCAAAATGCTCAACTTTGTCCAAACGTTTGTTGAACTCAAATACCGATGTAGATCGTCTGTGGCCAACAAACAAACGCCAAAGTTTATCGTCGCTCACTTAACTTTTGAGTTTAAGATCTCACCTGTCCAGCTCAGTGCGTCAGAGAGGTGAGATGAGAGAGGTAGATGCCGAGCCTAGCCCGAAGCCAGGTCCTTTGTGAAAGATTTCCAAAGCGTGTGCAAGGCTACTTTGATGTCGAGCCAGACCCAGCGGGGTAATTTGGAAAAACGTTATTTAATTAACTTTCGACAAGTCTGAGTAATCGCATTACAAAGCCATCCTGTGAACGGTCAAGTCTTTGAACCGGCGGCGGTGAGGGCGGTCCCGAACCCAAACTTGATTTTTACACCCACTACATGCAATAAAGGCGCTGTCATTTTCAGGTGTTTTCCAATTAATATTGCGCCTTTGACCACCGTTGCTCACACAAAGTAATAGCCGCTCTTTGTTACCTAGTTAACAATATAGTTTTAATAAAGCCGTCAGCGATAGATCCCCCGGCGCTACGACCAAGTGTCTATTTAGTTTATGTAATTACGACACAAAACTTCTTTTATTTGTAATGTTATACAACAGTTTTATGACTCACCGAAATAAGTTTAGGGAAATTTAAACTTTGGAATTGGTTAACAGAGCATTTTGTGAGTGCCGTAAGCAAGTGCTCGAGACGAGGAGTCGCCCGCGGCGGTCGGACCATGGTCGTCTCTACGAGATAATTAACTCTATGAACTATCCCTGTGTGAAGACTGAAGAGCTACAATTACAAATTTACATCATCAGTTTGTGCATATTAGCATTGTTTTATTCTTAATTAATGAACGAAATGGAGCATTATTAGTCGCCTATTTGTAGTATATTAGGGTTTAAAATATGGTCAGTTTATTATGATAGGTGGTGTTAGAAGTTCGCGCGTTCCGGCCGAGTGCGTCCTTCATACAAACAAAGCGGACTTTGTGCGGTGTTCATTGAGCAGCTTAATTGCATTTCTTCGCTGCTTCTCTATGTTCCTTGCACGTCTCATAGTTGAATTAATATGCTAAGCAGTGTTTTCAGTAAGTTAAATATTCTTTGTTTTTGTTATTGAATTAGTGCATGAAGTTAGTGCATGTTTAGGAATCCCAATTGCTTCTTGTACGAGTATAAGCAAATCAATTAATTAAGTCGCCGACTAATATAAATAAATTTAATATAATATCTTCACTTGTTACATAAGGAACAAAACGTTATACTTATAATGGTCCGGTAATAAAAAAAAACGATTGGTTGTTTTTCAATTATTGTTCTTATCACAAGTGGTGTAAAGTTGTAAATAGTTTCTAACTAAAATAAACACTTCTCGCTTCACGTCGCCTCTATCTGTCTGCTTCATTTATGATTCTTGAATTTTTAAAACCACTGAAAGGGCATGCATTTTGTATGTAATATTAAAAAGAAATAGAAGCTATGTCTACGTTGTTTTATAGCTCTCCAGCGATACAGTTTTTGAGTATAATAAACGCAACATAATGACTCAGTGTCATATAAAATATTAATTTTATATTAATTTAATAGTTAATAACTTTTCCTAAGTTAAGGTTGTACGAAAATGAATTACCAGCCTTATCCCTAATGTGCCTTCAAAATTTTCATTACGTACAGATAATATGCTCTCTTTAATTAAAACTAATTACTTATGTCCGTTTTATTATGCCATATTTGCTACCGGAATTAATTAAATATTTTACGTGTTGGTGCTTTAGTCACGGATAATAAATGTCCCGTAATTGTTTGACCGGAATGTTTTAACCGACTGCGAATTTTAAATGAGGTATAAATTAATAAATTCTATTATAATTTAATTTCTAAGCATAAATTAATTTAGTTATGTGCGGTTTTAGTTTGGTAATTAGCCACTTGAATTGAACTTTTTGAGTAGCAGATTTATCTAATGCTTTAAATATATTATTTATATGAACAACATGCACAAATGGTGTAAAGAGCGTTAATTATGATTTTTTTTTACCTCAAAAAATATAAACAGAAATTTTATTGAATGAAAATAATTAAAATCCGTACGTATGAAAAAAAACTAAGTAATTTTAGTTTTTGTTATTATATTTTAAAACAAGTTTAACAATAAAATATTTTAGAAGTATAATTAATTTAGAAAATATTTAAATTAAGTTAACATAATAATTGACGAAATACACACCTACCAAAAAAGTTATTAAGAACATTGCCCATGAGCGGAGGTCTAGAATGAAAGATAATAAATAATACGGCGATCATATTTCTTACCCAACCTCAACTTTTGTTATTAGATAGTAGATTTAAAAGTGGGTGACCTTCAACACTTTGTCTCATATAGACGAAATCCTGAGATAAAAATGAAACAATAACCTATTTAGGATGTTTATTTACATCCAGTATCAAATTATTTAGTTTTAATAAGAAGTAACCTTATTTAGATATAGAAAATATGAACTGTTAAAAGGGACGGCGGTACATACATAAAATATAATATTTAATAATAAATATAATTAAATCACTAAAATATTACAATGACTACGTACATTTCAATACAATACTATGAATCTATATAAAAAAAATAGTTTATTACAATGTTAGGTTAGTTTAACATTTACAAGCCTGCGACTAATCATATCTGGTAATTGTCATTAGTGCGTGCGGCGAGCTTTTGGATCAAATACTAATGTTTTGAATATAATTTCATAGTCAGGTACTCTGATTATTATTTATTATATCTGTATAACCAACCAACGTGTATCTATTTCAATTCATAATTAATAAGATAATTGTGTCACGAATAATGTAATTGTAGACCCACATGATTTATTATTGCTCGTAACTTCTATGTGAACCTACTATGTACGTATAATAAATGAATGTAGATATTTATTAATTACATTTACAGATAATAAATGAACTTTACTGCCAGTGGATCAATTAAAAATCATTGATAAAGAAATTGTTTGACAAAGAGTGTACTATTATTATATTAGTGACAATAATAAAATATTATAAAAGTAGACGAAATATATAAAATACTTATTTTTCCATACCTCCTCATAGTCTCTGTGCGAGTGTTGCGCGGGCGCAGGCAATGCTCATTCTCGTGAGCGGCGCGGACGACCCACTTTGCCCTTGCGCACGGGAGCGCCGGGCGTCGCGTTCGCGCTTTTCATAAGTTTTTGCCAGTCTTGCTCACAAACTAGTGACCCCGCCAGCATGTAGTATCTATAGGTACAATTATATTTTTAATAATTACAAATATCACCCTATCATTATTAATTTATATTGTAAATATTGTTAAAATATTAAAGTTAATAAAAAAAATCAATGCAAAGGCATTGTATAAAATAATTAAATTAAATAGGACGTTAAATTTTATATTTTAACTAATGCGATGTATTTTTCTAAATAGCCACTCCTAGTAGTTATTATTAAGTATTATTACGTTAGACGACTACCAAAGAGAAGGAGAGCCAGAATAGATACTCACCTATCGCCCTGCATAAGGTGTGATCCGCACTTCGAGCACGCGAAGCACTTTATGTGGAAGACATGGAGAGGTTGCTGGGGTGCGTTTGTCCGCATCACGAACTCGCTTGCGGGTATTGCCTGGCCGCACGCTGCGCACGCGCCGCTCGAGCCGAACATTCTGAAACAATGATGACATATTGAATATGATTATGGGACAGCAAGATATATATGTCAAGTATATAATAAAATAATGTCTCTGAATGAAAAATTGAAAATAACGATATTTAACAAAAACACATATTAATCCTTGTTACATTGCATAATTATTAGCTTTAATTCATAATGGTATAATTAAAGTAAAGGGATTCTTGGTTTAATATGTTAACTATAATTAGGTAGAAAGAAGTATCGAACAATGTAACTTGCTCGCTACGCGAGTGGTGTAGTCGCCTCAGGTTATGCTTTAAAGTGCATTGTCTAAGGGCATTAATTAAACTTTTATATACCAGTGAACTACACTTTATTATAAAATAGATATTTAAAAAAATATTAATAAATTATACGTCATAAATTTAAACGTCATCAAAGGATTAATAATGTATTAAAATATATTTACATATGTTTAAATGGAATATTTATTGTAATTTATTTTCATTACTTTCATATTTTTTAGATTCACACTGTATTCCACATGTAACAGCGTAGGCAGAAGGAACATGGGAAACTAATGTTAATGGTAGGCACGACGTTCCCATTAAGGCACTTCCGCTGTGGATGGCGGAACTCAACGCCGCGATTGGGAATCGCAACCAACAGCCTGTCGCGTTTTTAATAATTTTAAAGCGCGCTGTCATATTATATTAAGAAATATAAGAACAGTTTTTAATAAAATATATTGCGTTAAGATGCATTATTTATAAAAACGCAAGTGATTTATTGCGAAGCTTTACCTATATGGCTTAAGGTCGATTTACCATTTAAGCGTGTAATTGAGGTTTATAAACTATGAGAAAATATATAAACTAATAAGACAGTAATGTGATCAAAACGAATTAAGTATAGTCTCCATATACGTAAGTGGCATAGTTATTTAAAAATACAAAATGGTTACATAAATTACATCACATTGTGAATGTGTATGAAAACTTGTATTTCTATCATATTTATTTATTAGTGTAGTTAATTTATCTATCGACAATCTGTGTGAGAAAATATTGCAACTCTACGTATTCAGTTTCGGTGAAAATACAACACTTCCGCATGAAGCTGATGTCCTTATCAGGAAGACCATGTCAATGGAAAAAATGCTTTGTAAAAGCAATTTTCTCGTTATTTTTTAGTTTTTTTTTATAATAATCAAGAATGTTGTTCGCACGAATATTTTATTATAAATGGACGTATTGATATTTGAAAATGATTTACTTATGTTTTATTTTATTGACACTATTGATAGTTGATTGGTTTGATATCCTATAATGTAAGCGCAAGTATCAGTTATCCCCAAGTCACTCAATAGCCCAGGGCTCTTGTGGCAGCTGTTGTCATTAAATGGCCTCATTTAATACTTAATGAGCAATCATTGCATCGGCTCTTAGCGCGGGACCGCCATATTACTTACAACCGGACAGAATATTAATAAATCGCAACAATCCGTTCAAAAGCAATCAAAATTTAATTACCTGCGCTTCTTCGCCGTGATATAATTTGAGGCGGGCATCCCTAAAAGATAAATTTGAAAGTCTTAAAAGATAAATTCACTTCAATCACTCGCAGCAAATAGGATTTCGTTTCATTTACTCCGGTAAGAGCGTTTTCAATTAAGGAGCGCCCGACAAACAGTAGGTATCGGCGTATGAAGGTAAAATTAATTAAACCGAGCCAAGACAAACATGTACGAATCTATTTGTGTTGGACGTTCGCGAGGTATGTGCGATATACGATACACGAACGATATGCGAACTTATCCCATCGATAAAATATTGAGAGCTTTACGTACCCGACCGAAGATCTTACTAGAAATAATTTTAACCAAATCAGGAATTCTATTTAGTTTTTTAATATTTGTTTTATTTAAATGTAATTTGAGATAATTAATTACCCATTTATTTACACGTATGGAAACTTCATTAAGTTTTCACGGATAGGGAGTCAAATTAATGTTAAAATACTTTTGGATTACCTTTACATAAATACGTGACGGGTTTATTAGAATTCGCAATCGGAACTAACTTTTAGGTTTCCTTTCAAACTGATATTAATTAAGACGTATGTGTAATGAGGAAGTTCGGTGCCGTCGCCGTCGCACAAGCCAGTCGAAGTTTATTTGCCTTCGTTACGTGTAAAATTGAATACGTCGCCGTGAATCCTCATTAATTTAAGATGAAGACTGTATCTTGACATGTTATTTTATTCATTACGGGAGTGTCTCGAGTCTGAATGTACACGTGTCGAGTTTAGATTGTTATAAGGAACATAATTTAAAAGCTTTCAGAGAGATCATTAGTGGGAAGGGGGGAGATGCGAGAAACATTTTATGCTGTACCTCCTAAAAATTTCATGTGAGGTACCTTTGTATAGTCTATATATAAAATACTAAATATGAAGGATAATGGTTTCAATTTCGACTTTCGACGATAAGATTGACGGTGACGCAAAATAACGTGTTAAGAATCTACAAATTAAATAACATAAAAATTACTTTTATTTAATCAATAAATTTATATAAACTGCTTCATTGCCTTCTAAGTTTCTTACTACTCCCACTGCAATTAATCTCAAATATTTCTACTCTACATTACAATTTTAATAAAAACTACATAAAACTTTATTAATAAAGCAAAAAAAACACCATACTCATTAAAAAATGAATTAGCAATCAAATAAAAAAATGAAAACTCCAAAATCCTGCAACGCGTAAGCGGCTTACAAACTTAATGGAACAAAACTTCGCGAGCAAATCCTCTCCGCGACTTAAACTATATTAGAAAGATAAAATACGTTAATATGGAAATTTATGTAATGTAATTGTTTAAAATTGGATCACTATAATTAAATTTTGCTTAATTTGTATGTCATTTTATAATACATTTATTAATATGTCTAATTAAAAAAGTACAAAAAAATTGTTTGTAGATTAAACATTATTACGAAAAAAACATTAAGGGTAATTACAAATCTAAGATTTGATTTTTAAATAAAATATACACTATTATTAGACCAACTCTCTACTTTCTAAAATTCACAAGTTCAATCTTCGTTCATTAATAAAAAAATATATATTTTAGTAAATTAGAAAAATAACTAATGAAAAATAACATAAATTAAGACTTAATTTTATTTTAATTATTAAACGAGGATTATATATTATTCTGCAATCTCTTAACAAAAAACAGAGGTTTTTTTATTTAATAAAAGCTGAGCCATAAAAGTTTTAATTATAAAAATATTAAAATTAATGTATACTTCGGATCTGAAAGTTTGAAATGGATCAATGAACCAATTTCCACGGCGTACGGGAGCGGGATATCTTACTTGTTGCTCAGATTCCGAGCAAGATATACCTAAGAGGAAATGTTTGTTAATTCCAATTTCAGTTATTACTTCATTAGTGCTTATGCTCACCTAGAAACATGTTAGTTTTATTATTTGTATTGATCGTGTCTGGTTTAACTGGCGCTTACAAAGTTCCGGGTTTGGTTCTCAGTATTTGATTAAAATCACAACATCTAATATCAAAGTAGGTGTTACTTTTTATTTATTTTTTTCTTTTTATTATTTAGCTGACAGGGAACCTGGGAACCTAGAGTTAAAACAATTTCGTTCTTCATTTCTGTCGCATTCTGGAAGCATTGCGTGTTGATACCGCACTTATGCCTGTGTACCAAAGCGAAGAATTTAAAATATTAAATATTTCATTCCCTCAAGTGGGAATCGAACCCTCAACCGTAGCGTTAGTCACACGCTTGTACACCTGCGCTACAACAACCTCTAACTATAAAGTGATTTTCATAAATGTAAAATCTATTTTTAAAAGTACAATATAGTTAGGTATATTTTGATCATTACCGTACAAGTTAATATTCTAGTAATACGTCACTCAGTTGCGATTATTTAAGAGTATTGCGACCCAAATGCCAAAACTCTCTGTGTCAAAACTCTCTGTCCTCTGTGTTGCCTGACCGAATCAGACTACCCTACTAAATACAAACACACACCGAATAAAAGATAAAAGCAAACCAAGTCAACTCTAAGCCTAGGCAATAAAGATCGCTTACAGCTAGTTACGGTGGTAATAAAGCAGGCGAGTTATCGGATGTCGTTATAATCACAATGCACGCTAGGACGAGGCCGTGGTGGTGTATCAAGTTAGCACGTCGTTAGCAAGGAACTCGTTAGCGTCGCGTGGCGTCGACAAGCCAAGAATTTGCTAATGACGCGTGCCCGCTCGCAAGATGCGGGACGGAGCTCTTGTATTGTTATACGTATGTTCTGGTAGATGTGGAGCTGTCGCGGTTCAGGGGCTCAGGTGTGGACTGCAACGCGAAGGTTGTGTGTTCGATTCGTTCTCGGGGGAATGAATTGTTATCTGTTCATGTTATCATTTATTCGATCTGGTGCCAAGTCAAAAAAAGCACGCCATTGTTCCACCTTTCAACACGTAATGCCTCGAAAATTTGGCGTAATGTGCGGAATGGAGAGTCTTAACAAAAGGTTTTCTCTGCTTACCTTGATATATGTGGGAAACAAGGTGAAACTTGTAGATAATACCAGGAAACTTTAAAAAATTGAATCGTTTTAAAAGTTCATTATAAAATGGAATAGCGGATTAAAATGCTCACACTGTTAGTGGAAATTTAAATTAAATATGACTATATTTTGTGTGGAATAACATGGTAAATTATTAGAACGGTAAAATAATCAAAAGTTAATTTGTTACTACAACAATAAGAATAAAATTTAGTGGTGATAAATATCTAGAGCGGAACCGATTAAAAGGCTTTAAAAACAGATTTACCATTTTTCCACTAAAATGATTGATATATATGAATGAAATAAGAGAATCCGGGTGCACACAATATATTTAAAAAACAAACTATAGTATTTTATAAACATTAACGCACAACCGTGAAGCAATCTCGTATTCAAATTGACATAGGTAGTAAAACAACAGAGCCTCCGGACTAAGTTCCATAAACTCGTTCCGAACTCCCCTCTACACACTCTATCGGCGATTTTTAATTAAGTCCCTAGCGAGCGTCGAGCGAGCAAAGTAACACCATCAATTCATTATCCTAAACTCCCGCCCGATTGTTCCTGGCTCGCTACTTACGCAAACTTTCATTTTAATCAAGCATTTAATTAAAAATTATCCGAGAAAAACAAAATAAGCCCGTTAGGGCGGTCTGGAACTAATTAAGGCGCATACGATGAGCCGTCCTATAGCGGCCGTAAGGTGAGCGCTCTTTAATTAAACACTTGTTCTACTTCAGTGGCCGTTCGCGCCGCTTACCCAACTATTACGACACTATGGAAAAATACTATAACTACAACTTAAATTGTATCGATAAAGACTTTTAGTGGTCAACATACGTGACAATCAATAATTATTAGCAATCTGCCTTGTATATTTATTTTTAAAGTTAAAGTAAAATTAAACTTTAAAGTATAAACCTTCCGTCCCACAAGAAATTATAAAGAATGATCAGCACTTTCCCGTAATAGTAAAACTTTTTTTAGCTCAAATTATTTAAGTAATAAAACTATTGGTCGTCCGATAACTTAAGGTAGCTACACGAAAATATATATTAAAAAAAGTTTTTTTTTTATTATTAAGAATACCATATAACATTCTTGACAATAGGTATACTCTGTAGTTTAAAAAAAAAATATGTACCCGGCAGTAGCAGGTACTTAAGTTAGAATTTTTTTCGCTTCACGCTATATCTAAAATACCGAGAAAGTGCAAATTTTAATAAATAATAATTCATCCCCCGAGTGGGAATCGAACCCACGACCGCCACGTTTACAGTTACACGTTAGTGCCCCTGCGCCAGGACGGCATAACACACGACGGAAATTACAAATTATACTAAGTTATATTTTCATTTGCCCACTTAGTAATTTGGTAACCATGCAGGCATTCGTGGCGTGAGCTCCGCCGCTTAGCTTACAATCTCAAGTACGGGCTGGAAAGCAGAGAAAGGAATGTCTTAAGGATCTTCAAACGATATTAGATTATACTCACAATCGAAGGGGCGTTGGCGAGGACAAATATCTAACAATTTTTAAAAATTTGTTACTTGTTTTTAAATTGTTAGATATGTGTTATTTAAAAATAAATGGAATTGGAGGGGACAATTAATGAATAAAATTAAAAAACACGTCATTATACAAAGGCAGGCAGAGCTCAAAACCGATATCCCCAAATAAAACAGAACGCGGGCGGAGCAGACGCAAACTTTTCTAATTAATGTTAATTTATCAATTAACTTGCGCTAAGAATTAATTATCTCAGTATTACGATCCCTGACTTTATTAATAAACTTTCACTAATCAATCTTCTACAATAGCCTGGCAGGAGTATGGAGAACCGGCTTACAGTAAATAGTTAAATTTTAAACGTTGTTGTATTAAAATCTTCCTAGTTAGGTATATACTCAACACGCAATGCCTCCAGAATTCGGCAGAAAGTGGGGAACGGAGTGTCTTAACACTAGGTTTCCTCTGTCTATCCTGCTGTGTGCGGGATACAGGGTAAACCTGTTTTTTTTTAAAGAAGGTATATAAAACCATTCATATTATAACTATACAAATATTCATATAACATTTTTAGATATAAATTAGACAAAATTATTAGTAGTAGACAGAACTTGTTTTTCGAAACACATTTAAATAATATAAATTGTCGATTCATAACACTTAATTACACATTTAAATTATTTGTGGATTTAGTATTCATTTCGACTATTTGGAAACATCAGGTTGTTGGACAAGTTCTTACGTAGAATACAAGTATTGATATATTTCAAATGTTCAAAATCTATGGTGTTATAACGGCTAAATGGGATATAATTTTCTATACAATTAGTAAGCAAAACAGCATTGAGATACCGACGGACACTTACTAATTCATAATTCCAGTCACATTTAATTAAAGTAATAAGCGTCGGTCAAACACATCAGATTTAATTGGCCGCGAGCGTGCGTATTAATTACACCAATTATCTGTAACATTCATAAATAATAATAATTTATTGCTGGCAACATTTGTCAAAAGCCGCGCTCACACGATGAGCTAATCGACTATCACCGCTAATTGCCCTCGTCCCCGGCGCGGCGCCCACCTGCCCCGCGCCCCCGGCCCGTGTGCCCCGCGCCCCCGCCGCCCTGGCCCCGGGCACGGGCGGCCCCCCTTCCCGCCCGCCCGCCGCTAACTAATTAGATAAGTTTGCAACTCCACTGTACTTCTGGTGCCCCGCTCCGCCGGTAAGCATCAATCTTTTTAATTAAACATTTTTGACGCTGCAACACGATTAGCCATCGAAGTCGTTTATATGCTAATGCACGAAAATATACATTATAAGATATTTAAATAATAAACTTGTGATATCGTAATCACCCCCAAAAATTTGTCTGTCTGTTCTATATCCTTAAAGCCTTATTATTATGTAGAATCGAGGGTATCAAATAATATTCTTCTTACAAGGGTTTTTTTACCCAGAAAATATTAATTGGATACGTCCTAGTTGCGACACGATTATTTGTGACGATATACATATTAAAGAATAATAATATCTGTCAAATAGTTTTTCAAAATAACAATTAGAGAATAGCAAGCATAGCAATTGCAAGCATACCGACTAAATAATAGACTTTACATAATATTGGTTTTCTATTAAAAGAAATGGAGTACTATCATAGATTAGAGTTGGTCAATATATCAGTAGTTACAATGGCTCATTGTCCGTCGCTCAGTTTGATTAAATAAATAAAGGGGTGCCGATCCGAGACACTCGCGACGATCTTATCTGACGTCCCGCGACATTTATAGAGCCTTCCATGCAAGCCGAACTGAGCTCTCCATCCAGACTGAGAAGGACTTTTTATCTACGCCTGGAATCATAAGCATCTAATCTGTAGCAGCTTTTTAAACAGATGAAAAGACAAGTTCGTTCTTTATTTCGATTGTTTTGAGTGTGTTTGGTGGCGTGCGTGTCTCGTTAGTAGGACTGTGCGATAGGATTGAGATGGATGGTAGTTCCATCTTCATTTTAACGTGGAAACATCTTTAATTACAATTTGTGAGATGACGTGGCAGTTAATTGCAAATTGCAAAAATAATTAGTTCTGGTGATATTTTATAAATTATGTACATAAAGTATTAAAAAAACTTGGATTTCGTTTACAATGTTTCGTGTTCAGTCATAAATCAAACTAGACTGTTTTGTTAATAATGGAAATAATGACTAAAAACTTTGCTTAAATAATTTTAAATTTATTAACAAATCTGTGCCCTAACACCTCATTTGGCCTAACGGTGTTACCAATAGATTTCTGAGAGGCCCGTAAAGCTGTGACTTTGGCAACTTTCAATAAGAAAAGAAAAGGAACGGATAACTTTTTATACTATAAAATATATGTAGATGAACAGAAACATTATATTTGGGTATGTACATTATTTATTTTTAATCATAAAAGTTAAGTCTCTGTTGAAAATAAAAATAGGATCCAGGAGATGCAGGGGAATCGTCATGGTGCTCTATATGGGGGAAGGATCTTGTAATTGGACGGGCCGGATGCTGCGCACTCACAGGTGCTTACTCTGCGCCCGGGCCCTCTTGCGGTCGCCGCAGGAAATGAGAGCCAATCTAAATTTCTTCCATGGCAAATCGATTAGGCTACGCTATTAAATCATTCACTTTCAATGGTTTTGATTTATGAATGACGTAAGAGTTAATGAGATTCCGTGTATTAATTTATATATTTTGTCAACATATGCCATATTTAGTCTTTCTGTAATGTAAATATTATGTTTTTATTATTAAAAGATCAGATTTAAAATATATCTCTGTATTATAAAAATAAAATCTAGTTCAAGAAGTTATTTGATTCAATGGAATCTAAAACCCTAACGATTCGCTCAACACAATTAAGTCGACAAAAGTTAGGATAAGCTGATTCGTAAACGGGTTAAGAAGTTCATGTTTATTCATGGCCGGATTGTTGGCCACAATCTGCACAGGATCTCGGCACGAAACTCATTTTTCAAGTTCATAAATTATCGGCGGATATCTGAGAGCGTTCCGTACCTGCCTTAATGAGGTTGTAAACAACAGTCTAATTAAACTCCTTAATCGCAAAACTCAAACGGTTACCGCTTTTAAAACAAAACCTCGCAATTTTCGAGCGACCACCGCGTAAATAGCCTTCGTTATATCGGGCCGGCGATCGCGGCTCATTACCTTCCCCCTCCCTAATTAGACACCCTTCCTTCCGTTCTCTACTTTACCCGTACGGGTCGAATTGTTTTCTAATATTTTTATTAATTTGACTTTAATATTCACGTACACATGCTACATTGCATGTTATTAATTACAATAATGTTGATACAACTTTTTGATTTCGAGATAAAAAAGTTGGAAGAATGGAAGATCAATTTCCATTACCAATAAATGTATATGACTTGCACTCTTAAGATTAGTGTCATTCCTGATTATTTAAATTATAATAATATCAATAATCCACAAATAAAAATATTATTAAATATAAAAACTATTTTTCGTTCAATAAAAAAGTTAAAAATTAAATTTCTGATTTCAGGTTTATTCACTATAATGGTTTGGACTGGGTATAGGATAAATATCATATAAGCAATTTTCTAATTTGACAATGAAACATTTAAGAAGTAGTAATTCATTACCTTTTGTAAAATAAAAATATTAAGTGGAATTTTGGTATATGTCTCCCAGATACCAAATACCAGTTCCACGAGCCACGTAGAATATTTATGCAGAGAACTGGTCTCGCTGGACACCGTAAACAAAAGGATTTTCTTTTTTTCCCGCAATAGACGTTCTATCGACATCATTAACGTATCGGCAAAGTTAGCCGCACAGTTATTTGCTAATGTGACAACAACACAGAGGAACCCGCCACGTACGAGGATCCACCTTTTTGGATAAAACCGGGGACACAGTGAAGCTTTGTCTAAAATTAACTCACTCACAGTAATCTTACAGTAATTTTAGTTTTAGCAAAATGTTAGTACATTTACGTTGATGCTATTAATTCTTGACAAAACAATTATGCTAAATCTATTTTCATTTATTTTAAGTTATCTTTCGTTATACGAGCGAGTGAGTTCATACATCAATTTCCGTCTATTAACCGAAATCGCTCAGTAATTGTGCAAAAATTTAAATCCTATAGATATATCATAAATATTAAAAACATTTTATAGCGTTACGTGGCAGATTGTATCTACAAGTACTAAATAATTTTATACGCTACTTTAAAAAAATATACAATATGGAAAATTATAGGTAATGAAAAGCTAAGTTGTGCTCGGTGTACCTTACGCAGCAGGGGTATATTCTAATAGCGCGTTAGCGTGCTCCGTTTTTGCGCTAACGAACAGGTTGCGTTAAGATGTCGGATCGAGTCCAATGTGGAATTTCGCCTCATTAAAACTTTTGACCCAAGGAGGCAATTTAAGAACCCGCGACTGTTCTTGCATTAACAATCTGATTCACTATTAACTATCAATTAATATACAGTGCCACAAGCGGTGTTAATTAATGCTGGTACGCTGATAATATATTAAGGAATGGTTTATAAAATATTTTCTCCTTTCTATCTTTGTATAGAAACTTGAAACTTATTAGAAACTGAAATAATTAGCCGCAATGAAAGGATTTTTTGTTGTGCTCCTAATGAGTCTTTGTTATACATAGAATATGGGTACGTACTAACTGGTTTTTGAAAACAAGGAAATCTGAAATCGAACTACGAAAGACAAGCTTAACTATAATATGAGAAAAAAAAACCGGTCAAATGCGAGTCGGACTAATAAGTTTGTAATAGTTTTGATCTATAATATAAATATAAACTTCTATTTTTTTTTCCTTTATTACTGCAAGCTCTTATTTTCTGCCAAATTTCGTAGAAAAGAAATTTATGCGTAGACAATGCTCTAATTATTACACTAAATATCGCTACGTAGACCATTTTAGGGAATGTCAAAATTAAATAATTTGTTTTAATATCTATTAATTGTTGAAGGATAATAGCACTCAAACACCTACTGACCAGACGTGGCTATTTTCAACTTTCTAATACACAGTTCATCAACAAATTCATTATGTCGTAAAGAAGCAGCGAGACCGAAATATCGCGGGGCTCGTAAAACCGCTCGTAAAGACGTTTGTTTACTAATTCGAGTAGGGCAGGTGGGGTGAGGGATGCTGCCAATAATAGTTTAGTTAATTATTCTAATGCATACACGTAACACATGAAAAATGTTTTCTCTATATTTATGAAATAAAGAAATAATCTTGTTAGTGTTTATGTGAACTCTAGTGTCAGAATTAGGTAAACGTAAAGCTCAGCTTACGCCTCGCGGACTTTAGCGGAAAGTAAGGAAAATATAATTAAAAATAAATTGGTAGTAAATTTTATCAATTAACATTAAAATACAAACCACCCAAACCATACCATTTACGCACCATACACAAATACCATTATATATTTCTCTAACATAGCTCACTGGATCTCAATGGATCCTATTTAAAAACAATATTTTCCAAACATAACAAGTAAAAACTATAGATAAACTGTACGACATTAGTTAACTGGCAAGCACGTCGCGCCGCTATGCATGGTTAACACGTGAGGTTAATTAAGATCAGAAGCTGATCCACAGCTAAGTTGCCGGGAACTTCCTAATTGATACGATTAAATCGTCATCGCAACCGCGCTCTTTGCGATTCAAATCTAATTTGTTGCGCTAATTTACCCTATTTCACTATAATGTGAAGGGTGATCTTTCGGTAGCACATTATACGATGATGATGATGAGGTTTAATCTAGTATTGAAAGGTTTCTGGCAAGGGGTTATCTGGCAAGCTTGTGTACTTTAAAAGCTTAGTAGGCAAACAGAATTTATAAAAAAGATTTAACGGCTGTCAACGGCTACTATACGCAGGCTGAACTGCAAAAGTTATCTTCGTTCCCAATAAATCCCGCTGTATGATGAGTTAAAACTCTGGCTAACTGAATCTCGGATAGTCATATTAAAAATTCCTTTGACAATGGTGGCTATCGAATAATGATTTGTGTACGTCACGCCAGTTTCCGTTGTCATACTTGCGCCAAATTTTCGCCAGCGATTTTTACTATTTTTCACCGTCCAGCCGGACGCTAGGCGCTGCGTTTATTTATTAACAAAATTCGTCCGTCCACCTAACACGTCTCTTTCGTAGGCTTCCGCCACTCTAATGCAGCCTGTAGAACAATGGCATAAGGTCGCGGATCCGATGTGTGGCCACGTGCGAGTTGGGCCGTTCTCGGGCGCGCGGACACCGTTTACGAGGCAGCATAGGCGCGACGCGGCAATGCGCTCCACCCATATCAATTTCGAATAGGTTTCCTATCCTATTCGACCAGCGCGGGGAGATTGCGTTTTGATCGTTTTGTGTGTAAAACTGTTGCCCTAAATTAAACGCTTTAATAATAGAATAGAAATAAAACCAGACGTTCGGTTCTGTTGACGAACGCACTGGCATGGAAAAATCGAGCGCGGCGTGCAGATTTACTATTAATATTTTATGAATTAGTCGCTCGTAACATGTATGTAAATAGGGCTGGCTGCACCCTCCGCCACGGACGACTGCATCGATTCTGAGCATCATGAATTACAAACAAGTTCCAATTAGAGATAGTGCAGTTACAAATCAAATTGAACCGAGTCCTGTACGAGAGTCGTTCACTAATTAGAGCTGCGGGCGAGGTGCCTCCTGCGAACTAATCAGGTGGCTAAATAATGTAGTCGTGACGGCGTCGTTAGCGCTCGTGAGACAGACGTTATTAATTAACATCACTCTCCCCGCACACACACACCCCCGCACACCCTCGCACACCCCCGCACACCCGCGGCCCTCCGCCGCCCCGGCTGTCGTCTCGTTTCTGTGGATATTATTCATCAATTTGGGATTTCCAACATTTGCAAAACGAGCGACATGACACTTCAGTTACAGGTCCACTGCCACTTTTGTATTTTTGAACATTGTTTTTTTAAATAATACATTTTTTTTAATTGTCTTTGTATTTGTTAGTCAATATTTTAAGAAGCAATTTATAATTATTATTATTCTTTCAAATAAAACATTGTTCTTTAAATATAACAAAAATCCTAATTAATATTATAAGTATTTTCTTAGTGTGTTTCAACAAAGTATTACAGCAAAATGTTTTATGCCGCAATATATTTGTAGTTTCCGTCTAGCCGAGGCCAGCTATGCCCTTATACTGTAAGACAATTTCCAATTAAGAAGCTAGAGTCAATTTATATAACAAAGACTTGGTGTACACGCGACATGATTGGCTCATCTCGTAAATTTCTCGTGGCCTCCTAAACACGACTTCAGCGTGCTCCGTCGAGCCAGCTACGACGTGTCTGCTGCCCCTTACGACATCGAAAAGCTTTGAAGCAGCTAGCTATCACGTATGTAGGTATACGAGTATGAATGTATATTTACAATTGTTTCGCACTTTAAGGGAATACTTGAAAAAAAATGTTAATAAATTAAGAAAAAAGCCGTTTTGCTTGCCAAAAAATTTATTTAAGTCTATAATAGGTTAAAAACATTTTTATTCGTTCCTTGATAAATGTATAAAGATTACTTAAAATTAAAGAAAGAAATTGGGAAAAGTTTACATTGATATAAAGTTGTCTGATGATTGCTACTAAATTGAGATAAGTTTAGTTTAAAAAAAATAAACAAAGTCTTTTGTACAACATTGCCAAAAATGATAAAACAAAAAACAAGAATTTTTAACCTGTTATTTATAGATTTTAAATGATTTTGAGTAGAATTTAATTCATCTAAAGTATCAAAATTTTAATTTAAAAGTACCTATTAAAAATATTCTATAAACAATTAAAATATACTGTTTATGTACCTTTAACAATTTTGTATTAAAATACATACTCCTGCAAGCGAGACTTCTGCATTTTTTTTAATGAAAAATATATTTTTATATACAATACAATTATGTTGCGTAAATGATAGCTGTATTACATTATAATATTAGCATTTACGTGCGCTCACGGAAGTTAGTTTTTTCCGTTCATTAACCGAGGTCGTTTGGCTTATTAAGGTCGATAGAAATTAAGTAGGTAGTAAAAATTTATATATGGCTAAATATATTTTTCAAGAATTTAACAGAATTATATTTATATAAACTAATAACTATTCAATTTATTAAAGCCATCTTTTACCCGGCAGACTAAAGCTGAGCTAATGAGAAATATATATACAGCTTACCGCTTTACTTATTCACTTCTCTTATATCAAATTTATCTTAATCTTATATTTATTTTATAATTCCTCTTCTGAAATCTTATAAGATATAGATAATAAGATTGAACTGTGTCACTCGAGCGGTTATTGCGGTTGTGCTTTTGAAGTTTACCCAAAGGCAACAAGTTTGCATGTCCAAAGTGGATATCAGTAATAGAATTTTGAACATAGATTGGTCGTTCGGCCAGCGCTGTTTAGACGCTAGGCTGCGAGGGACAGACAAAGAGACAAACGAAATTAATTGGGGCCATGCGCCGGCGGCGTAATCCAATCGGTTCAGCTCGTCCACAAGCCTTTTACACGACTTGACCAGGGCAAGAAACTCCAACTAACTTTACGACCGCAACCAATTTGTTTGCAATACGGATTTACGACTTTAGCTGATGATATATGTACTCCTGTTTTATATTTTATTTTTTTTACGAGTTTTCTGAAAACCACTTTTTTCAAGGAATAGTGATCAGTTGTTATTTCAAGCCTATTACTGTATTTTAATGATTATAGAAAAAAACTGTTAAATATAAATTAATGGTATGTATTTGGCGGTAAATCACTTAATTGAAAACAGAATTCGGTTAAATAAATTATGAGCAAATTGATGAAAATTATTAATTTAATAATATTGTACTCTTTTAATATTACAAATGCAAGCAATTCGTTTCAAGTTATACTTACTATGTAGGCGCAGAAAACATTTAATTTTAAATACAACGTATTTACTTAATAAAATTTAGTTCAATTTACAAAATCCTGAACAATATCCTGCCGTATACAAATCTTTGGCATCATGGCAGGAGTTTGTCGACATCAATTTACGTACAATGTCAATTTGCACAAGAGAAACGTTCGAGTCCGGGACACACAGTGCCTCATTAGAGGCGAGCGGTTGCAATTAAACTGGGCGTCTTTTGCGCGTTAACGAACGACCAAATTGGACGCCGCCCGCCCTCAACACGTGCTACTACCAAATATTCTTTAACATTTATAACAAATGTTTACAGTGACGATATCAAGTAATAACATATACTATCTTATCCAAATTTACCAAAAAATAATTATAATGATGATATATCCATTCACTTTATTTTGATTATCTGTATTTATCATGAGCGGGTTTGGACGTTGCTTTGCCAAGACGTTGTTTGTGTAAATAGAAATAGTTTCTAGTATTTCGTGTCGGGTTTGACCTTAATTTCAATATGCTCGGAAAGTAGGTTTACTACGCCAATTAAAGTCATTGGACTCTTGGCTAATGAGTTTTAATTTTGAGCACAACTCCATTACTCGTGTTCTTGTTTAAAATAATTAAGAATCTATCACGTAATTTAAACATGTTTTAAGAAGCAGAAAAGATGTATATTTTATTTTTAATTTTTGTAATATTTATCGAAATAAATATCCTTATATTATACGAAACGTGTTAAAATGTCGGTGAAGTTGGTACCGCAAACCGAGTACACGCGTAATACTTCAATGATAAAAATGATTTATTCACGAAGTTCCACTACAAGTTGCAAATGTGAAGACGGCTAACAATGTGAAAGTGTACGCGTGGTAAGAAGTTGGTTTGCAGGCTCGTTAGCGGCGGCTGATTGCCGATTGAGCAGCAATTGCCTTGATTGACGGAGCCCTAACGAACTCGCTTCAAGAGCTGGACGTGCCTCGACGCTCTGATCTTTTAACTCCTAAATGCTCGACAGGTAAATTTTATTAACGTGAAAATATTTTGCGAAATATTTACTTATAAAATATGCAAAATGATTTTTTTTTTCAACAAATGTGATCGTAAAGCAATCAATATTTCAAATCTGTTATTAATAATTACTATACTATAAATTAATTATATATACATATATTAATAGCCATAAACATCACAGCATGATTCAATTAATTATAGCTTCTAGACCATTAACCATTTAAATTAATAAGTTATATATAACTGACAGTGACGTAAAGTTTTTATTTGCTAAAAGTGTTGGTAAATGCAATCCAAAGAAATTTTAACCATCGTTGATTTTCATGAATAATGTACAGTAACATTACAGTATCTAATTTTGTTTGCTATTCGTAGAGGTGCTACGTGCTACGAGTTTTCTGATTGTTGGTTTTTCGATCGCATAATTTACTTCAATTGATGTGGTTGGAATTTCCATAGATTTCATTCATTATATTCAGGCTCTGGTATTAGCATAAACTATCACAATAACGTATGTCTGTACGTTTTACTCTATTTAATCTTGGTTATATAGTATCGTTATTCTACAACCATGTTTGTGTAGGCCAAAGTCATGGGAGCTTTATAGAGACAACAATTCGACTAATTTTAGAGGTAAACATTAATCAACAGAATGAAACATCATCAGTGTCTTAGCGGAGTAAAACCTCAATTCATCATATCAGAACAAAAGGTGGTTAATAAGCTCGGCATTTGTTTGCGTGCGAGAGCGTTAATTTCGTTAAGGAGTCTCAATCAGGGAAGACGTGTAAGTAAAGTCGGCGGGCGGTCGATTCGAGCGAATTACCGTACCTGGAGGCGCAGGGGCCGACTCGTTAGTTGTTGTTTGCCGAGTGACGCGGGTCAATCAGCAGAGACATGCACGGAACCGCACTTCTTCATCCCCCTACCCTGCCGCTCGTTAGGCCGCACCGTCTCTGTCAACTGCGAGGCGAGCTTTATCGAATCTACGACGCACGACCCGCGCCCTGGTTGGCCCACTCTTAGCTCCTAGTTCACAACCGCCAGTAAACAAATGAAATCAGTGTACAACGAATTTATATTTCCTCCGTGAATAGCAAATATCTACAAGGAACTCCAAAATAAATCAATATAATATAGTACGAGTGAGGTTTGCACGCACGGAAAATCAGAGTGTAATTATAACGGCAGACGTGTACGGGGTACCACACCGGGGTGGTGGACTTAGTTAATTGGGTCGAATTCCTTGCGTTTAGCTAATTAACGTTTCGGGCGCCTCGAGGCAGCTGCGGTCCACGTGTGAGACGAGGGCGGGACGCGGGACCGAAGGCTTTTTCGTTCACAATCATTCTCTACAATAGTATGTTCATATGACTGTGAGGCGAGTCAATGTGGTTTTAGTATTATTTTAACATTAAATATAAAAACTTTGCTTCAAAAATAATTATTTTATTAAAGCAGAATGCGGTAGGTAGGACATGTCATTAATTAGCGACAATATATACTAAAAACTTTGTTGCCAACATCCCAAATTAGCCCTTTAAGTTTTTTCGCGATGCCAATTTAGTCGGCTTTGTAGATTCCACCGGTTGGTTGATGCGCCAAGTTGTGCTTTTTGCCTCTTTCACAGGTAGAAAATGCAACGGCTCTGAGTATTTTCATAACAATGCGCCTGCGGCTTTCTCAGTTTATTTTTTTGAGCGTTCAAAACGTTTGACAGACACGCTATTGTCATTGTTAGATAATGCCTTAAAAAGTTTACCTTTTATGGATAATCAATGTTGATGATCGGCAAAAGTGAATCGAATAGCTTTTTATAAACCGAAACTAATTAACGTGCCTAAAAATGGTTATAGAAATCGTTGTTTCGAGATTAAAATTCAATAAGATACTTTGAGCATACATATTACTAGATATAGTATAGTAAACGTTAGAGAGAGATACGTACATATGTAGAAGTTTATGAAGGACTCACCTTGTATAGTCGCTTTTGCATAATATCATTCCTCCTTTGAAGTAAAATGAGCGACCCATGTCTGCTAAGGCTTGGCCACAACACGTGCATTTTAAACATCCATGGTGCCAATATCTATCAAGCGCGTGGAGGAGAAACCTTTCTACTATCTTGCCTCCACATCCTGCGCATTCTTTGAGTGCTGGGTTATTGTTGTTATGTGGGTAGTCATGTCCGTTGGCTGCAAATGCTGCCTCTGGCGAGGGCGGGTGTGGCGAGCTGAGCTCCGCGTACCCGTGGTAGTGCGGGTTCATGCTCAACGCGCTCGCTGCCAGCTTGACGGTTGGAGCGGGAACCGCTCACGCCGACCACCACAACTACACGCCCTGCAATTAAAAATATAAATATGTCACATATATGTTTATATACATTTTATATATTGACCTTGCAAATATTTTCAAAGTTTTGAAACATCACATAGATCCACAGACTGGTTGGTGCATTAAAAAATTCCAATTAGCAATTTGATACAATTATGAGCGAGATGGGAGTTTCTGCGGGACGCGACGCGGTGCGTCAACCCGATCCAATTAGCTCGCGGCCAGCGGAGCGGCGGGACGCCTCTGCCGTCTGAGCGCTCCTGTCGCCATAAAACTTAATTAAACGTTTTAAAACAAGTATTCATTAAAGAATAATCAAGCTTATGTAGTCATAAATTACCGGATTGTCCTGCGCGAAACGGGTGCCGTAATTAAGACTGCACAGAGTTGATCAAACGCACTGATTTGAAACTACCCTTCATTAAGAGAACGCGAGGCGAGCGCGAGAGCTTCCGCTGCGGTGCAGAAACTAATTAAGAATAACGGACGCTTTAAAAGCGTAATTAATTTAGATTGTAATTCTATTTCTCTCAGAGTAAAGTAGACAATTATTTCAGTAGCCCTTTCTTTTGCACCGATTTGCTTTGCTAAATGTAATTTGGTTAATTTTTGTGTCCGACATTGGAAAGGGTTGTAACTATTTTGTTATTTTTAGGCGTGTCCTGAATGAGATGTGGTGATGAAAAACACTCTCTCTCTGGATACAAAAAGACATTTCTGGAATCAATATCAGAGCGTGTGGATAGGTATTATTTGTATTCAAGAATGTCTAATGACAGTTATATGGGACAGGCGAGCAGGTAGAAGAGGTGGCGTGTAAAATACCCCATGACCGAGTTGCGTGCGTACTAATGAGCGGGCGTCGCGTGCACCTATAAGCACTTCGTTAAATCGCACCCGAACTACACTGATCTACCGGGTAGCGGCTACGCATATATTACATTTTTGTCTTGTTAATTTCGCGAACACGTGTTTCGTAGCACGTACCAGCTTTCGGAGATTGTAATCGGACTTGTTGGGCATCCATTAGCTGGATTAACGGTTGATTTATAACCACAATAAAAACTTTAGAATGGAACGAGATTGTACGACTATTAACTATTCCAGTTTGTGTCAATGACCTATACGCTCCACTCTAATATCACTTTGACATTGTCATTTTAATACATATATATATAAATGGGACATTTGCGTTATTAATAAATTGAAAACATACCTATAGTTTTTATCATCGTAATCCTTAAATAAATTTATACTACTAAGGAAATAAAATATTTGAAATATTATTCTAACCTGTACCTACCCTAAAGCCTTACAAACATTAAAACAGTAATATTTAAATATATTACAGGTTTTATAAATTATAAACGTGTAATATGCCGGCATATAAAAAATATTTTTTGGACCATGAAATACCGTTGTGTATAATTACTCAAACTTACGTATGTCTGTTTAAGTCTCACATCGAGTGACTAGAATGATAGTAAGCTACAAGAATATTGAACCTTGAACCATAAGTAATAAAGCAGTAAATTGCTTTTTTATTTGGGATCCGCGTTATGTGGTGCGTGTTTAGGCTGAGGGTGGCCTGGGAACCTGGCAGGTGCCGTTTTCATTATTCAAGCCCCATTGATTGGATACTTTGTTGCCGTTTAAAAATCTTATTACCAGCCGCCCAACAACAAAGAGAAGCGAGGCAACAAGCCTCCTCACAGCCCTCTATTTACCTGCTAAGTGATTTTTTTCAATTACAGCGATGAACTGCACATTCAAATGTTTAACAAAACTGTAAGTCATCCTGTTAGGCTGCTTATTTTTGTTATTCTTGAATTTTTTTAAACGATATACACGTTAGTACAGTTTCAGAATTTTGTACAACGATAAAAATTTTTACAGTTTTCTTCTGTCAAATATATTAAAACAACCATTATCTACTTAATGCCTTAAGCAGTACCAAGAATGTGATAAAAATTATAGAAAAATATTTGTTCTGGAGTACAGTACGTTGTCACAAAAATAACCCTTATGTTATAAATTTAAATTTTAATACTATTTAATTTATGATATATTAGTGAATCGCAAATTATCGTAATCATTAAGTTTAATTCATAAAATCGGTCACTAGCTCTACACGGTCTCAAGAACAACAGCGGGGCCCGTGAATAACGTAATTAAGGCGAAACCGCCGACAAAATTAAACGCGAAAACGGAATGAGAATGTGAGCCTAATTAGAGCCGGGGGGAAGATGTTGCACCGGCACCACCTCTTCACCTCCCTTATCTCCAAATGGAATGTTC
This sequence comes from Heliconius nattereri, assembly GCA_013403645.1. Classification (NCBI taxonomy): domain Eukaryota; kingdom Metazoa; phylum Arthropoda; class Insecta; order Lepidoptera; family Nymphalidae; genus Heliconius; species Heliconius nattereri. The sequence goes on from JAAIXI010000230.1 coordinate 3,545,918, forward strand.
CGCTTAGGGTCCATGACAATCATTGCTAATGGTATATTTATGAGACAAGTATTTGCTCAATTTGACTCTCACTGTTCAAGAAGAAGAACTAAAATATATTTTATTTAATGTTTTTTTTATTAAATTATTATATACCGTGCGATATCAGGTCCCTACAATCACAAACAAATGTGATACAAGTATATACATAATGAGAACAGTGCTTGAAGCTAATGTATAATATTATTTGCATATAATGACCGTTAATGGCCCAAGCGGCATTATTCATCGGACGTGACCTCAAAATGAACCGTTCGATTTGAGTTTTCTCGTGATGTGAGTGAGAGCCAGGCAATATTATTAATCGAAATTTTTGATAATTTCAAAATAAAAACCATATTTTTCATTTTTAAAGCATTGTTTTCTTTGAATTTAAAAGTAAAATTGTAAATTTCGTTTTCGATATAAAATTTTCGCGTACTTACTTAGGTAAATGGATAAAAAAAAATACATATAAAAAAAGGTATTTGTATAATTAATTAAATTAATAGAATTTTGTAGCGATTACAGTGAGGTTCAAGAAATTTAATCGTGTAATTGTGTATGACTAAAAAAATCTATTATTCTCTGTTGCTTAAATAATTAAATTGTTTGCTATTAACAATAACAATTTAAAATATTTGTACAAAAAAGTCCATAACTCGCTCTTAGTAATGTGTTTACTATAGGTATGTTATAGACTTTTTGTGGGTGCTCATGAGTAATGTTGCTTAAAATAAATTATTTTATGTATGAACATAGTTTTTGCAATAACCGCCATCTTTTAGAAACTATGGATAATCAGGTTTAATAACATCCTTTTTTTATTAATGAAAAATCGGTTAAATATTACCGACTATGATTAAAAAATATCGTATTAAATAATTATGATATAATATGTAGTTACTGCGTTTTAAGCGTAAGAAATCTTTTTTAAAATAGTTTTATCAATTAAAATCACAAATAATCGACATAGATTGTATTTTGATATTATAATTTCATCGAGTGTTGATTCAAGTTAATATTTAAGATGTTAAAGTCAAAATATAAGCGCAATAAACATATTTTTTGACGTAAGCATTTAAGCCTTGCGCGAATAATAGCCATTGGTTTTGTTCATTTTATTAACCTGAAATAAAATTTTACGAGTCGCACTCGTCACGCATGTTAAGTGGATCGTTTTGTTCGACAGTAATGGGCCAGGATTTGTCATTGTCGCCAAACAGGTGTGTCGTGACGAAAAACACGTGTAATGACCGTACAAACGCATTCAATATCGCCTGCAAGTCTTGCTCTCACCAGCTCTTAATTAGAGGCGGTCAAGCGTGAAGGGTCCGAACTACGAGAACCAAAGTGGTTGTGAGGATTAAGTAGGTATCGTTTTTTTAAGAATTTACGTATGTTTTTGGATTTTTATATCATGTGAATAAATTTCGTACTATAAAGTTCATTGTTTTAATTTTCCAGTTAATGAATTTAAATTAAATTTATCATTAATATTGTTTATTGAAAATTGAATTGTTCATTAATTTATCAGCTTAATGTGTTTTCTACAACGCAAAAGGTTACAATGTTAAATGACAACAGGCAATTGTCATTTCTGATGGGCAAACACTGATAACGTACCTATTGTTCATCAGTCAACGCACTTTGCACAATCAGGTAAAGTCCTCGCAAAATAAATAATAATTAGGCATCAAGAGCCATCCATTGTTTTGCAATACGTTGATGGGTACACTGGAGTTGGTGACTCGTTTTGTTTTGTTTCAGATATTTGAAAAAAAATTATTAACTTAAAAACACTTTACGTTAAAATAAAAAAAATATATCTATTTTTTTTTGTTTGTTTTGTTGTAATATCATATGACTTTTAAAGTATAAAATATAAAAAAAGTAAAAAATAAATATTTTCACCAAAATTAATTTCAATGTCCCATATATGGTGCACATTGTAAGCAAATCTTAATATAAATAAATAAATATATTTATAATGAATATGTAGCCATTTTTTACACAAAAATATTCGACGTGAAATTTAAATTTGTCAATTTTGTTTTTACGAGGTACAGTTAAGGTAAAGCGGTAAATGATGTACAACCGTTAAATGTGCATGCGATGTCAACCACAACTTTAAAATCTAACGGATTTGATACTTTATTTTTGACTTATACTTTATTTTTGATACTTTCATTTAATAATACATATTATTAATGATTTGTGCAGAGGATATTGGATAAACGCGGTTATGATCCAATACGTGAAAATAGTATCGAATTAATAATTCTAGAAATCAGAATTGGTGTTACTAGAACCATATAATAACTGATGGCCGATTTTTTTAATATTAATGTTAAAAAAACTAATATAAACGTAATAAATTGTAGTAAGTCTATAACATCGATCACCGGGTGACCATGTAGCCCGATGGTAAGTGATCACTGCTGCTCCTAAACCCGCGTTACACTTACACAGGTGTTTCACTGGTCTTTAAGGTAGAATAATAAATGCAGTAGAGAATCCACGTCTCTACGCAAAGCCTAAGTGTCAAGCCTTTCACAGATCGTTGTACCCCCAACGATATGAACGGCTCTACGTTGTATACGATCAAATGGCTGAAAATGATACTGGAGTGCACCAGCCCAAAGACGAGAACAATTTCCATGTGAGGTAGAGCCAATAGGAGGTTTGGCGCACCGACAGAAAATGAGCAAGACGACGGAAACTTTGGTGGAAACAAACTATTTGTTAGCCGGGGTATTGGAGATATGCTGGGTCACCCGATCGGGTAAACAAAAAACCCATACGTATTTATTAATAGAATTTTTAATAGTACCTAGTCATGTAGAATTTATAATAGTACCTAGTCATGTGTTATAAATAATAGTAGCCGTTTGTTAATTATGAAATAAATATATATTTAACCACTTGAGCCATTCGTGTACAGTCCTTATATGCGAAGAGCCATAATATTTTTTTGTTCTACCTTGCGAAACAAATTGACGTAGAAGACAAACAAGACTTAATAAAATACATTCTGAATTTAAAAACAGTCTATAATTGGATAACACAAGAACATTAGGCATCATTGCAAAGCAGCCTTTGATATTTATTTAACGATTTAAACTCCCGTCTCAAATAAATGGGCCAGGCCAGATGGTAATCGTGTTCATTACTACCTCATTAGCTCTAGCCCGAGGACTCGCTTATGTCATTTCACCTATCAAATGCCTTTGTTTTTAAACTAATTAGAGTTTACCGGAGTCCCGCTCTGTTCATGCTAATAAACCTCATTAAGCATTCTTTTACTTAATAATTGTTACACGTGTATCATTTTCTGGTTTCTTTTACGTTTACCTTAACAATATAACAATTGTTTTTATAATGAGGTAGAGAGTCTAGTACGTCTAGCAACTTTTTATTATAAAATGAAATAATATATTATATCATGTATGGGTTTTTGTATCGAAAACTTACCTTTCAATTGACATTGATGAAGCTAATTATTCGTCATTTTTACAGAATGATATAAGATGACGGTTGAATGTTATGCACGACCTTCATTAGTGTCCGCCATTCAAATATAATGTACAAAAATAAAGTGGCTAATTCTAAATCTGAAATGAGACGAATTCAAACGAAAGATGAAGTATCGGAATTAAAATGTATATTTTGTAATTTTGTGAAAGATAGAATGTTTAATTTCAATATATAAAAAAAAATTATAATGCAACTTTGAATTAATATTTAATAGTAAGATTATTAGTATTTATATTTTTTCTTTACACTGTAGCAATTATTTGTATTAAATATTGTTAGTTATTTTTTTTTATTAATGATGAAATAAACAATTTATTTTATTTAAAAATAAGGATATGATTGAATGATTTGTGTTTCCACTACCCGTGCAATGAATGACTCAAAAATATGTATTTTATTTTTTATATATCTATTTTAAAATATTTAGTCAGAAAGAACAAACTAACATACCTACGTACATAGTACATACATAGACTGATGAACACATCACATCCTCCTTTGCGTCGAACAGTCGGTTAACAAAGAACTAATTAATTTATCGCCAACTCATAAGATTGTCTACAACGTCATTTATTATTATCTTATAAACAAACATTTTCACATTATTTGTTATAAAAATGGCATGAGCATCTATATTAACTAATAATAATAATATAGCATGTCTAAGCTATATAATAATATCAATTAAGCTAAAGAAAACTTTTCATAGAATTAGTTAAAATTTATATAATAAATGTTGGTTTTACAATATTAATCTTATACTACAGAAAATAAGAACTATTCCAATTGCAATAGATCCCGATCTGTGCACCAATGCTATGACAGGCAGATGCCAGGTGGCCCCTAAAATGTTTTTGTGACCCGATTCTATACGTCACCCCAATTAAAATGTGTTACAATAATAATTTATTTTGATGTTAGTTTATGCGAATCAAAAATTATATTAAATAACTGACACGTTGAGTCAGTCATAATTTACAGTTGTTGAGATTTTTTTAAAAAAATGGTTCTGTTAATGTAAAAATTGTAATATTGCATAAAAATATTATATTATTAATATTATATAGACAGTAGTACCTACAAGTGTATATACAAATCCTATCTGTAAATCTGTGTATTATAAAAAAATAATTGTAACTCTTAACAAGTGAACAAATACTCTGTTACTTTGGAGAGGAAAGCAAATAACAAAACTAGAAATCATTATGAAGCATTATAGTACGATAATAAAGCTAAATTGATTAGCGGTGGTCGACTCTCGCGCAGGTAGGCCACATTCCATCCCCTCAAACTCAGACGGGCATGTTTGTCATATTTAGGGTTACCATGCTCAATAAAAATGCTTTATAGACATTTAATAATTAGTGATATTTTAATATAACCTATTTTTTTTATATATTACTTTGGATTTGATTTGGACTTGTGGATTGTATAACATGAGATTAAAATATATTTTTCGTACTTTTAATATGTCAAAAATTTAAAGTGAGATGATAGCCCTACATAATATATACGAAGTGAGGCTCTTAATAAAAAATATTCTATAGAAGGGACAAAAGATGACGTGATACAAAAAATGTCACAGAAATGAATTAAAGTGGAATTTTTTGCTTTGTATATTGTTTGCCTAGTCATGATAGTTAAATTTATTACTTTACTATAATTGAATGAAAGTCGTAATAATATTTATATTTAACTACTTTCATTTTTTTCTACTTTCAATTTCTTTTTTAGGGAATATTCCCAATATTATTTATCTGTAAAAAGCTGCTTCTGAGATTAGCGGGAACAAATGCACAGACAAACAAATATTTTAAAAAGCATTGCTTTGGATTCTATTACATTAATAAATGCTCCCAATAATAAATATTCTCATATACTTATATATGCAATGTACAGACAGCGATATGTTACATTTCTATTATACGTATAGATAGAAGTATTTAGTAAAGATTATTCTTTTGTAATGATATCGTGATGCTGATAATATCTTTTGGGCTTCAATCAGTGTGCATGGTTATGAATTACGTGAAAATGAGCGTAAAATTAATATCAGGTCAAGGATGTCATTAAAGTAACATTTGGCGTCCAAACTCCAAACTATGTTTATATTATTATCTCATGGAACATATTTAGTGCGTTGCTTGAAAAAAGCGTATTCTATTTAGATATATATCTATCCTTAATCTAGGACTAGGAGACTTGACTTGAAATTAGAGATAATCATGAAATTTTGGCTCAAATTTAAATATAAAATCATTAGATCAGTAGTTAAGGAGCTATTGCAAGTTTCTATATTATAAATACTTCTTATGTTCGGTTATGTTTATTTCGTTTATTACGATTTATGCAGTGTAATACACTTGAAATTTGTTTAAACCCAATTAATTCGAATAAAATATTTCTAGTGGAATTGTTTTTCTACTTTTATATGCGATTCTTTTAAATATAATTTATATATATATATTGTTTTTATAAGAAAATAGTATTCGGTTTTAATATATAAAAACCGATTAGATATATCTAAATCAAATATGCAGAAGGAAATATATTCTAATGTATATAGCGTCCTTGTTTTGTTACATAATTTGTTTTATAGTGTTGTGAAAATTTTAGTATATGAGCAGTGGCGTGGGTGCGTGTGTGGTAGGTATACCTACGACTCATAAATTTATTACTGCTGGCAATAAAAATACAACTAACACATTTCCTTCTCTTTGATTTGACCTGTTTACACAGATCAAAGGGGCAGAAAATAAATTTTACTAAATCTAGCATCGCATTAAATCAAACTCAATCGTTGCACCAATATAAGAAAATACATGAGAAAACAACTTGCTAATAATATACCTAAATACTTCTCAATATGACATAGACGCTTTAACAACAGAATTTACAAGTAACGTGGTAATAAAAATTTAAATGAAGACCAGTGAGTGGGACACGTGGCACCTGGCGTAGTTAACGGAGTGGCTTCCCTCGCGTGAAGGCATCTCAGCTTCAATGAATGAATGCCGATTGGACTTCCATTCAACCAGTTCAGTCTCGCACTGATAACCGCCTGCTTACATTGAATCTTATCTACTACGGAACGAAACTGTTGAAATCGACAACCGCCGCAACATCGGTTGCAGGCCCTACAAAAAATGCGTATCTCGTCTTTGAACATTTTTTCATTCTCTCACACTTTTTTGTCACTTTTTATGAATGAAATCGTGTTGAAGATAATTATTGAATTTCGACAATTCGATACGAACATCGAAGAAGCGGAAGCCAATCAATGAACGGCCGCGTACAGTTAAATTCCAAAGTCAAGGAGGTAATTTTATGGTTTTTAAAAATGTATTTTTTACGGCATAGGCATAAAATATAATACATTATAATTTTTTGATATAAGCTTACGGCAATTAAATTACAGTTTTGTGTGGTTCGTGCGCTAGTTATTATAGTTTCGACAATATTATTAAAGCTGCGTCCGACGAAGGTAGTAATGTATATCGTGATTCTCAGCGCGGGCTAGCATGTGATAGCGTAATTGGTTTCCAATGCTGTAATTTGAATTGTCATATTAAATTTTCTACAACAAACAAGAGCACTGCAGTCGTCGGACGGGTATTAGAGCGGTATTATAAAACGAATCAGTGGTAATAACGCAGGGGATCTAATTAAATTGCCGCCGATAATAATGGCACTCGGGCTCCCCTCACAGACCCCTCGACATTTATTATTCCTGCAACATTTCCCCGGAACTCTGTGCTTCAGTTTATTCAACATGTAAATGGAATGAATTATAGATCTAAGATACGTTCCTGGTCGCCTCATATTCTTTAGTTTAAACATTTAATACGTTAATAAGTACATGGTTTTGTAATTAAATTATGAAGCTATTAGCGGATGTGTAAACAAAGGCGTATTTTAATCGTCACAATTAAAAGTATAAGTGGATACAAATGACCGCATTAGCTTAATGCTCTATAAGTTATTTAATGTCTTTGAGAGCAATCGTCGCGTTCTGTCGTGCGGCGCACCGCACTGTCGAATTGCAATCCACGGTAATTCAGACACACACCTTCATATTGTTATATCTCTATTTCATTTCATTGCTCGCTCGGGACTACATCTGCTCCCCCCCACTCCCTCCTGTGCCCCGCGCGCCCTCACCCCCCACGTCCATTAGTGTTTTGTGAATGATTTAAAAGCTCTTTCGGATAACTACTCTGTAAGTGAGTAATTTAAGACTTGCTTCCCATTTTATCAGTGCTCCCTAATTTTGAGTGCGCATTAAAACATTACAAGCGAATATTACTTGCGTTCAGATGGTTGATGAACAATTTTTTCGTAGTGCCTTAATTTTTTTAATTTGTTAGGGAGACTCATTATACCGTCATGATAAACTCTTCATTTTTACGCAGCTTTAACAGAGTATAGAAATATGCGTATAATAAGGAAATGTTTTTTATATACTGAGTGTTTTTTTTTAATTCTAACGATTGTAATTAAAATATTTCTGTTGAATAATACTTTTTACTCTGTATTCAAATGAAATTGCACTTATAATAATGTTGCCCTTACCAAATTTTATTACTTATCACTTTATATTTGAAATATATGCGCAAATCCCTTCTTTTTGACTTCAAATATTTTAAAAGAAAATGTTGAAGTTACTAAAGAGTTTTTTGTAAATATTATGAAGGTATTTATTACCAACTTACAATGTATACCATACAACAAAAATCAGTACCAAATAAAGTAGATGTACAGGAACAACCGCACACCGAAAGCAGTAATTCATTTCGGTGGCCCAACATACAAGAACGGAAGAAAATCCGTCATCTCCCATTCGTAAATAACGGGCGTCGGTACATGCAAATGAGCGTTATGGTAATTCATTGGGATGGGGCGGTAATGATAAGATAAAACAGGGATGTTCAAATTTAAAACCCATTTTAGTGTTTTTGCTCACATTCACATGTTTTTACATTTCTTTTGTTTTGTGGAATAAAAAGAGAAATCATTATTATAAGAAAGACTACATTATGATTGTTTAGGGAAGAGGAAGGACGGTAGGGAAAAGAGTGGAGAGTTTATTTTTAATAATAAATAAATAAATAAATTATTTATTTGGAACAAAGATATAATACAAATTAACAATACCCATCATATTAAGAAATTATTCTCCTGTGATAGTGAACCTCAGTTAATTCTATGTTATCAATTTAAAAAATTTAGCAATATTATTATTTAGTCTTTTTTTCTCATATTACACATGGCTTGATTTATTTACAGAATAAAAACGTTTATACAATAAATTCTATTTAAATATTAATTATTGATAACAAGCGGACCACAGTTTCATAACCTCTGAGATAAGGCATTGTTGCAACCGGAGATACGCTTCGTAGCCTGCGCTCGCTTGCTCATCGCAACGGTAGAAGAGAAACATTTATTTAAAAAAAAGACCTAAATATTATTATTCGATGTCCTATCCGTTGCTATTTATTTGTAACTGTGTAAGTTAAATGATATTTTATTAATATAAAGTTAAAGATATTTTAGTTTTTTCTTTTGCTTTAAGCTAAGCTAAGGCACAGGGGAGCTAGTGGCGGATCTCTAAAAGTCTATCACAGAAAAAAAATATAATAGTTTAATTAAAGGTAAATGTTTTAGAATTGTTTCATATGCAATTCTAAGTATTGATAGTTATGTTTTTATAGGTAAACTAGTGGACCCGAATGCGGCCCGCTTGAACTATACGAATATTTATTAAATATATTTATGTAATTATTTTCAGTTTTCAATAGAGAGATGCGTTAATAATAATTATTTTCAGTTTTCAATAGAGCAAGCTCATTTTGGGTAACGTTTTCTAACAACAAACTTTGCTAATCGTTGCTTAGCAACGACGGTTGTTATTAACATGGCGGAATAAATTGTATGTCAAATTAATAAGTATTTTAATATATTAATATATATAGCAAATAATACAAATATGAGAACAAAAAGTATCCTATGTTCATCCCGAGACCCTCAAATATCTCTATATGAGTATTTTATCACAATTAAATTAGCGGTTTGGCTCTGATTGCGTAAAAGACAGACAGACAGACAGAGTTACTTTCGAATTTATAATATAGGCATGGATGATAGGTGTCGTCAAACATTAATGCCTCGATAGAGTAGGGTAAATTGGTAGATAAAAATAATTTATCTATTTTTGTGTTGTTAACGACCGACACAGCGGGATTCTTCAGCCCCTACTTCCCTGCAGACTCAGAGTCGCCGTAATTATTTTTATTACAAATTAAATTATTGTTCAATTGTAGTTATGTTTACAAATATAAATATCTAAGAAATTTTTGATTTGAGGTATCATGCTTATGGTCATTTTTTTAAAATCGTTTTTTGTTCAGTTAAGTTATAATATACTTTTACCAATAACTTTATAAAGGTACTATTTTCTGCTAATTATTATTTTCTATCGTAATATAAATATTCTTTTATTGAAAACCCTTTAACGGGAATACTACCTAACCTAGGCTTTCTGACTAATGGATTTGATAGATGCCATTAACTGCAGAGGCATAGCCGCCTAGGATTTGTACGAATCCCTCAGACAGATTTAGTTAGCCATAGTATGTGATAAATCAAAGTATAAATAAACAATATAGAAATAATTTTGAAGAAATAATAATTATGAAATTAAAGAAATAACTATTTACTAATATATCATATATAGTAAAATTAATTATAACACAAGCACACACAATTGTTTAACAGATTAATAAACATTATATAATTTTTTGTGTGTGCTTTGATACACAAACAAATGAAAACATTAGACATTTTTTTTATTACAATTTCCGAAAAAATAATTATAATTATATCTTAACAAGAAAAAGATAACTAAGTAATCCTAATAGAGCACCCCAAGTGTCTTAAAAAGATGCGTAATTGATTGGATATACGCGAGCTCATTTGGCTGATTGTACTGAGCACGAATTGCGTATTTAACGTATGGGAAGGACCCTTTTGAACCGCTGCCAATTTAGGCCACCCTCCAGCCAGCACCAGGGTGAGTGAACTGTTTATGTTAAATTTGTTTTGAAGGTTTTAATGTACATAATTGTTTATTTTTATTAAAAATAATTGAATGAGGCGATCAAATTGTTAATAAAGTAAATTAATTTCTGTTCAATTAAAAATAAATATTTAACAAATTTAATAAAAATCTACATCATTTCGTCATTTTTATGAACGTCAACGGAAAAATACTAAGATTGAAAAGTAAAGAAACATCGTAAATCGCAGTGTATAATGGGTCATTTGCCATATTATCAGCGTGCAAATATCCCGCCCTGAGGAGATTAGATAAACTGCAGAAGACGGCTTCGAAATACGTGGGAAATAGATGTCTGAAATGAATTGCATTGACATTTGTTAGTGAATAAAACATGTAGGTAATTGAAAACATTAGTAGGTATATTAATTAAATTAAAATAAAAAATATATTTATTTACTTTACAGTTAATATTGCATACTTAGTAGGGTAGGCCCTGTGTACCCTGAATGAATGTCCAAGACGGTCTGATCTCCACATTCCGTAATCCGAAACCGAGACAAACTATATTAAATAGTCTATCTCGCCAGATATGGGAAATTAAAATAGTTAACTCCCCTCAGTGAGGATCAAACCCACAACGATCGCGTTTACAGTCTTTCAAAGATTCAAGCAGCTCGTGTACAATCAGACACTGTCCCAATTCACCATGATGGCCTAAAAGGGCAATAAATTAAGATTACGTAAGAAAATAATGAAAATCATCTTTATAGAAAATTACAATGTCTTATTTCTAGTCAGATATAATGCATTAGTATTTATCCACGCACCCGTCCACTAAGTGTATGGAGCCAGAAAATTTTAATTAGATGTCTTAACAGCTTCCTCACATTCTATGCAACATAAACTCTGTCTTGACGTTATAAATGCTTTGTCCATAAAAAAAGCACGTAACGTGAATAATGAGTACGTACGTACTATTTCGGTGTATTTTTGCTCGTCGTTTTTCATGCTGTATTTTTAAAGTGTTCCTACTTAAAGTGAATGTGCTTTTACTGTTATTTTTTTTATATAAGTATTTATCATATAATAACAAGTAATGTGTGCCATAATTTTATGAACGCTAACTTCAAGAACATTAAATTTTAAATATATTAATGTTTTTGAATTTAGCGTTCTGTTGTTTCAAATTCATAATAATTGTATATTATATAACTCACTTCTTGGTACCCCTAGAAATATTTTAATTTCAATATATTAAAATGACCCTTTATTATATTGATTAAAGGATTATAATAACAGAATTGAAGAGAATGCACCATGACAAAAGAATTCATTCGTATTTTAAAAGTACGAATATGACATAAAAAATTGATTTGTAAAAATATGAATTTATGAATGAAAGCCTAAAATACCTCTAATTAATATTTAATTCACACTTTTATATATTTTATATATTCTATGCGTCCACAAAAGAATACAATCAAGTTTTATATTTGAATATTCTTAAATTTACTTAAGTATACATATTTCTGTCAATAGAATTTGGTTATCGTCAGTCGTCACTCAACAAACAGATGGCCCATTGTATACAGGTCTACCGTAGATAAGTTGTTTGCACTTAAATAACATTATAAAATAATGAGTTATTAAATTATTAAATAATGATTATAATTATTACATAGTAATGTAAACTGTATAAACACTTATAAATCGTTTGAATTAAAAAAAAATAAGATTAAAAAACTATACAAATGAAACCAAATGTTTTATGTTTAATGACCTAGTTATTAACATTATCCAAAAGTGCATTAATAATAATAATAGCAGAAATGAATGACGTTAACGTTCTATAAATAGGCATTGTAAATGAGATGATCACAAAATTAATAACCGCATGATTCAGCTTTTAAACAAATTAAATTATATCGCCCACTACATTGAAAACAATAAAAGCTAGTATAATGTTAAAAGTCGTAATTAATATAAGACAATGCGAACCGAGAACCAAAGCAAGTCTGCTCATCAATCAGGCATCTTCTTCCTCCCTCGTTCCACATAATTAATCATGGATTATAATTAAAATTCTTGATGACATGGCGCGATCACCACAAAATAAGAAGAGAAAATTGGTTCAAGTTTTGAACATTTATAAAGAGTTAACTATAATAATCGAAGGCATCGAAGTGTAAAATTTTAACAACGCATTCGAATATAACTTACAAGTTAAAACTTTTAAAGAGCAGCGATGTTGTAATATAATATTTGCTAGATATTTACAAAAAATGGTAAAGCGTTTATTGGCTGGTGGTGTCAAATTTTGCATGAATTCATTACCAGCTCATAGTAATGAGTTCGAAGATAACGTTGGATTTGAGGCGCCTCGCAGGCGTCTGCCATAGTGTAATTACCTAGTGACTCAGCACGGCTTTGTTCACTGCATAGGATCCGCGAACAAACTTGTTTTAATTAATTTCGTGTCTCGAACAAGCCTTCAAGCTGATTGTTATCTACTTAGTTGCTGTTAGCGATCCGGACGCCCCGATAATGAAGCTACATATTGTTTAAAATTCTGCTTGATATTTCGATAAAGTTTAAAGGTTAAAATTAATTACATGTTATGAGTGACGAAAAAATATTTTAATTTTAAATTTCGCCGTAACATTCAACACCGACACATACTAAAATCCATCAATACTTATAAAATAATTTTTTCTTGTTAAGTTAGACATAAGACATCCCATTTATATTTATAACGTCTAGATGGACTGGTGACCCTGGGCGAAACGCTGCTAGTATCACTATTTTCATACGAGGTAGAATTTATAATCTTAGCGTGTTTGTAACGCGCGTTGCTATGGTCACGGGTGAAATACGGACTCTTTCTTGCCACGTTATATAGCCGTTATTAGCTAACGATAGCCGTTCATTTGATTTTCTTACCACTTTAAATAGAAAAATTAACATTTTATTTGTTTTTTTTTTATTGAATATAACCTGATATTAAAAAATATAGTTAAATTGATATTTTTGGTTTTATTTTTATACTTAGTTTGTGCACTACTTAAATTAAAGTCAGTATCCAAATCAGATGGAAGGATTTAAGGCAGGATAAGTTAAGGGTCTTTGTAAAATCACAGAATAATCCAACAAATCATGATATCATAATAGCTCAGGGTTATCTCTACACTTAAATCTCTCTATATAAGTTATGAAAAAAGTCAATACAAATTATTATTATACTTTTTTAATAAAGTCCGCACTCCTTAATTTTCTAGAAAAAGTATTTTTCTTTCCTTGGTGTGGATTAAAACTTCAAAAATGTAAAAAATGCTTGTAACTTTATATTCAAATTGCAATAATCAAATAGAATGACTAACATTTTCTGAGTCGCACAGGGAAATTAAGGACAACCGGATCTTATTATACATTTCTTCTTTATAATTATTTTAAAATTAATGATTTTTTTGCCATTTTCGTTCCCCACTTTCTTCGGAATTTTGGAAGCATCGATTGTCGAGTGGCGAATGTTCACGCCGCGGTTTACCTCATTACCAGTGCTAGGAAAATAAAATATTGAATAGTTTACTTCATTGTGTGAAAATTGAACCCACAACCAGTCGCGTTTACAGTCGCACTCTTGTGCCCCTGAATCACAACTGGCCTCAATTATATTATTATGATAAATATTATAAAATAATATCAATTGCAACATTAGATAATCCAATATAATGTTAACATCATATATTAAAAAAACGTGACTATTAAAAAGAGACCATAAACTTTAAGCTTTAACAAGAAAAACATCTTAACTAACTTAACAGTTTATACTGCAATCTATGTACATATGTATATATCTTTTACAAAAAAATTAAGTGTTAAAATGATTTCTTATATAAACAAGTGAATGACCAACTTATAAATAATAAATAACACAGCTTAAATCGTTTGGATGAATTCTATGAAGAGATCTAAAGAACAAACATTATACTAGTTGCAATGAAATGAACCATTCCAAAATGAACATTTGTTTTAGATTTCGAGCCATAATAAAATGTATATAATATTATTTTTAAAAAGCTGATGCTGGTACCCACATGCATTATTCCGTTTTCTCCAGTAAAGATCTACAGCAAGAGGTGCGTTTCCGCCAAAAGGATACGTAGTTTTGTTGTTGGAATAACCTGTAATCGGAACCGGTTTCCACAACTTACGGGCTTGAGGGTATGCGCGATATCAAAGCAGGTGTGTGAGCCCACTGACTCAATGAGAATTCCTATTCAACTTAAAATAGTTTACCTCAGATTTACTATCGGCATAAATATAATATAACAGCACTTTGCACTAGACATACCTTTATTATAATGTTGAAGACAAGAAGACACCGAAGTTTAGATATAAGCAATGATTCTTGGATTTGCTTCCATGTAGTACAAATATTCTAAGAACAAGTTGGGGTGGCGTGTTTATAACGCGTGTTTAATAATTTAGCAGCACCGGCGCGCGGTCCCTTACCGGCCCGGTACTGAATAATGGATGCAACAATAATAGACCGTATATATTCAATACTGCTAATGTATATTGCTAGCTATTATGTTGACAATATTATATTTATATTATTAAAAATGGTACTATATAATTATTTCATGAATATAATGTAATTTAACCATTTTTATTCTTATGAAATTCTTGTTCTTTTTATTTTCTATTGTCTTTTCCTGTATTTTGTATCATGTTATATTGAAAATGCTATATCAAAAAATACGAAATTGATTTTTAAACACGTAATTAATTAGTAGAAATCTTAACATTTAACTAGATATATGATATATTCGCACGAGGGTGCAGAATGCATTTAATTCGTTAATAAATCAGGCTGCGGGGGTGGTGTGGGTTCATTAGGCAGATCGCCTGGGGCCTTCCGGGGAGCGCTGCCCACTCCATCTGTCCTTCTATTACTTGATGCATTTAATTCGGCGAGAGCTATACATGATAGGGTATACGCTAATTTAATTCGCTTGTTAAATTTAGATCCTGTAAATTGGAAGCAAGGAAATTTCCATGCAAACGCTGATGTTTACTTGATGGGAACTTATAGCATTGAGAGAACGTTTAATATTAATATTTTTTCTTGTAATATCGCGATTTAATATTAAAATCGTGTATAAAGTTATATTCTAGAAACAATAAATCTGACGTCAGTCACGGCGTAGGGGGCACAAACGTCTTGTGAGTTCGATTTGCATTCAAGAAATTAAATATTTCGCTTGAGTGTCGAGGTACAGCGCGTCGTTGAGTTCCGGCACTCAACATGCAATGCCACCATTCGGCGTACAGTTCGGAAAACAGAGTCTTAATAGTAGGCTCCCTCTGACTACCTCACCACATGCGGGATATAGCGTGAAACTAAAAGAAAAAACAATAAATCACCCGTTTTCTCAGTCAATCTGGAACGCTCTTATAATCTTTTAATAGTAGTCTCGATAAAATCTTACCTGAAATAAGTTATTAATTGGCTCTCATAACTCAACCTTATCGCTGGCATAAATTAAGATAGATATTCGCGCGCGGGCGCCTCGTCCACGCACGTAGTCAAACTTTTAATTGCATTGAGCTCTATCACTGTTGTCAACACTGCGAGTTATAAGAGCCCGAGTTCTTATACTCTTTTTAATATATAATATCATATTACTTATTAAAAAAAACTTTTGTATACATTCCAATTATACTTTGCTGCAGTAAGTAGAAATAAAAAAAAACATACAATAGTATGTCACCGTACCGTGTCACGTAAATATAAAACAATAGAGGCCAGGACCGGACGAGAGACTCGTTAATTTAGATGATTGTACAATTATCTAAATATAAGCGGAGCGAGACGCCCATGCGGGGGCAGGGTGTACTTCAACCCGAAAAGGAGGGAGGGGAGCGGGCACTCGTTTTTAATTAAACCGGCGATGAAATGAAGTGGTCCGTGTAATATTGCTTAGACATATTTTAAAAATTAATTTTCAACCCGGCTCTTTTAGCAACCATTTCAACAGCTAAATGGCGTAGGTTTGGACAATATTTTTTTTGCGCTAAAATCAAGTAATCGCTAAAATTAAAGTTTCAGATTGGCTTAAGATGATGAAGGGTTGTGAGACTCGGCCCTCTTTCACCTCTATTTGTTTTTCGTTGAAGCTTTAATTAAAAGGAGTTTTATTTAGAACATAATTGATGTTCAAAGTAAATAAATCTTTAATGGTTTAATTATCTTTTTGTAATTAAGTCTCACCTGAAAGTGAAATAATTAATATTGTTCTCGCCAATTCAAAGTGATAGCTGATTTATTGATAACGTGCTATTGCTAATGTTAAAAAAAGGTATAGCGGTATGAATAAAAACATTTCTTGATTTTAAAAGAATGCTATTAATATCCTTATTCATGCATTACTACCAACCAAAAACATGTACAGGTACACAGAATCCTATCTAAAGAAGTTGTAGTTACAAATAATAGTTTTTAAGGAAAAATGTTAAATACTCGACTAAATAAAATACTATAAGCGTAGGTAAACCTTATGCTAGTTGATGTATTAATGCTTTGTAGTATTTCTAAGTAAAGGTCTCCTTGAACAATCAGCAGCTGCACGTGGTATTTGTTCAGCAACATGCTTATAGAAGGATCTTCTTGGAAGTTAAAAACCATATTGAGAATTATGTTTATATTGTTATAAATACTCTATGGTCAATTTTCCGCCATCGCAAGGATATATAGGTACGAGCATGAGATACAAGTTTGTTTACAAACAATTTACCTTGTTGTCATGGCCAATATAATTATAATTTGCAGATAAAAAACTAAATAATTAATTAAATTAGTTACCTAAAGGCTTTGTCCAAAGGTAAGTATCGCGCGTCCAGGCTTGGGGCCTCTATAGAACCGTCAAACTCCGTAGTGGCACGATGCACCAAACAAAAAACTTAACAATAACAAAATTTAAAAAAAACACTAAACGTATTAACTCAATTAACTACACCGCCGAATGCAGTCTCGTATCCTTCAAGTACGACAGGACAAAAGACTTGAAGCACAAAAACCTTCTCGTAAAACTTTAGAACAAAAACTGAACAGAGAACTTCGAAAAAAGTAGATACGTTCGTGGGGATCGACGACACTTCCCCACACGGCGTTCCGGTCGCGACTGAGCCACGCGGTCGGTCGAGGGGCGCGGGGCGGGACGCGGGGCGACGGCGGGCGCTCCCCCCGCACCGCCGCGGTATTATTTGATTAATTCGCCTCCCCTTGTATACTCGGCAAGTCGTCATTACGACAATGAACGTTAACTTTTTAAATTTGAGTGAGAGGGCCGCAACCTTCACCTACTGTTTAATTATTTAATTAAATTAATTAAAAATCGAGCTCCACCAACAAAGATTAAGTCTTAGTAAACAAAGCTGAAGGACTCGACTCGTTCTCGTTCTTGGTTAATTACAGCGTCGCAGTATAAAAAAAATTGAAATAATGAGTAATACCGACCAAGGAACGTTAGTCTCGCTAATTGGAGTGCATTTGCATACTGAAGTAAAATAAGTCAGAATGAGTTATTTTGATGAAGCTGAATGCCTGTTAACGTCGAGCTAATAAGGTGGCTGGCCTACGGTTTTGCATACGTAGGTGCAAAGTGTGTGAAGCCCCTCTACTCTAACATTCACCGATCATTTTTGCTCTATAATAGATAAGTTATAACTTATATGTTATAAATTAAATATAAATCAAAGATAATTCTTTTTTTAGATAGGCCAGTCGTGGCGCAGGGGCACAAGCTTGTGACCGTAAACCTATACTGGTTGTAGGTTCGATTCCCATTAGTCTATTATGAGTTAATAGTAATAATAATTCACTTCAATTCTACTGCATTAATCACTTAGGAATTACTATACTATGTTAATAATTATAAACCTTTAACAAATTAATATAAAAAATAAAACTATAAAAAACATATCCATATCCATACATCGTTGTATAATCTGTAGGTTGATAAAATATTTCATAGAGAAATAACTAATTGCTAATACGTGTAGAGACTGTAATGATTATATACTCGTTTAATATGAATGTAAAGTTTTGGTAAAAATTTTATAGTTTGGTGCTATCCTATAATAAAAGCAATAGGGTCGATCGCTCAGGTGGCGCGGGCGCAGGTGCATTTTTTTTGTGAACTTTTTATTCATAATCAACGTATTTCGATAAGCTGCCGCATTTCTTGTCTACTTTTTGATAAAAAAATAATTAAAATTAAATTAGCTTCACGCTGTATCCCGCACACATCAGCGTAGGCAGAGGGAACCTAGTGTCAAGACACTCCGTTCCCCATTTTTGCCTAATTATTCGAGGCACTTCCCACGGAACTCAATGCCGGGCTATTTATAATAAAAAATATTTATATCGTTAAACGTTAAACTTTATATCGTTTTCCATCTGTCATGGGGTCGTCTCACCGGTCGTTTCGTACGGGGTCTCCACTCTTAGACGACCGGCGACATAAAGTCCGACGATGGACCGACGACATAAAGAGGCTGGCGGGAAGTGGATGGGTCCGAAGAGCTGAGGATCGAGTGTGGTGGCGAGAATTGGGGAAGGCCTATCTAGGTTTTGTCTAGCAGTGGACAAAAGATGGCTGCTGATGATGATGATATCGTCGTCATATCTCACTTGAAAACAAACTAAAATATATAATATAAAATGATGTTATAAAAGAACTATTCAAAACCAATACCAAAAAATAAAATTAATAAAAAAGACGAAGTGGACACAGTTGGTTTAATAATCTTTATTTAAGGTCAATGGATATTACTACTCATAAGCATTTTGCTTATAATTTAATTGGTTACTAAAACATTGAAAAGTAAAATTTTATATTAAAAAAATTGAATAGTTTACAAGTATTATTTCTTTTAAAAAAATTATAAACGAAACTCAAATATAGAAAAAACATATTTATCAAGTAACATTGTGTTAGGTTTAATAAAATAATTACATTTCTCATACAATACGCAATATATCATACAATATGCAATATATATATATTTTTATTTATTCTTTTTTTAAGCGTCACGCTATATCCCGCACATAGCACGGTAGGCAGAACCTAATAGACACTCGTTTCGGGTTCTGTTTGAATTCTGGAAGTATTGCATGTTAAGACACTTGGCCTTGACGCCAGAGCGTCAAAATGAAAATATTAAATATTTAATGTCCTCGAGTGGCAATCGAAGCCACATCTTGTCGCGTCGACAATCGCACGCCTGTGCCACTGGGCCCCCAATTGAATTCTGTAATACTCTATAAGTCAATAGTTTAGTGGCTCCACGGGAACCTTAAAGGAACTATTAGAGTTTATCATTGTACACTCGAGATTTCTCCGGATAAAAATGTTATAAAACAACACACGTTTATTTCTTTTTCTCTAATTTACGCCTGATAGCTGTGTATGGACACAATTATACAACGATCACTTCTCTTAATTTACATTATATTACGGCGCTGACTTTCGAATTTAAGCTTTACGACCTTCAGAACAGAGTTCCATACCGAATCAATCGATTAAGGGAATAGATTAGTGACAGGTGAATGCCAGTATTATTAATATTATATACATTTTAATTGGATACGTGGATGATAAGTTATTAGAGGCGGTTAGGAAATTTTAATAACTATAAGTGGGCACGGCTGATGTTATTAGATTTGTTTTGGACGTCGCCCGCTGCTGTGAGTAATGACATTTGTTACACTTTTTTCTTTCTTAAAAAAAAAACGACGTTGCATTTCATTAATGTCACTTAGATATTAATTATATTACACTGGCGAAGTGACCGTTTTATTTATGAGTTTAACTTTTGTTGTATGTCATCTTCGTACATATTTAATTTATATATAGTAAATCGTGTTTACGATGATTTAGTACGTATAAAATAATAACAGAAGAATTAACGAGATTAAGAATATGTTAACAATAACTATGAGTACAAACTTAATCAAAAATCTCCATTAATTTATTCTAAAATATTTATTTCCTTATGTTGAAATCAGACAATACTTAGCTTATGAAGTGGAGAACGCTGTCTCAAAGAGATACTCAGGACGAGAGCAAGTTACAATAAAGAGTTTTGATTGCGTCAACCATTTAAAAAGCAAACCGTAGCGCCGATTATCAAGTATTAACATTTAGTACAGTTAACGTTTAGCAGAAACAAGAGTACAATTAAGGCGGCAGCACACTGCACGCTGTAAGGGCGGGCACCCAGCTCGCCCGACACAATGCGCCAAATCACGACCGCCCGGACCCCGGACCCCGGTACGCAAATGAAGAATATTGTCGGACTCTGTGAATGCTCCTTAATGATGCACCAGAAGCGCCGTGTGCCAGGCTGCAGCCAGCGTCACCCACACTACATTTGTGCGATTGTTAACTTGTTAATTTGGCATTATTGTACCGTTTGTCGAAATCTTAAACGGTATAAGGGTTTGTTTGGTTCGCTATTTTCTATTGGTATAGATAGTTCTGACGCGCCTTAAGTGGTGACTTAACCTAATTTATGATGTACTTATTCAAATTATTTCTATTTATAACTATTTTACATATAAATATTGTAAGCTCATTGTATCGTACCGTAGAGTATGGAGATCTGAACATTTTTTGGTTAACTCGTCTATACGTTCTTTAAATTCTGGCAGACGTTCTAGGTTCAGAAGGTATAAATAGATGTAGATATTATTCAAGAATTTCATATATTGAAATATCTAGTAAATTTATGTGTTCTTATAATATTAAAATAATAATTTTAAATATTGTGTATATCAAATAGAATATTTCTCATACATCAAAACATTGAACGGTTGACAATAAAAGTTTAAAATAAGTGAGTCGTCAAGCTATATTTATCTAAGTCCGCAGTAAGATTTACGATGGACATTTGACCCGAGAGCGCAAATTGCTTTACAAAGGAAACTATGACGCGTCGTGACGGTTTGACACGGCGGGCCACACGTTGACCCTGTGACCGAATGTCACCAGCTGTCACGCTGTTCCATCCACCATTAAAAATATACATATTTGAAACAATTTGTATTTTTTTTTATTTAATATATATTTTGGGTTTCAGCTTTATATTGTATCCCGCAAATAACAAGGTAGGCAGATGAAACCTAGTGATAAGACACTCTGTTTCACTCTGTTCACACTCTTAGCCGAATTTTCGTGTTGAGTGGAGGAACTCAACTAACTTGTAACCAGAGTGAAAAAATGAAAATACTATTACATAATAATTTATATTCTCGAGTGGAAACAGAACAAACATAAAAAAAACCAGTCGAATTGATAACCTCCTTTTCTTACAGAAGTAACTAACCTAACCTAACCCAAACTTTTGCGTTTTTAGTTACACACTTGTGCCACTGCGCTACACAGCCTTACTTAATATTTAAAAGTAAATTTCTAAATTAGATTTATCGATGTAATGGACGCTCGTTTTTACTAGAACCTCGTTAGAGTTAGAAAATTATAGTAGGTAACGATTACAATAGAAGGTTTGCATTGTGGCATTTGAAAGGAACCTTACTTTTACGAAACCGAAGGCAGGTAAGTAAAACCTTTTTACTAACTCAGATTAGAGCACGCTTAAAGAGCGCTGCAAGAATGACGAAATTGGCGAGAGACAGGGCCAACCGGCTCAGCGGCGCGACGTCATCGAACGAGCGCGCATTACGTTCGATTGTAGGGCCAAGCGCGGCCTAATTGCCAGCATTGTGTCGGCATGCAGATGTGAATGGGCTTTGATTTGGTCCCGGGGACGCGGGGCCCGGGGCCGGGGGACGGGGGACCGGGGACGGGGGACAAATCGCTCGTTACGGCTGCAGGTAAACTTTCATTGAGCGTCGGAAGGCGTCGGACGTGAGAGGCGGCCGACAAAATGTCCTCGTTATTCGCCGCCGAATCACCCGCTCATTGTGTTCGGGGAAACGGTAGACGCGGTCGCCGAATCATGAAAAAGACTTTAATGAGGCGTGAGAACGCTCCAAATGAACGATTGTACAGGGCTCGTTTTAATGAAGGATTCATATTAAAGTGGCCTTGGTACCGGCAAACTTTCACTAAATAATCAGCTTCGTTCTCCTCGCAACTTAACCTTTGGAAACTTTAGATGGATTCATGCAATTAAATATCTTATTCCTTATTTGATGTTGCTGCAAAACAGCTTATAATAATGTAACGTGAATGTTTTAATACGTATCATTGTAGATCACCTTGTGCGTTCTTTTCCTGTAACACTCGTTTAATATAATTTCCTAAAATAGTTGAGATTATTAATAAGTTAGTCGCGTTTCAAATGATAATACGTTATCAATATTGACTGTAACGGATACTCTGTTAGTTCATTGAACCACCTGTTGTTTTACAGGGTATGGGAGAAAAACTGAGTGTTGGGAGACCGGGCGATGTCCCCCCATTTTCGGTCCAATTCTACACCGCGCCAATTAAAAGCTGACCGTTAATAGTTTATTGTAGTTGTATTAGATTCATCTGTACAGCGTAATTAATATTGAATTAAATTGTTATTTTTTGTCCTCTTTGTTAAAAATAGAAAAATATATAAATATCTCACTTATTAGTTAGACTTATTTTGGTTCTGTTTACGTAAAATCTTATATTTATGTAAGCGGCTTTTCTAAAACGACCATACATTATAAATAATTACTAAGGAACTTTTAAAAGAGTACTTATTAGTAAAAAAAGAAGTTGATGACAACGATATCCCGTCCAACCCTACGTGGGCACAGTACGTAGGTCTCGCCACCTGCGAGGGTGCCCGCGGCACAACGGCTAGCGGCCGTGCACATTGCCGACATATGCTTGCAAATAAAAAGTGGGAGAGTGTTTTTCATTATATATAATTTAGTTAATGGCAAAGTAGTATTTGATTGCTTTTTATAATTAAAGGTTTTGTTTAATTTGGATTTTTAAATTTTTATAATGTGTATTGAAACAACGTTTCTCGTAGTAGATGTAAGGACTATGAAAAATATATTATATCTACATTTGTTAAGCTCAAAGTAATTTTAAGTTAGTATTAATTTTTGATGGATACAAAAGATTTATTATAAATATTATACTGAATACAATAAAATAATTACAGACAAGGCATACATTGTATGAAATGTTAAAAGATCTGATTACATTCCTTAACTTGTTACGTCATCCTATATATAATAAGGAAAAATGATCCATAATTCATAAGAATCACGTCTACGATAAGCCGGTAGAGTGCGATACATGGCTAATGAACGCAATGTTTTTAGTTTTTATCCGTCTCAATTAACATTGTGGACAATCTTCGATATATTATCTCAAGTCCTCACTCACGTATACTCACTCACTACGTGGCTTCAATAATTCATATGAAGGGGCGCAGTCCCGGTGCAGTGTGGAGCGGCGTGGGCCTCGCGCGCTCCTCTCCTACAATTACGCGCTTGTGTCATATTTACAGGCCAGGTAATTGCCATTCAATTACGAGGCCAGCGCTGAGCCGGTGCGGGTGCGAGCTGGAGGTCCGAGGGCCGGTTGTGGTGCCGTCTCGCTCTCGCGCGTGCAGCCATCAATCATCGAACACCCCCGCTGGACGCGTAGGGATGGGACTCCAACAATGTTCGGTAAGTGGGCAAACGCCACGCTAAATTGATTCAGAACCATTTCGATTTCAGTGGTGTTTTGCTTTATTAACTTAACTTAAGTATTATTTTCCAATCTCAACGTTTAACTATGACATTGTAACCGATTCCGGTTATTTAGATACGTATCTAATATCCGCTTACACCTATCTATACCTACTTATATATCATTTGCACAATGCTTATACATATTTAATTCAATATTATTATCATAAACTTTCGCATTTAAATCAACTGATAATAAATAATTACAGTAATTAAAATTAATTAAGCACATAAAGTATACTTCATTCGGATATCACTAATTAAGACTTATTTAACACTGGCTGTACGCGAGGCTCAATTCAGCTCAGAAAACATACATTAACGAGCTTTTTCCTTGTTTTTCATTTTTCATATCTACTTAATTAGTACGTGTTTATAATAAACTAACAATTTCCGCGGCTTTACGTACAGTTTTTTATGAATTGGATCTTACTCATTAGTAAAATAATATTAACATAGCTACTCTACATTTATATTAATGTCATACATACATAAACAAATCTTTTAATTTCAATTGTTTTTAAGAACTAGATTTTTATAAAATATATAAACCATACATTTCATGCTTATTTGAACTCGTCATAATTTTAGTTATAAAAGTATTATATTCTTTATAATTTCGCACTTATATAATAACTTTGATAACCGTGACGCGGTGTTAATGAGCGAAATAAACTTAATTAACTTGTAAAGAATGTTAAAAATATAAAATTGTAATTAAAAATAATTACTGCAAGCTCTTAAACGTTTTTGTTATTTTACTATAATAACATTTTTGGTTTAAAATATTGTGTTACGAATATCGATATCTCGATACTGGCCAACCCTTCGCATTCGATGCGGACGGCCACAGGTATGCAATCTTTTGCTTTATGCCTTTGTCCTATTGCGCTATGAGTCGATACTCATTCCATTTTTTAATAATATAAAACTGTATTATTACCAATCAATATTATTTAATTTCGTCAAATCAATCAACTTTTTATAATAACTTTATTTGCTTTGTTATTTAATTATTTACTAACTAGTTAATATAATTGTATCTCGAATATTGTAGCGTGGGTAGAGAGAATCTAGAATCAACTAGATTCTCGAGACATAGAGTGTAGAATGGCGGAACTCAACGCCGTAAACATACGTGTGCTATACATATATCCACCTACTAAAACAGTAACTATAATTTCAGAATATATTCAACACATAAGTAACAGCGAATACGAGATAATTTTTTTACCGTAATATTTTTAAAGCCTCACTTTTAATTAGCTATATAGACTAGATACTAATTAAAAGAAAGAGTTACCGAGCAATGAAAGTGAAGGTTAGAGCGTAGGTAAATTAATCTGAGATTTTTCTTGGAAAAGTCGGTTTGCTTGTTTCAATTACGTTTACTAATGACTTGACTTTTGCTCACTAATTAGCTACTTCACTAATTAATCACAACGGGTTCGCCTTGTAACGTTGCCTAATAATATACGAAGTTCATGTTTACATACCTTAAGTCTTTATTCAATACTTTTTTTTTAGTAGGTTAGGCAGTGGGAACCTGGGAACTCAATCCGTTCCCATTAAGACATTTCCGTACCCCACTTTCCGCAGAATTGTTGAAGCATTACGTGTTGAGTTGAATTCGCACTTTGCCTCGTTTTCAGAGAGAGAAAATTAAAATATTTAATTTCCTCGAGTGGCAATCGAACCCACAATCTAACGCATTTCCCAGTAGTATCTACGCTTGCGCCACGATTGGCTCTTATATAAATGCTAATATAAATAAAAGGTAATTATTGTCAGCATTGGAATATACTTTAAAACTATGTAGTTATGTTTTATATAACCAATTAAATCTTCTCGTAATCGTTTTTTAGTTTTTCTTGTAATAAAATTAAGTTTACTTCGTTTTAATATACATAAGAGTTGCTTTTTTACTTATTTTAATTAAAGAGAATCGTGATTCCAGTATAACAGATGTAAGTTTTTTTTACAATTAATTATTATTAAGTACTTTTGTTTGTTACGTAGGTCCATGTTTATCTTTATAACAAATAAATAGGATCATTAAATTTCTTACAAATTCAGTTTATAAAAATATACCCTGTTAATATAATGAATCCTAAGGCGCTGATATATTGTAGACAATAATTATTTATGATTTTTCTGTTTTAATTTGACCTAAATATGGTCAAATTAAAATAGATTGGGAAACATATGACATGACAATATTTTCAAAGGCATCTATATATCACGACGTCATTATTTTTCTTTTAAAGTTTCTAAAGAAACATATTTTTGTTAAAATAGTCAACGTTAATGAGGGCTATTACCCCTACTAGGCTACTTTCATGTTATTAAAGGAACTTTTTTGTTGAATATGTAATTTATACTTATTTCTTGTAATTTGCGGGGTGAATAGAAACATTCTAGAATTAAATCAGTCCGTGTTTCACTTAGAAATCGGAGTAATTATGTGTGCGGTGAATTAGTAGATCAATCTAAGTCAGTATTTAATCTTAACAAAACTAGAATTAACGGATTTGAATTTATAACCACCGTGTGCAGGTACCAGTTTCTATGAGTCAATCGTTGGTCATATACTAAATACTAAGCATCTTCATGAAGATGCTTAGTATTTAGCTACTAGATAGACTTCAAACGTTATATTTCGAATTTATATCGGTATATAAATATTTGTGAAAAAGCGTTGAATTTTTATATTTGACCCCGATTTATCTATTAAAGTTATTGGTAAAATTGAAAAAAAAATATATTTTACTATATTCGCATTAGCAACAATTTTTTAACTAAAACCATATAAGAATTCGCTAATAAAGTAGACATTAGCTTAGTACCCAGTTAGTAACAAATATTTTAGCTGATGGTAACGCAGTAAATATACGTTTTAATATGTTAGTCAACAATCACACAAAACAAATGTATGTCAAATTGATCGATCACTCTCGCCTCGCTAGAGATAGTGCTACAGCCTTCGAATTCATTATATCCAACATTAACTATCCAATTAAGTGCATTACGCTTATCTAAGCCTCTCATTATGGTAAGTGATGGTGTCGTAAGTGGTACGAGTCGATACTTTATTATTAACTGAGTGGGGCTAAAGGAACTTCGTGGTGGTTGACCGAGACTCTACGCTCTACATTGAAACGTTAGAATAACAGTTATAGAATTTAAAATAACGTTGGAACACTGTACACGTTGTATTCATATTGTTTTGATGATATTGCATATTTATTCCAAAATAACATGATTTTAAAAGATTTGTTTGATATAACTATTGCAACTTCAATATATTTTTAAAACTCCATGCTAATTAATATCATACTTTTGTTTATGTAACTTAAGTAATGCTGGGTTTGTTGTTCTTGTTATTATAAATATGTGACAATAGAAAATAAATTATGTTTATGATAATTACAACATATGATTAAGACTGTCCTTTGAGACAAATATGGTGCAAAACTAACTGTAGAGTATTGCTTTATTTTTTTTTTAAATATGTCAAAATGTAACAAGCTAAGGTCTGTTTTAAAATACTCATATTTAAATATAAAATTATCCATACTTAATGTACTAAGACTTTTCGAGGAAATACATATTCTTATAAGAAATATTTTTAAAAATAATACACTTATAAACAAAATGACATTTGTAATAGTACTAAATGTATTAATACATGGCAAGAATGTCAACGCGACAGCGTCTACGCGCTGAGCGCGCTGCGCCGGTGCAAGTAGTGCCTTTATCTACTTTAATCATTGAAGTTGTCTCACTTTAATAGTAATTGTATTGCTTCAATATAGAACATGAATATTTATAAACAAACAATTATTTAATGTATTTTTTGTTATACGTGATGCACATATTGGTATAGATATATTCGTGAGTCACTCTACGTGAGTATCTTTTTGGATTCTATAAGATAAGAAATAAAAATAAGAATATTTTGAGTTGGCAGACGATAACCCAAAATCCTTTAATATGTTTCTACTAACAAATATAATTTATTTTAAGCCTTGTATCAGTATAATTATAATTATAATTTATATAAGTATCAGAAATAAATACAGAAAAATAAATGTTAACACAATTATGTACTGTGGTTATTAAGATGACGACAAACACCGTCTCGTTAACTGCTAATTTGCATGCAAGTTGCGTGTTCGTCTGCGCGTGACCAAAACAATGCTAATATTTAATATTAAAAATGAAATTTATTCGTTGAGTATATATATATCGTGAGGTCTATATTTTGTACTATGAATTAAAATAAAATTAAACTTATCACCTCATAGTATCACTATGATATATTACTGTGAATTTTACCTGTTTTTACAACTACTAAGATAGTTTTAATTATATCCTAATTTATTTTAATTAAAATTTGTGACGGCTGTTTTTTGAAATATGATCTTAGGGTAAATTAGTTAAATGAATACTTTAGGGGCAGTTAAACAAACTTAATATCTAATATACCACTTCATTTAGAAGTAATTCAAATTATTTTCGAATGAAATAACTGTGATGTAAGTGATAAAATTAGTCAGGCTTTGATGCGTTTGATATACGCTTGACCAAACGCCATGACATACTCTCCCTACCTAAAGGAATTTATTATGTTTTTAAAAATAAGTTTTAAAGACATAGTTAATATTTTTTAAAAAAAACTCGAACCAGATATTAGAATGGCTTAGGACTAAGTTTTCTTAAATCACATACTGATTTATAAGTATAAGTTCATACTTAGATACTATTAAGATTTATCATTCAATTTCCAAACAACCCAAAAAAGTGACCGATACGGAAATTTAGTATTTTCAATTTTCCACATTTTTTTTCTCCTAATACCTAAATAAGAATGAGATTATTTAACATTCAAATTAAGCGAATACATTCGCAAATATTATTTTACTTTAAATATTAAATAAAAATATATATGTAGGTAAAGATATATGCGGATAGCACATAAATTATAACAACTGTACAATTAAAACATACATAATTGCCTTAATTACGACCTCGATAATAAATTTTCTTTAAATGCAATCAAAAAATATATATTTCTCATATGTTTACATAGTCTGTAAGGCTTTGCTAATTAGATATTTCCATACTGATATATGAACACGCCTATCGTAGAATATTCTAGTCTACTCAGTAATTAAAGGCGAGCTTTTACTGTATTAATGGAATTCAATTAAAGGAAAATTACCCGTAGTTTCTAGTTGATACTAAATCACGATTGGTTTCTTCCGCTGCTGTTATAAATTTAAATATGCAGTTACTGGACTGCTACCGTGGAGATAAATTTTATGTTTTTATTTAACAATTGTTTCGCTAAGAAATTTCTTTGTACTTAATTATTTAATTGCTTAGGTATCACAATATGGTAATGATTCGTTTCGCCCATAAAATTGAATTTTAAAAGTAAGTCGCATAATATAAAGTGTTTGTTATAATATCATTAAATCTAGAAAATATATTATATTTTATTTAAATTAAAAAATATACATAATGCACTTTCTCATTTTAGCAAAAATGTGTGTGTGTGTGTGTGTGAGTGTTTGTGTGGAACATAGATGTCAGCCAAGAAAAATACTTTAAAAACAATAACATTCAAAACTAACATGAAAATATAATTAAACAACCAACTATTACAAACACTCAACCTATTTAAGATAATTTAAACCGACCAGCGTACGCTGCACCGCGATACCAAGCAAGGAGAACCAACCCAGAGACTCTTATTGGCACTGACGCGATCGATGGCTCCCCTCGCGTCTACCAATCAGCTCCATCAAAACTCGAGCTCATTACTCAAAATCAATTAGCGTTATTAGTGCGGCGCGTCTTCGTTAGCCCGTGATGGAGGGTAATTTATTGGCATCTCTTAATTAGGGATAAGTCTAATTGGAGGCTTAGTCGTAACGAGGCCCTCGAAATCTGACGTCCCGGCGAATAAATTGGTCGGCGAGCTACGGCCTGTGCCGCCTCGCCTGCACGCACTCCAGCTTCAACCGCTCTATTACCGCTTGTATTTCGACATGCCAATTCTGCTTTCGCTGTATAGTGGAAGATCTTTGAACTGTGGACTCCGTGTTTATTTATAAGCGTTTTTTGTGTGAACGCACAGAGAAGTGCCATTGGTGCTAATTCAGTAATTACTCGTTCTTTAAATATATTAGAAGCCGTCGTGGCTCAAAGGCACAGGCTTGAAACCGATGGTTTTGAGTTGGATCCTCAGTCGAGGAAATGAATTATTATTTATTAATATTTAATTTTTCTCGCTTTAGCAATGACAAAGCCCACCCTTGAATTAGTAAAATTCGGCAGAAAGAACGGGGTGTCTTCATACTAGGCTCCCTCTGTCTACACTGCTGTGCGCGAGATACAGCGTGAAGCTGATTTAATTTTTTATTTACTAGCACGATTTACTGCGTGTCCATTACGTATAGCTATAACAGTCGCCGGCTTAAAAACGCGTGGGCGGATGTCTAGTGTTTTAACGAATCAAGGTTGTACTCTTTACTTAGCAACACAATTTTGAAACTGTGCCAACGTATTTGTAATATTTTAATTAATTATATATTAATTGTATATAGATTGATTTTGCAATTAATATATTTTAATGTCATTAATAATTAAGATTCTTAAGTCTTGAATAATTCTCTAAATGCCATTAGTATCAATGTCTCGTTTTTTTGCTAATAATTATATTATTCGTAGTTTATATTTTTATTGTACTAATACAAATTTAAAGTAGGTTTCACACAAACGAACACTGGTTACAGTTCGTCGCGGCGTGCGCTAAGCGGTGCGGTCGCCGCGGTCGCCGCGGTCATCAAAGCGGTATAAATAAAAAAACAAGTGTAAGTTTCACAAATAGAAGAGACTGGACGACGGCATGATCAAGTGCACCGAGCGATGTAACGTGATATTTTGTAACGTACTTTATTTTGCAGCGCGCCCCGAACCGCCCGACCCGCCCGACCGGCCGTCTATAATTAGAATCAATTCTGGACACACACGCTTTATACAAAGATTTTTTTTTTTATATTTCTGCATCAAAAGCTGCACCGAAGTTTACATATTTTGTAAGTATGATTGTAAATATGACTGCAAAATTACTAAAGTTTATTCAGTTGTTCAGACAAGTCAGTTGTAGGTACTATTTTTTGGAGTATGAAGCTATAGAAACAAATTTGTTATAAATTTACTTAAAAAACCTGCCACTCAACACGCAATGCAGAAAAAAAAACAAAAAAACAACAAAAAAAAACAAATAAATACAGAAAACCAGTGCATATTTTAAGCACAAATAATAATTATACAATCAATATCCACATTTAGGTCGATAGATTCGATGTATTGCAAAATTTTAATTGCTGTCTAGTATAAAATTCGAGACATCTATTCGTTAACACATTCGTATAGAGTGCGTTGCATAAAAACTGTTTAAAAAAATTAATATTCATACAATATCATATGAGGTTATAAACCGTCATGGTGTTTGTTTCTTATAAAAAATTTGCATATTATTCTTGGGTACATTTAATATTAAATATATATGTTTTTTTACGAAATTCATTCTCGTGTGCTAATATATTACATATTTTATTATAACATTTATATTCTGTCTTCGGTTACAGCCTAATATTAATTCAGCAGTGTAAATATTGAGTTTGTATTTGACAACTTACAAGCGGCCCGTTAGTCGTGAAAAAACAGGCTCAAAATTGATTGAAAAAAAGGCTCGTAAAAAAATTAGGTGGTGTCATAGCGCTGTTGGGACGCTATTGCAAGTCTGGGGCGTAATTTGTTAAGACTTTAGATTCCAATTCGGAAGTAATGTTTAATTATTTTTATACATTGCATAAGTAAGCAGTATAAAATGGACATCGTCACTTTGTTTTCCTATATCTACGATTACAAATCCATAGAGAAACAATAAATTTTCTGTAATAAACTTTGTAGGCTGTGGTTATGTCAAAAAAATAGTTATTTCCTTGATTTGTACCTTTTCCTTACTGTAATTTTTCATAGAACCGTAACGAAATTTTACATATAAACAAACAAATGTCATGATAATGACAATTACTTAACTATGTGTACACTGCTAGTTTGAAGGAGGTACTTATTCTAACAAGACGTATTCATAGACACAATATGCTTAATATTGCATAAAAACTACACACTCTAAACAGCGTTCATAAATCAATAGAATAATAAGAAAATTACCATAAACCCTAAGAAACGTTAAGCATAGAGATAGCAAATAGTAAATGACTTGACAAAATATATTGCAACTTATAACTGCCTTTACGTCCCACTGTTAAATTGTAGATTTCTCCTTACGAAATATATGTATGTATGTATATGGAAGATTCCGATGAGTTGAGTGTCTCGCGTGCTAACGGATTTCTTTTCTAATTTTCTTGAACTGTTTTCACGCTTTGAAGAACGCATATTTATGAGGAAAAGTTAAATTTTGTACTGTATAAAATTGTTATAAAACGTAGGATGTTAGTATTTCATTATTAAACGTTGTTAACGTATTTGTAAACCTACGCAATGTATTGTACTCTACGAATCTACAATTTGTAGAGTAAAGAGTCGTTTGTTTGTAGTCCTCACTTTTGCTATTTAATATGTTTATGTAATCATTTCATGTCATACTGTTTTAAATTTGGATAAACCTAAATGACAATAAAATTAAAGATATATCTTTTAAGATCACCGTGCAAACAAATGGACATTTTTAAATAAAGTTAAAAATTTAAAATGAGATCCTAGGTTTTCGCTTTACCCTTCCTAAGGACGACGTCTCGGCAGACTAATGTCTACAATGTGTATTATAGCATTTAATATAATAATAACGTAATGAAACGTCTCGCGCGCGGAGGGCGGGATGGTGGAGGAGGCGGGAGGGCGAGGGGTCGCAGGGAGAGGCCGCGGGAACCGGTCCGTTGAGGTCATCGGCTGCGAGCCTTCCGCGACCAAAGTTGCCAGCGTAGAAGTGACTCCGTTGCCCATTTGTGTAATTATTAAAACCACAATTTAACTAGGACACTAATAATATATTATAACACAACAACTTGCCTTATAAATGCTTGCATAATATTTTTGCAACTATATCTATATCGATGGCCATGTTATTTATAATGTGTCATAAAATTAATTATTTAACGCGCTTATTAAGAATAATTAATTAAAGATTCAATAAGCATTTTATTACGATCTCAGTCACTGATTGACAGTTAAAAGTGTAAAGTCGATAACATACTAATTTATGATTAAAATAAAAGCATAAATTATCGAAGGCGAATTTCTTCCCATACGTTGACAACACCACGACAGTTATGGCGTACTCGGACGCGCCGCGCGCGCGTATGTTAATTCTCCATTAAGATTATACTAATTGAAAGCCAATAAATACAACGACTATGAATATTAATTTTATTTGGCTTAGTTTGGAACGAGGACCGGATCAGATAAACGTTCGCGTGCGGGGCTAAGTGTTTGTCTTTCAATATTTCTTCAGTAACGAATGAGATATTGAACTCTTAAGTGGTATGATATAAAAACACCAATGTACCTTTTACATTAATGTAAACGTGACTGCTTTTGATAGATAATGTAAAATATGTAAATACGTAACGTACTTAACTCTATATAAAATAAAACTATAAAATGACTCATTGTATGTCCTGAATATATATATATATGTTTTTATTTCGTACACCTTTCACAGCTATAATTTCTATTCATCATAAAGTTTTATAAGCAAGCAACAGAGGCGCTATGGCGGCTCCGGCGGCTCGCATGACGTCTCGACGCCCGTCAATCCCGTCCAGTCGTTGCCGGCCGTCGATTACGCAGGACAAATCAATTACCGCTCGCATTCCGCCGGCAGCCGACCGACGAATTCTCTGTCATGATCCTATCGCTCGGTGATGACCTCTCGTCCGATGCGCCACGTCGTCGGACTGCGGAATGCAGGACATTGCGCCGCAGGCTGCCCAAGCCGAGCCCTAGACTGGCAGCTCGGGCGCAATGGAAGACGCGCTTCGATCAACACGACGTGGATTCCTCGCATTCAACCGAAGATATGTATATCGGAGAGACGTCGTATAGCGTATACCTCAAGCACGGCTCACATTTGACCGTCAAGAATTCCGTGTTCGAATCCTCTGGCGGAATGTTATCTGTGCTTTGCATCGGAACTCAACGTCAAACATGTCGGACTACATTTCTACATTTGTAACCGTTAATCTCCATTATATTTATTATTACATTTTAACTTTGACACGCATCCTGTTCTCGATAATTACTTAATAAATACTTTAATAATAATTGGTCCATTACTTATATATTATCATTTTGTTAATATAAATACAAACATTCAAACAACTTTTATTTTAATATTATTAATTAATATTTACAGTTTTTATGTAAGTGTGGAAACGAATATTTTCCATATATCATTGAAACATCTGTGTCGTAATTCCGAGAGGTAACCAGCAGGTCAATGCCGAGAACTTTCATTGAGCGGAGGTCACCAGCTGGGTAACTGCTAATTATTTTTGGCCCTTCTTGACTAGATAGATGACTATCTAATGCGGTTTAGTATTCATAGACTGTTTTAAATTATTACTGCCGTAATAGCTACGTGGTTAAATATTGCATGCTGTGGTTAACTTGCAATGTTTAACCACGCAGCCAGTAACTGCAGTACAAAACTATAAATCGTATTTAGTGTGATTAGTGTGACGTCACAGTTTGGCATTTAAGACATAAAAACTCTGACAGAGTTAAAGTCAAAATCAATTTAGGTTAGATCGACGGAATCCCAACTCTAGAAAAAACAACGCGATATTTAGTTTCGGGTGGAAAGCAGAGAACGGAGTGGCTAAACACTAAAGATATAAATCTGAATAAAAATTTATCTGTAATAATTATCACTCCAACAGTCACTGGACAACATTTTTCTAAGAAACTCAATAACACTAGTACCTAAGTATCAGTTGTCGCGCCCACGGTCCATCCACTCCATTTTATGTTAATCGAAGAGTCATGTTCTGTCTCGAAATATAGTTTCAGGTATTAGGTGCATAGTATATGAATACATTAAATGGACTATTACCAACAATTTTCGCCTTTACAACCCTACGTTGACACGTCGTAAACACTTAACTTGTGTGATACATATATGCATGTATAACTTTATTATCAGTATAATAAAATGTAGCATATTTTTGTCTCTGTAAATATATGGTAGATTAGGCCAAAACCAGATATAGAGACCATAGCAGGGTAAAGCAAGAAGTATAGCTAAAATATAACAGAAGCAGAAAAATAAATTAAATCTTTTTTTGTCATTTTTAGTCTACCTACGAAGGGCCTATTAAGCGTAAACTGAACATGGTTTTCATTGCTAATGAACAAGATAGGCTGTAAGAATTGTTAAGGTTTTGGACTAGACATGAGGCAAAATACATTACACAAGCTTATAATTTTTTTGGCACACTTATTATTTTGTGAAATAAATACAATGAATTTGTTTGT
The DNA here is from genome assembly GCA_013403645.1 of Heliconius nattereri. NCBI lineage: Eukaryota > Metazoa > Arthropoda > Insecta > Lepidoptera > Nymphalidae > Heliconius > Heliconius nattereri. The sequence continues at coordinate 3,581,863 of JAAIXI010000230.1, forward strand.
TTCTCCGTAAATTGCTATATTTGTGACTTTAAATGCCATCCCCCTTAATAATAAAGTGCGGCGTTGTGTTCCGCCAGTCAGTCAATTTCTCTAAAGATGGGCGGTCAATAATTCACTTAGCTAAAAACGAAAGTACCTGGATCGAAACAAAAATTATTTCGTTTCCACATTTGACTGGAAAGTAAGGGAACATAAAACATACTTGATTTAAAATTCTTTAGTCTAAATGCTCAAAAATGTATTTTGTTTTGGCATTGGAGGATTGACTAGTCGAATTTAACATCACAGGAATTATAAGTTACTCTTAAGATGCAATTTAATTTAATTATATAAATAATACCGACACCGTTTTACCTGATTGATGTGCTTATATTTTTTTAAATATGTACCTAATACTCGTATATGCTAAAAAATTACCCCTTCGATTGCCAATATAAATAATTATAAAATCTAAAAGAATAGAACTACAAAGATTAGCTTTTTGCATGATAATAATCTTATACAATACCCACTCATGTTTTATCAGAAATTTAACAATTGAAATAAAACAGGCGAGGTAAGCGTAAGGGCCCGACTCGAGTCCCTATTAATTAAGAGGGTTGAACCACTCTGTCTCTAATTAACTGAAGACCCAGGCCGCATTCGCAATAATTAGTTTCCTTGGAGGGCTGTTCTCACGCTCTTGGACCTGAAATACGCAGAATAACGGGAGTTTCATTGATTCCTATTATAATACAGGATATTATATGTATTTATATTATTTTTATTTATTATTTATGAAAATAAAATATTATAGTTATTTAAGTTTTTTTTTACAATAATAATTATCGGTAATGCAATAATTATTTATGATTGTTTTACTGACAATTCAATATAGTCAATTTTAATTTTCTTTTTAAACATAAGTTTTAATAACAATAATAATTACGAGGCCACCTTTTAATCATTATAAAAATATTCTTTATTGCCACTTACATATTATATGAGTATTTAGATATATTTATATTACCAAAGCGTAAAATTGATTGTTTTAAGTTTAAATAAATGTTAATTATGGATTTGTGTATTGTGTAGATGTCAAAATTATATATTCAAAACGAACATGAATATAGTGGTAGTGTTAGAGTTACAAATGCCGCAGAAATTCGGAAAACTCAATTTTCTCACCGTCTTTATAACATAGAGTGAAATGAGTGGTATATTTCGAAATATGCCCTTTAACGCGGGAGAACTAAAAATTTTCTATTTCCCCGAGTAGGGATTGAACCCAAAACCATCGAGCTTACGCGCTGTTAACGATTGATATTTCTAATAATTTTAATTAATTAAATTGATTTATCCTCATTTGTAAATAAAACATTAGAAATCACAAGCCAAGTGTGTCATCATCTTAACGTAATAAGTTATTTTCTTTTACTTTCATCAAGCACTTTCAATTTGTCATTTATTCATTCATTAGCCTGTCTTTTTTCTGATTGCACGATTTCTCTTTTAACAGGGTAAAGCATGACTGCGTAGTTCCTACATATAGCCATGTTGAAATTAATTATAGATAAATGTTTTAAATATAAAATATATATTAAGCTATTCGAAGTAGAACTCCTGTCTTCCTATCACGTCATGCTATAAGCTGGATTGCCACCGAGCAATTTTAATTATAAATTTATACTATTATACATATATTTATGTGGATGTGATACCTGGTCGCGGAAATAAATTGTTTAGTATTTTCATTCCCTCGCTCTGGTAACAAGGAAGAACGAAATTGAGTTCCGCCATTTAACACGCAATGACTTCGAAATTTCGGTGGAAAGTGTGGAACGTAGTACCTTAAAACTAGATTCCCTCTGCCTTTCAGCTATACAGTAGCGTTTCACGTTAACGGTTCACGAAAAAACAAAATTACTACATATAAAAACTGTCGGATGCAAGTGCCTTGCTATATCAGTCCCTGGAGTGAGACCTCCTGGACGCCCAAGGAAGCGCTGGCTGGATGTCGTGATGCAGGACATGAGAGCCAATGGTCTAACCACCGAGGACGGAAAAGATCGTGCAAAGTGGAGTAGATTGAGTAGGAAGGCAGACCCTGGCAATAGCCGGGATTAATGCCAGGAGGAAGGAAAAACTATATATCGAAAAACAGTAGGTAAGTATGTATATAAATTATATTTCTAAATTGATTACAATATCAGTATATACCAAGTTATTTTTTTATTAAAATAAGTATACACTATTTCTATTGTAGCAAATTAGATGAATGAATATAAACAAACCGTACAAAGCACCTATATTTGCCACTTATAGGAGTAACGAGGTGCACGTAAAAGATGTCACTGTAACGCCATTACCCGCGGTCAGCTGTCGCAATTTGTCTGCGAGTACGTGGATCGGTTATTAATCTCTCCACAATTAAGCACCGAGCGACCGTCAAATTGATTGTATCCCTTATTTGGCGATATCACCGCGAGCGACGTCATTACCGCTTATTTTTATATTCTCATACTCATATACCGTTACTCTACTTCAACTTCATAAAATTCGAATATTTTAATGAACACTTCGACCATCCTTCGCTATAAATACAATTAATTAGTTATTAAACAATTGGATATATCGACGGCACATAATATAGTATCGAAACAAAAAGTTAATAAGAACTCTTAAAACAATCATACCCGACGAGGGTGGTCAGGAATCTTTATTAAATCTCGAGCGAGTAATAAAAGCACAGTTAAATGCGGAGAACTCTGATGAAAATATTAATTAATGTTTCGAAATGGGAAACATGTTGCTAATTAAATGGCGATATCGCATAAAACGTAATTAGAGGCAGGCGAGGCAGGCGAGCATTCGTTTCTCACGAAGCGGCCGATGCCCCGGCGGGTCCCGCACCGGCCGTGCGGTACCGTCCCGGCCGCGTGCCATCTCCGTGTTTACGAAAGGAATGCACGAAAACAGGTTACGCCCGACCGTCTTACATATCTACTTGTATTAAAATATACATCATCATCATAATAATAGATTCACATTGTTAGCTTCATTATCTATTCTTGTAATTACTTTAAGCACATACAATACTAACTTTCTCGAAACCAAAACACGAATATCTTTTTCGATATTGAAAAATTCTTAGTTCGACTAAGTGAGGAGTTTATAGTAGAAATTCCGCGAGCGAAACTACGAACATTCCGTCGCTACAGAGTTTATTAAATACACTGACTGGCAAGTATTGGACGATGATGGACGCCTCAATGGGTGCTTTATTAAAAAAGTCAATGAACACTTATTGTAATTAGCGGTTTATCGGGTTGCCGACAAAAAGGTAATTGTTTTCCGACGGCTATCAATCTGGTCGGTCCGTCGAGCGGACGGCCTACACGTGCTCTCGCCTCTCGCCCGTCTCGAGCGCCTGTCGCTCTAACAGTGTAACCGACACAGGCCTTTTTGTTACTAAATTACGATCGACTAGTGAATAACAGCTTTATTAAATAGATTCGAAGTGATTTGCTTATTTTTGAAAGTGATACGCACTTATTATTGTTATCATTATCATTATATATAAAAGATTATTTAAACTATTGTAGAATTTGTTTGTGATATGTATTCTCATTTTAGTTAGACATTTCTTTTTTTTAACTTGTAATTCTTTAAAAAAAATTGTGGGTTCGATTCCCAATCGGGGGAAGTTTTATTAAGGCACCAAGGTAAAAAAGGCACAACGTACGTTTCGTTTCTCAACACAAATGCCGCGAAAATTCGATGGAAAGTAGAAATTAGTGTTTTAACATTAGGTTCCCTCTGCCTACCCTATGCAGAATACAGCTTGAAGCAAAAAAAAATGCAACAGGAATAATATCAACGAAAAAAACCCAACCTAATACAACAGTCATTACAAACACCACTAACGAATGTTATCCAATAATCGAACAAACGGCAGAGGCCCAGTTATTTCATAATGAGGTTATTGCCTAGCATTCTACTCCTTATCTGTCTAGTATGGCGTAGCGAAGAGCAGCACCAAATTGGCGTAGCGAATACGCGAAGCGATCGGCCCTGGAGATATAGCTAATGAAGGGCCCGCGTGCGCAGATCTATTCGGCGAGATCTGCTCGCTGACGTGTGAAAACACCCAATTAATTAACGCGACGTTCACCGATCGCGTGCCGTGAAAGACCTAGACCAGCTCCCGAGCTGCACAGTTCGCGATTTAATTTGAACAGTTCCTAGGATAGTGATGTAACTGTTCACTCATATGCATGTCGTGATATACGTTGTTCTTTTTGTTATATGCCAAAAATGATAGAATGCTGAAATGTATTATTAAAACTATTGATATATTTAAAAAGAATACAACATAGCTGTACACTCATAGATTGGAAAGAATAAACATATTTGGAAACAACTATGGAACTTTTATATATCTATTTATATTTCTAAAGTTTAGATATATATCAGACAGCAATATGACTCAAGTTTAGACATTAAAGTAAAAATTCATCATACATGGGAATTGTTACATAGGAAAAAATTAACATATACTAAGCATTTTAACTAAGCTATCACAGGCAATTTATCTTATTATTATTATTGAAGTATATTTATAAACATCTAGGTAATAAAAACAAATACTGAGGAACAAGCAATAGTTAATTAGATAGCAGCATAAACTCATTAATTCGATAGGTCTTGACGATTCCGCTTCCTTAACCCTGGAAGAAACCTTCTAATCAAGCTGTTACTTTAATGAGGATAACATAAAGAATATATATAATTAACCAGTCTAGCTCGTACTTGTTGAGCCAGTGGGACGTTATAAGCAAGAAAATACATAGAATAATTATCAATATATAAGACCTGATACTATAATTAATTAAATTGCTATATTATTTGCATTCGAATAAAATGAATTTATAGTAATTAATATTACAGGTGCGATAGAAGTCTCATGGTAGTTAATTACTTAACTATTAACTATCCAATACTAACTTCTCGATAGCTAAAAGCGTATATCTGACTTTTTGAGGATGAGGAGAGGTATTAAGTACATATGATTTTTTAATAAGTACTAGATTATATAATCGTATAAAGTTATTATAAAGTTTATTTTATCGTCGCTGTGAAATATGACTCTGTTACTTGCAACCACTAGATGCAGTAATTACAACATTTACGGTGCCATTATATGATAATCTGAACTAACATTACCTGCTGTCATTAACTCCCAAGCTTACTTGGTGATAAAAACTCTTTGTATAAATTAAATAAATAAAAAAACAAGACAGTTTACGTTAAAATCTATAAAATAAAATTAAAATCATCTAATAAACAATTCATTTAAACGCCAATCTAAAGGCTTTTCTTCTGATAAAACTGCTGTAAGCGAGTGTTAATGGCCCATTTGCCGAAGAAACTATAATTGGCGGCGCGAGCGTACTTATGATCGCGCGCTTTCTAGATACCGAGCACGCCAACCTGAAAATATATTACTTACAATACTGACTGTACTTCCAAACCTACCTACCTATACCAGGTAAGAAAGAATAGGATACCATATACGGTTAATATGCTGAAATATGTAAGAACAGATAACCGTGAGGACGTGATTAAATGGAAGTGTAAATAGACCATTTGCGAGTGCACATTTAACTGACAGCACGAGGACTCGATTGACCCCTCGTTCAGCGTGATATCGGCGCCAGCTTATAGATACATAAACATTTAAATACAAAAGTCTCATATATTCTGTAAAAATTGATTATGTGCTGTTGATATTGTAAAAGAATGGTCTACATAAATTAAAATTAAATCAGCTTCACGCTGTATCTCGCAAATAGCAGGGTAGGCAGAAGGAACCTAGTTTTAAGACTCCGTTCCTGAATTTCCGTCAATTTTTTCAAGGCATTGCGTGTTGAGTGGCGTAACTCAACGCCGGGCTTTTTGCTTAGGTGCCAGAGCGAGGTAATGAAAATATTAAGAAAAAATAGTTCAATCCCTCGAGTGGGGATCGAATTCATAACGGTTGCAGTTACACCCTTCCACCCTTGCGCTATGACGGCCGTCTATAGTGGTATGGACAGTCAATATGGTTTTAAAAGAGCAACTGTTGAGTTTCTTGCCGGCTCTTCTCAGCAGAACTGCCTTACGAACCGGTGGTAGCTTTTTGTTCATATGTTCATTCGACGATTCAAAAGTGCTTATTATAAGTCTATTTGAATAAAGAATATTTTGAATTTGAATTTGAATTTATTAACATCTAGTCAAATTTAGATAGGCTAGGACAATGACGTTCTTCTCGACAGTGACTCAGCCGTACAATCAGCAGTCGCCGTCGCCAGGAAATTAAACTGGCCGGACAATCCTGCGACGGTACATGTCACGTCACCGCGGCTATTACCTAATGGATATTGAGTTTTGTGCTAGCTTTTACATCTCTGTTCTGTCTTATAGAAGAAAGCAAAATGAAACTAATAACGAAATTAAAACACAATTAAATATTTTGTTAAATTAGCCATAATTAATGTGATTCTCTTAATAAACACTATTAACAATAACTATATGATAATTTATATAATAAAAAAATATTTATTACAAAATTCAAGTATAATTGTACATATTTATTAGGTAAATTGTGTATTTAATTGGATTTTTAATTGAATTGAATTACAAAAGGTGCGTAATTCTAATATAGTTAGTTCGCTATCGTTTTGAGTATGTTAAATGTGAGATGAATAAGTACTAGTGTTACATAAGAATCTGTTATCTATATTTAAAATTGTATTTAAAATTAATATTGCTATTTATTTATGAATATTCCTACCCACTTATTATAGATCTTAATTAAATTAGTATACGTTAGAAGGTCTAAACGCTTGTGTCTTTATCGTGTCTACAGTCGATAAATTCTATTTCTAAGGAGGCTTAAGTTGTCCATATGATAATCTGAGCGCTGAGCACTCGGTAAGTGTAATTAAGCGGCAGTACAGGCCTGCAGTAGCCGTCGTCATTTAATTTCCTCTACAACGATTCATAGCAGCTTTCAGAAACTAACGACTGAGAGTAGGTACCATCTAGGTACCCACATTTGCAATGAATAATGAATTAACAATAAATTCATTATTTTATGTGTTTTCTTAGCGAAGTTCTTAAGTTAATAGAATTGTTTTGCATATGAAATCTTATATTGTATTTTATGTTGTAGGGAAACCATACCAACCACGGTTAAAATAAACTACTAATACAGATGTATTCTCTATATTTTGTAAAAAAAATAATTTGATCCTGTTACTTATATTAACTTAGGAGAAAGAAGAGAAATTCAATGAGATTTTGCGTTGAGAGAAAGATTCTTATAAAACTAATTTTCGAATCATTTAAAACTGAGTCTAATTAACGTCGATTATACTTGACCAGGTTTTAAAATATATAATAAAAGTGGGACTTTGAGTACATAGCAAGTAAATTTAAATATTTTTCTTCAGTTTCAAGAATTAAGCATACAATTATAGCAGGATAAACAGGAGAGAGCCAAGTGTTAAGTCACTGAAAGACGTGAGTGTTACTATATATTTTTACAAGAAAACATAATTTTTTATAGAATTTTGTAAGAATAAGATATGAAAATTTCATTTCCATTTTCATTTCTTCGTCTTTTACTGGTGTCGAGGCACAGCGTGGCATTCAGGTCTGCTGCTCAACACGGAATTTCTCCAGAATTCAACGAAAGGTGGCTTCCTCTGCCTACCCTGCTACATGCGGGACACATTGTAAAGCTGAAAAAAAAATCTAAGCCCTAGTAATTGTGAAAATAGCAGTTACAAATATTGTCCTGAAGTGTACCTACATACAACATTAGTTCCCTTTCGTGTTCGTCTTGCTTACTCAACTTGTTCCACAGTAACGTTAATCGCTTTACTATGACTTAATCAATTATTTCCATTAAAACGTTTGAAGTTATGATATAAGCACTTACGGTGATTTAATAATATCTACCACAAAATTTATACTGCTTACGTCTGATACTACATATTTCGATACTATTTTATAAACAAAAAAAAGAAGAATACGAGGCCAGTCGTGCCCGAGGCAGTGCCCAAGCGTGGGACTGCAAACGTGACAGGTTGTGAGCTCTATTACCATCCGAGGAAATTGAATATTTAATATTTTTATTTATTCGCTCTGGTGTCGAGGCAAAACGCGGCGTTGAATTCCGCCACTCAACACATAATGCCTCCAGAATTCGGTGGAAAGTAGAGAATGTCAGAAGAGTGTTCTCTGATGTCATAATTATGAATTTTATGGAATTAATAATAATATAAAACAGCTTAAAATAGATCTACTACTTTTTTAATATCTTAAAGAGTAATTAAAGTAAAAACTGCTTACAATCGCAAACCAAGCATCCTATTTACGACGCGGTCTTAATAATGACTTCTCTGCAGATTAATCTGCATTGTGCTGGAAGAAAGTGACCGAATGACGTTTAATTTCCTTCGCAGTGGGCGCTGGCCCACTGGCAGATCTGATACTGGGATTCAATTAACACTCAGCTAGCTTTAATAATATGACTACGAGGAACTATTTCATTTTAGTTGATTGGCAAATACATTAATCATTGTAATCAAAACTTAAGACACTTTTATACGATGGTGGAATGTAATTTAGTTTCTTATATCAGTACTTTTATATATATGTAGGTGCTGCTTTCCAATTCTATTTTTGAACTGTTTTCTTTTCTTGAATTGAGAGTTCATTTTTTGTACATTATTGGCAGAGTTGGTCCTCTATAAGAAACCAGATAAAGATCTGGCTGCAATACGTAATGTTTTAATATTGGGTATGTATCCTAATCGTCAATTTTTTGATTAAAAAAAATAATAAAAATAAATAAGATTAGTTGAGCCATGAAGTAAAATTTATAATGAAATATTTGTATTTCTGAATATATGACACCCTATAGGGTTACACTTCATTTGTTAATTCTCCATTCATTGTTTGAGATAGTACTAAAGACTAAGAGATATCTGATTTTTGTATTAAGAAAAATCTACAGATCTATCTTATTACTCGATCATCTAAAAATATTCATTCGTTGTAGATTATTGTTTTTCTTCGTATTTTATATACAAATCAATTTTTTCAAATTTTGAAGTACTCTTTTATAAAGTTTGCCAATTTTCACATCTAACGATGTCAACGGATGCAATAAACTTTATCTAAAGCAGGATCATGTATTTGCTTAATTCATAAAATACCATACCTACATAATAGAAGAGTAATAATACTATAAGAAAAAGTAAGTAAAAAATATAAACTAGCACTAATAAGGACAACCATTAAAAGTTATTGATCTTGTGCAAGTAAAATGAATAAGAATATTCCTCAAATGAATAAGAATCGTTTTCCTAGGAATGACATGACAGAATCATTGTATTTAATCTATATATATATGTCGGCGTTGGTGATCATTTATTTAAATATTGAGAATAAATTCATAATGAGTTAATTAATTACAAAAGATGTTTTAAGGAGTAAAATTAGAAATAACATTTAGAGTTGATAAAATGCTGTAAATATTGAATTGATGGTTTTGTATTTGTCAGTTTCCGGTGGCGCCACTTTGGGCTCGTCACCGTTGTCAACGTCATTGTTACTTTATAAAAGGCCACGCGGGCGTTGTACGCTCAGTCGAGGCTCTGCCACGGCTCGGAGCACTACTCGTGCTCCACCGCTGGTTAACCTCGACTATTTTAATTATTAATGTTGTTAAGACCTATTTGTAATTATACTGGACTGGAGCAGTGAAAGGCGAGTGTTGATATATCGGAAAGGGATCCCTTAAGCCTACTGGACCGTCTGCCCGCCGTCGAGAAAGCACCTCTGCATACTCCAGCGGCACGAGTCCTACTAGTACTGAGAAACACTCTACTATTTCGTACTGAAATTACTGTCGAGTTTCGCCAGCGCCCCGAGGCGCCGCGTCATGATACCGAGGCCCTTGCGTCTCTTATCGATCTCGCGACCGCGATCGATGACTGCCGCGTGCGGGCACTGACGCCGCAGCGGCGCACAGCGAGACCGCTCTCGCTCGCGCCCTCGTGCCTCCACGACTCCAGGACGATCAATGCCGATCGTCGAAGCCACCCCCCCCGGCTCTGCACCCCGCATACCCCTCAACACCGAGGATGCCCGACGGACACCGGAGACACGCGATGTTACCGCGTGCCCTCTCGGCGCTCCGCCCACTTCGGCCAAGTGGACGACCGCCCCCGCACTGACGACACCGAAGCCTCAGCGACCCTCCAGGGCCGCTTCCAAGGAGCTGCCGCGACCGCAGCGCTCCCCCTCCGCGCCACTCCGCGTCGAGGACGAGCTTTCGCCGCAGTCGCGCCTCAACTCGGACATGCTCGTTGTGTCCGAGTTGCAGAAGCGCGGAGCTCTTTCCCGGTCGCTCATGGTGCATATTGCTAAGTACCTGAACGACAAGGGAAAGGAGCTGGAATGCGCCGGCGCGGCTGCCGCCGCCGCCGACCCGCTGTTGGGCGTTCCACATCCGCCAACGCCCGTACGACGACCTCGGCCCTCTGACGATGCCGATGAGGAGGCCGCCAAGCGCGTGTGCGCGCAACCGCGCGCAGCTCCGCCTCCTAACCCCCGCGACCCCCGCCTACGCCAGCGGGAACCACGGACCATGCCGCTCGCCGCCTCTATCACCACCGGCAGCCAGCCGGATGCCTCTAATGTAGGCACTTTTGCTGACGCACTCAGGGCCCCCGGCCCGGGCCCGAGTCACACTGCTCCGGCCGCCATGACCACAGCACCGACGCCGGCTCCGGCCACCACCTCGGCCGCGCCTCAGCCACCGAAGCCGCGCTTCCCGCCACTCGTGGTGGAGAAGCTACCTGACTGGGCGCGCCACTTCCGCGCGCTCCGCGACCGCCTTGGCCACGCCCCCAACGCGCGCCCCTTCGGGCAGGGTGTGCGCTTCTCTCCCGAGTCCGAGGAGGAGTACCGCGCGATCCAGCGCTACCTCTCGGACCTCGAAAAGACGGAGCGCATTTCCTGGTTCTCCTACGCCCTGCCCGCGGAGAAAAGCAGAAAGGTAGCCATCAGGGGGCTACCGGTAACGACGACGCCCGAAGAGATAACCGACGCACTACGCGAGCTCGGCTACCAGGCCGAGTACGCCCGACCAATCAAGGCAAGGATGGGCCGGCCCGGGTGCATCTTCTTCGTTATTCTCACTAACACCCCGGACCTGGTACCCGGCATCTTCCAAATCTCAGAGCTTCTGAACATGCCGGGTATCAAAG